>CM060960.1:34884658-35421032 GCA_030765055.1 Mantis religiosa
GAATCAACTGCTGGTATTTCAAAATTCATTACGCTATGTTTTTTTTTTTAAATAAATATATTTTCCCAAACCATTAAATCTATCGAACTATTTAATTGTTTTAATAATTTAACTTCAGGATTTATTTCATGGATAAATGTCCAAAAATGATCTGCTACGGCTGATTTATAAGTTTGTTTATACTTAATATTACGAAAATTTTCTTTCTTTCTTTCTTTCTTTCTTTCTTTCTTTCTTTCTTTCTTTCTTTCTTTCTTTCTAGTTTCTTAATTACGTTTTGTCTTTCCAATATAAACCCCCTCACAAACCAAACAATTAAATTGATAAATACCAGATTTTTTATTACTAGGCATTTTATCTTTTTTAGAGAAATGTAGTAAATTTTAATACGAGGCATGTTTTTTAATTCAGTACCGTTTTGGAATTAAAAGAAGACGTGCATAGATATCGCAAACATTTCATTTCCGCATGAAAGCCTGTACCTTAAACTACTTTTCTACATAATTTTCGTGAATATTGAGGCACTTGTCATAACGTCGCACCAGTTTTTGAATACCCTCCTCATAAAATTCTGCCGCCTGACGTGTTAACCACTGTATCACAACTGTTTTGACTTCGTTATCGTCTTGAAGACGCTGACCGCCCAGATGTTTCTTCAAGTGCAGGAACAAATGGTAGTCGCTGGGTGCCAGATCAGGGCTGTATGGAGGATTATCTAGAGTTTCCCATTGAAAAGATTTGATGAGATCTTTGGTCCAATTAGCCACATGTGGACGGGCTTTGTTATGCAGCAAAACGATACCCTTACTCAACTTGTCACGTCTTTTGTTCTGGATTGCACGGCGCAGATTGTTCAATGTCTCACAATAAGACGCTGCATTGATTGTCTCATTACGAGGCAGAAACTCCACTAGCAATACACCTTTTCTGTCCCAAAAAACTGTGCACATGGTTTTCCGGACAGAAATTGTTTGCTTAAACTTCACTTTTGTGGGTAATGATGAATGTCGCCATTCCATGGATGGTTGTTTCGATTCTGGTGTGACGTAGGCCACCCATGTTTCGTCAACAGTAACAATTTGGTCTAAAAATCTTCATCTTCATTGTGGTAGCGCTCAAGGAAAGTCAATGCACTGCCTAAACGTTGGGTTTTGTGCAAATCCGTCAACATTTTCGGAACCCAACGTGAACACAATTTCCGGTACTTCAAGTTCTCGGTCACAATGTGATACAAAACACTACGAGAATATTGAGGAAAATAGTCGCACAATGATGAATTTGTAAAGCGTCTGTTTTCTCTCACCCTTTCGTCCACTTTCTGCACCAAATCTTCAGTAACGATTGAAGGACGTCCACTCCATTCATCATGCATATCTGTGTGGCCATCTTTAAATGCTCTCACCCATTTCCTTACCATTCCATCACTCATAATGTTTTGTTCGTAAACTTCACAGATCTTACGATCAATATCGATCGGTTTTACGCCTTTAGCACTAAGAAATCGTATAACAGCCCGTATTTCACAATCGGCGGGACTCACGATTGTCGGAGGCATCTTAAACACTCAGTAACCAACGTATACAATGAAGAATCAGACTGTAATGGCGTCAGTGCGTAGACAAGAGATGTAGGTAACCAGCGCGCATGCGAGGAACGCCGACCGTAGTGCTGCGGCGGCGGAATCGCAAAACGGTACTGACTTAAAAAACATGCCTCGTACTATAAATAAAATAAATATAGCATTAAACATTTACTACATTTCTCTAAAAAAGATAAGGGATTAACTTTCTCCCCTACTAAGGGTAGAAATAAAATGTTTAAAACATCGTTCCATTGAGTCTATGGTTTCATCCACAATGATTCCCACATCGCAATCAAACACTTTCGTCTTAACTCTTTTTATGGTTCCTTGGTAAACAGGCTCCATGTAGTTTATTTTAAAGTACTCTCATTCGGCACTGAAAATCTTTGTGTATCTTTCAAGAAATCACCTTTCAATGGTTCACCTTATTGAGAAGAATTCCTACTTGTGTACGAGGTGGGTTCACGTTATAACATCTATTTTCTATTTCAGGACTGGGACCAGATAGGAACTTCTGTCTTTTAAAATACACGTGGACACTTTGCGAATGCGTGACAGAGATGGCAGCACTGTACAGTACATTGAACTCTAGTGGCAGTGACGAGAGTTAGGACTGTTTTTGATACCTAAAATGGCGACGTTTTCATCGCAAGGACAGCGTGTAATCATTCGTTTCCTCCATTTTCATGGTGTGACACCTATTGAAATTCATCGCCAGTTGAGTGAGTCATGTGGTGATGGTACCATGGATGTGTGTAATATGCGTTCCTGGGTGCTGACAGTTCAATGAAGGCAGAACATCGCGTGACAACAAACCAAGACAGTTGAGTGAGTCATGTGGTGATGGTACCATGGATGTGTGTAATATGTGTTCCTGGGTGCGACAGTTCAATGAAGGCAGAACATCGCGTGACAACAAACCAAGACAGTTGCACACATCACCTCCAAAATTGCCATTTCCGTGGGATCTGTGCACACAATCCTGCATGAAGATCTGAAAATGCTCAATCGACGATCCTCCAAAACAACGTTCTCCACTCGCTGGATCATGTCGTCAGACCGGCTGGTGCGAGGCCGTGACTGTCTTGGTCTACATACTGTCTATGTTTACACATTGCCGTCCTGCCATTAGCAGGTATGTACAAAAAACTCTAGGAAGCAGGCAACTAATGTTTATAAAAACTAATATAGTAGATTTACGTGAGGCATGGATTAATTCTTTTATTTGGATCTACCTTTTAGACTGGCATTTAATTTGTCAAGCATAAAATATTATTTTAATAGATCAACAATAAAATACATTGTTTTGTATGTTTTTATACCCACGGGTTGCATTCCGTATCCAGTTTCGAATTTGATTCAACTTTAGCACTGTATGTTTCTTAGCACTCTTTTTTAATTTACCCGTTACAACGTTGTCTTATCGGACGATGAATACGATGAGCTCAGAGTTCATAGAGCTTGGAGTTATAATACCAGACATTTTCTTTCAGGATAAGGTAAAACCCTTATCCAGATAACTCACGCTGACTGAGATTCAAACTCGGGACCTCTTGAACGTGAGGCAGACACGGTACCATCTACGCTACCAAGACGGGCGACTAGCTCTTTAGAAATTCATTATCAATCAACCCTGTAAATAATCAAGTTTCTTTAAGAAAATTCTAGGTCTTCGAGGTCCTTCAGTTATTCGAATAACTTGATACCGAAATTAAGGTTTGCCAGAAGTAAAGAATCATGATGGATGTCAAAGGAATGTTGGTTCTTTGTTACGACAAGGGCAAGGCCAGTTGAGTTGTGGGGAAAGTTGTTTTAACAAAAGCAATGTAAGAAGCAGTGTCCTTAGCAGTTTTCTAAAGGGGCTCACTTGACTCGTCGAATAGGGTATTCCTTGGATCATTTAGAATGGCATGACAAAACAGCCACAAAGAGATTTTTGGTTGAATGAAGAGGGCTTTCAGTAAGTGAAAGTGATACACCCACGCGCAGCTGTGACTTGCAAGCCATCAGGACAGTCTTCGGCGTGAGGCCGATTAGAACAGTCTTCGGCGTGAGGCCGATCAGAACAGTCTTCGGCGTGAGGCCGATCAGAACAGTCTTCGGCGTGAGGCCGATCAGAACAGTTTTCGGCGTCCGGCCGATCAGAACAGTTTTCGGCGTCCGGCCGATGAGAAGAGTCTTCGGCGCGAGGCCGATTAGAGCGGTCCGAGGCATGAAGCCTATTAGGGCAGTCCTCTGGTTCTGCCTTGAATATATATGAGGAACGAATAAAGTTTATCGGGTAATAATCATTCTGCCGTCAGTAACTCTAAACAGAGATTGGTAACTCTTGGTCGGCAACTTTCATTTCGAGGTTTTAAAAGAAGAAGCAGCAAATAAATAAGTTGGAAACGGGCATTCCAGTGATAAAATCTCCTTCTCACACACACCCACGCATACCCTGAGAGAAACCTCATTGCTCGCCAACTTATTTGCTCGCCATTAAATTATTTGCATCAAGTTGGCGTCCCAACGTGGAATTGTGTCGCACCTATAAAAGAATTGTTACAAACTGCAATGTTACCCAGCAATTCCTCAAATGCATCCCCTATATTTATATTGCCGTGAGGCATTGTTGCGGCGGGCGCGGCCGGCGCGCGCGAAAGAGATAGACCAACACGGAGATAAAAGCCTGCCGAAACAGAGAAAGAAAGAGACAGATAGATGTCTGGAAGTTTCTTCCTTTCTGATGCCGTCTTGATTATTACAAAGTGCTCCACTAATTTCTAGAAACGGTGACTGGAGATATAAAAGTGCCACTGTTGTTCAGATGTTAATGGAGTTGTGAGTTGACAGTGGAGAACTGTTAATTGTACCGCGAGTGATTTTGTTCGTTTGTTTATGTGTGGTGAAGCAGCCAGAGACCACTGTGTGTATGACACGTCACTTTTAGAAGGGGTGTACAAACGTTCTACGGAAATAAAGAGCATTTTGAATTTCTGCAAACTAGACTTTAACTCTACGAACCCAAAAAGTCACAATATTCATAGCTGGGACCACCATTTTATAATATATGAGTGACAAATTTTTAGAAATCAATCAAGGTTAAGTTTAAAGGGATTTTATTGTTTTTCGAAATACCCCCCTTTAAGACGAATACATTTTTGAATTAGAGGAAACTAGTCTTTAAAACCAAAGATGCCATTTCTTCCGAAGACACCAGGCTTTTATAATATACCAGTGATTCATATGATGACGAGAAAAATAATCCATTCACTTTTATCTTTAATTTTTGGAAATAAAAAATAAATCACAAGATGCTAGGTCAGGGCTGCATAGTGTTGACATTTGGGGCAACCAGATACTCAGTTGTTAGTTTTGCTCAATGTGACGATGAGTTATCCTGATGTAATTTTTTTTTTTCTTTTGGGAGATTTTTATGAATTTTTTCAAACACTTGCGGTAGACATTTAAGCAACCATTTTCTCACTACTATGAATTCATCGGATTTTTGTAGGCTTAGATTCTCTTCGAAAGACCCGACTGAGTTTTATTTTCAGCATCATAACAAACTCAAGTTTCATCACCAGTAACGATATTCCAAATTAAATTTGAGGTGCCGCTTGATATTTTCCCCAAAGTTTTTCTGCATCGATCATAGCTCTGTTGTTTTTGATTGGAAGTCAGTTTATGTGCAATTCATAGACAAGTTTTCTCACGTCTGTTGATGTAAAATGATTTGTATTTAAGTCATATCAATCCCCAATTTAGCCTGAATAAATTCATAAGATGTCCGTCGATGTTCATCAAGCATTGCTCAAACAGGAGCAATATTTTCCTTAGTAACTCAATTTTATGCCGCCCTTCATTAAATTCATTCTTTGGAATGCGACTGACCAAATACATGATCTTCATATTGTTTAGGCGTTAATGACGGTTTAAAATGGTAAAAAGTCATGCCCCAAAAAGGTTATCTAGTCAAATTCACTTTGTATCAACACAAAATCTTTAAAGGATCACAATTAACAAACTTATAGAGCAAATCGAATAAATTATACAGCAATCATGTCGCAAAATATCAAAACGAAGCTGTCACATATAAACAAATTTCGTTTGTTTTTAAAATAGTCGCATTCTAGCATTGATAAAAAGCTTTAAACCTTGGTGGGGCATCATCAACCTGTATATGAAATCTCGCCACGTAGAAGACTTGAAGATGCAAGGTGGAGAAAGGCTACCATATGACGTCACAACCAGATTTGTCCCATTGGCTGGTGGAAGATGGAAAGACCTTGGGGAAATTCTCACTTACATTGGTCAGCTGGTTCCGCTACGCTTGTAAAACCCGTTCGTTCACAGAGGTGAAGAGACAAGGAAGAAGATGGTGCACCTACCTGCCATACTTTACCCAAGGTTACTAAACAACATTGACATTTTTCCACCATTGTCCATAAATCACCAGAATCTGGTGATTTTCAAGCTGTTAGGTTACACACCTCAAATACGAGGTAGACACAGAAACATTTTAGAATACAGCTTTTCTGAGAAAACAAATGAAATTTGTTGAGGTATATCTGAGAGCTACTTTCAACTGTTCTGTGAACTCACTGCCATGTAGCTTGTTTCATTTGTTCTATAACGTTTGTCATTTAACTATTCTATGGTTACTCCAAAACGAATTGACTAGAGAAGTTTCTGGGCTATGGTCTTTTATGATTTAATTAACTACATTTAGCGAAACAATTTACACTTGCTACGGGAGAGTCAAAAGAGAACGGAATTTTGTTGAACTGCTGTTCCTGACGAAAATGTTTACGCTGTTCAAGCAATGCTTACGGACATCTTATGAATTTATTTGGACAACACTGGACATTGGTCCGATCAACGATTCCTGCATAAAAATTCCAAGACGGTGATCCAAATTTGGTTTGAAATATTGTTACTAGTGATGAATTTTGGATTTATTATATTCCTGAAAGGATGGTCAACGGGCCCAATGGTCTTTAAACAGAACCTAACCTCACAGTCCGACGAATTCAGTGGTGGTAACCAGGTGGTTGCTTTTTTTTTTTTCTACTAAAACGGGCCATATTCCTAATATAGCATTAGAGGATAGACGTACTGTTACTACCGACTGATACACAAACGTCTACGTAAATTGTTGTGAGAGTTACTGAAGAAACACCAAGAAAAATTGAATTTATCACAAATAGCTCTAAGGATTTTGGTTAAAATATCACATGTTTATGATATCTTCATGTCAAATGGAATGTATGTCCTGAATTTTCTTGGAATGTCCTCAGACATTTTGGACTGACATGATGTAGATAGAGAAATCAGCGTTTGTAAGAACACTTTGTTCAAGTATAGAGAAAGTCATGCAACATATCAGAGTTTTCTTGTAGTTTCCTTGAATCTTAAAGTGCAATTCTAATTTTATTAGTTTAAAGAATGACTTCTCTCAATTCCCGAAAAGACGGGGAGAGGAGAATCACAAACAGTGATATAGAGCAGAATCTGTGGCGTGGAATGAAACAACAACAATATATCCAGATTTTATACTTTTCGGATTCTGGGTCATTGCACCAGGCAAGCGCATTACTTCATCATCTTCATGGCAGAGAGAAGAGCTCCCCGACTGGCGGGCGCCATTGTCGGCACCGAAGCGAAACAAACAAAAAACAAACGCAACCAGCCATCGCTGCGAGAGAGTGTGTGTGTATGCGTGTGTGCGTGGTTAAGTTGGAGCGCAGCCCAATTTTGTATTTTGGAGGTATATTTTTACATTGGGATTCGGTCCGCCTGCCTTCCCAATTTGTTCTTCTTCTTCTGTTTCTTGTATCTCAGTAACCGGAAATCGTTGCTCATCTCTTTTGGCAACACTACGACACTTGCTGTTGCAGTGAAGTAGGCGTGGTCATTCCTCGCTCTTCAACTTTCTCACTATGCTCTGTCCTTATCGCTCCTAGAAAGCTGTGAACAAGCGCAGTTAGCTTTAAACGGCACGAGATACTCAAAACAGGTGATCAAACAAAACAAAGATTTAGGTTCACGTGGGCGCTGTTTTATATAATTATCCACACACTAATTGAAACAGAAACATTTATATTCTGAAGCAAACTTGCTACGTTTCAAAAGTTAAAAAAATTTCTTTTATTTTGCTAATACGACATATATTTTTTATATTCTGTAACAGGTGACATTATTTTCTTTTAAAATTATTTCCGGCAGCAACGAATTGGGATTTCCAAATCTTGTATTTGGGCAATTTTCTGTGAAACACATAATCAAAAACTCAAGCAACTCTTTCCAAAAAGTCAGGTTCATTTGGAAACATTAGGCAATTCTTCTGACACGCTCTCTATTACTGTTCAGCTTTTGTTTTCGTGAACTTTAAGGGCATGCAATTTGTATTAAGTTATGACTGAGTAAGCAGTGACTTCATTTTTCTAAGCTGAAAGGTGCCACAGTTATTGAAATCTATTAACTCGAGTAATTTGTTCATTTGATTTATTATTAAACATGGACGAAATCTACAGACCCTCTTCTTAAAATTAGTGAATTGAAACAGACCTTTAAAATGTATTTTTTGAATTTAAAATACAAATTTCCTCATACTGTGGGATTTGTTTCTTCATATTTTTAAATCTAGGCAAAGAGATTTCATAGTTGGCAATTTTTTTCTTCTATTATGCCTGTTTCTTCTAATAACCTGTACTTGGCTATTGTCTCCATTGCATTTTTTTTTTTTGCACACGTTGTTTTTGATCGGGAAACAGTGTATGTGGAATTCATCGTATATTCGACTCGGTGCAATGGATGAACAGAATGGTGCTTATGGAGCAGTTGGTGGAATGAACGGCGAGGGAAGCAGGAAAACCCGGAGAAAAACCCACCCAGATGCAACTTCGTATTAATGATATTGTCAGATATATAAAAGTTTTAATTAATTAGCTTCAATAATTAATTTCTAATTAAAGGCATAAAGATTTGCGTAGGAGCGGAAGGGTCCGTGCATGTAAACCGCTTATGGAAAGAACTAGAAGTTTTCCGCGTGGATTGTTAACTAACACCGGAAGAGCCAGATAGTCCGTGAGGTGTGTGCATAGAAGGCAGACCTGTGGGTGAGGCGATGTCCTCGTGTCTGCAGAAGAAGCAAAGTTAAAGCAATGTATTCATAAAGTCACTGATTTGTAATGTGAATTGAAACTTAAAGATGGATTACACGTGGTGGAATAAAGGAATATTCTTGTGTGTGTGGAAAATCAGCGAGTGTTATAATTTAAACATGCTGTGCACCAAGTAAAGTTTAAGTTCTGGTTGCCTATAAGATTGCGACCATCAGTGCATTTTAATAATTGTTCTACATATCTTAAATTATATCTATGTAACTAGCAAGTGTCCAAAAACAGCACGGGGAGCATTATGCAAGGTCTCTTCTAACAATGTGTGATGATGCCTACGTCAAATACGACGGCTGTTCAATAAAGAACGATCACAATTTTTTTGACAACGCACCTTTTTACTCATCCTCATAATTTTGATGGTTTTTCTCAAAATAGTCTCCCCTGAATGCGATGCACTTGTCCCAGCGTTTCTACCAGTCTTCAAAGAAGACAATTTTTGAGAGATCCTTCAAAATCGCCTCCGCAGCCTTCACCACTGCTTCTGATAATGGATGCCTCCCACGAAGACGTTTCTTCAAGTTAGGAAATAGAAAAGAGTCACATGGGGCTAAACCCGGACAACAGGGAGGGTAAGGAATGTACTTCACGCAACATTGGCGATATGCGGCAGTGCCGTGGTGCAGCATCCAGCATGCTTCACTGAAATGTGGTCTTTTGCGCCTGATATGAACTTGCAATGTTCTCAGGACATCCCAGTAGTATTGTCCAGTCACTGATGTGTGTTAAGGCACAACATGCTGATAAACCATTCCATGGATATCAAAGAATGACATGACCATAACTTTCCCAACAGAAGCAAGCACTTTTGCTTTTTTTTTTGGGGGGGGGGAGGGTTGGTGATGAAGCAGATTTACACACAGAGCTTTGCTGTTTGCTCTCAGGATCAAAATGATGTAGCCAAGTTTCATCAGCAGTGATTACGTTTGAAAGAAACTCCAGATCTTCCTCTAACATCAACTTTAACTGCATGAAGACGCATGCGAATGTCCTTTTGTTCGGGAATCAACAGTCTTGGAACCCATCGTGCACAAACACGGCTCATGTGTAATGTTTCTGTCACCAACGTGTGGGTGGCACCCAATGAAATGTTCAGTATTTCAGAAAGTGATCTTAAAGTAATTCGTTGATCCTCTCACAATAGCAGCAGCAGTGTTGATGTTTTCTTCCGCAAGATCAGTAACTGGAGCACCGGGTCCACCTTCCTTTGAAATTGATTGTCTCCCCTCTTTAAACATTTTAAACCACCTTCGAGCTGTGCTGTAGGGAAGAACAGACTCTCCATAGGCCTCCCGTAACATTGTATAGGCCTCCACTGAAGATTTGTTGAGATGAAAGCAGAATTTCAAAGCTGCATATTGTTGCTCGCTTGTTACTTCCAGGAGTATCAACAATGAAACTACTACGGCGTGTTTGTTTCACATTAGGCTAACAGAATAAGGTTGAATTTTAGTGCGAAAAATCATGACAGTAAAAAAAATTATGATAATTCTTTATTGAACAGCCTCGTATGTAGCTGAAAACAGAAGTATTAAAATATTAATTAAAATTCAGTAAATTTTGTGCCTCTTTAAAATATTTTAGGTATTTTTAGGTAATTCTGCGCATTTATAGTCAGCAGAAACTACATAATAAACAAATTAAATTGACTAGAAAAAGTAATGTGAATCTGAAGTTAAGATTTCTGGAGGAAGGGGTTGTTTTGTTCAGATTTTTCACATTTCTGTTACATCTCAATATTGACTTTTAGGGTGAAGTGTAAATGCTAGGCTTGTGGGAGAGAAAGTCAATATTTATTTTCTTAATTTCTGAAACTCACTTAAAATTCTTGTCTTTCAGCAGCCCTGGTAATGGGGGGCGATAACAGCTAAGAAACACACAGGAAGTTGAGGGTTAAACCATGACTTCCGAGCCGTGAATCAGAAAGAAAAAAGTTCTGGCTTGCTGCAATTGTGTGCTCATTTGTTTTTGAAACACTTGGCGTGCGGTCATAAATGTGAGTAGGGCTGCTGTAGTGGCAGTGACCTTGTGCGATTCCGCTCATTGCACAGTCAGGTACCTAATTGAATGACGTTGTAAACAGTAGCGGCCTGTCTCAGACGCACATTCCGGTCCGTTTCTTTATCTGCCTTCCCCATCCTTGGCTTTGCTAACCCTGTCTGCTACTTTTGATAAGGTGTTTTTTCTTGCTGGGAAAAGAACTGATGTGCTGCAATTACGTGAATCACTTCTCTACAAAAAGATCTGATGACTTGTATAAATCATTCTTACAGACGTTTATTCCTCTATTCACTTCATGTTAATTCACATATATGTTATAGCTAATTTTATTGCAGGTTGAAACGGTACTCTCTTCCTGGAGTTGATTAATTGACTCTTAAGGAATATATAGTAGATCAATTAAATGTTAAAGGAATATATATACATGTAATGAAACAAATATTTTTTGCGGAATGTCAAGTTTGTTACGAGCTCTGAACGGTGCTGGGAATTTTCCCTCCTCTAGGACAGCTGACCACAACCATAAATCTTAAGCTCGCACCCCGCATTTAGTTTTTTTTTTTTTTTTTTTTTTTTTTTTTGGGCCTTCGGTAAAATCCCATATGGCCATCGTGGGGAAAAATTAGAAAAATAATGTAAGGAAAATTAAGAGGATGGGAGGAGACTAGATCTGTAGGTCACTTTCTTTAAGAAATTGTAGAAGAGCTTGGTATACAGGTTTGTGGCATAAGTGTAATACGGTGTTGACGCTAGCGGGAAAAGGAACAGACTGCTGAAGTAGGCGGCGGAGGAAGGAAGAACGCTGGGCTCGGTAGCGAGAACAACTGAACAGGAGATGATTGAGGTCAGCGGTTTCGCCTGGGTCATCAGGACATACAGGGGAATCGATGAGACGTAGTCGGTGTAGATGCGCAGGGTAACATCCATGTCCAAGTCGCATTCTAATGATGGAGGTGAGATGTCGGCGTGCAATCCTGAAGCTGGAGAACCAAGGGGTCGTGGATAGATGCGTCTGAACGGCGGCGTGGTGTTTGCCTTTGATGGACTGCGAACGAATCCAGGCGTCATTCCAGCGACAATAGGCGTCACGATGAAGAACCGGGAAGAAATCCGTGTAGGGCAGTTGGATGCCTTGGAAGGTGCCTTGGGTGAGTCCCTCTTTTGCCAGGCGATCGGCGACTTCATTGTATCGAATTCCGACATGCCCTCTGATCCAAAGGAAGTGAATTTGATGTCCAGCTATGGTAGCGTTGTTCACCAACGTCAGTATCTCGTAAAGATAACAGTGCATATCTCTCATGTAGCGGGGAGATGAGAGTCTCTGCAGCACACTCTGCGAATCGGTTAATATCAGCTGTTTGGGGAAGCCCTGAGAAATCCCATATTGCAAAGCGTCACGAATGGCCAGAACCTCCGCAGTGTAGCTGGAAGCCTCCATAGGTAGGCGGTATCGAGCCAGGGCATTAGTAGGACAGACGTATGCATAACATACTCCATCAGCAGATTCAGAACCGTCGGTGTAGATCGTGGTGAAATCTGGCCATGTAACCTGCAAGAAATGAGAGAGGGCGACGTTCACGTCAGGGCTCCGAATGATGTGATCAGGAAGATAATGCACCGAAACATTCAAGAAGTGTAAGTCATTTGGATATTGAAACCCCGGAAGAGAGGGACTTTTCAAAATTAAGGGAAAAGCGTGGTATAGATACCGAAAACCCAGTAAGAGTAAGGGCAATCGTCGTACAGCTGGAAAATCCACGTTGAGATAATTAGCAGCAAGATACTGCAACGTCCGCAATACTGGGTGGGCGTCCACGGAGAAAACTCGCAATAGAAAGCGCTGGGTTAAGAGCTGTCGACGGATCGCGTTTAGTTTCAAACATAGTTTGACAGGAAGGGGACATCTTAGGTGGTCTAGGGTGAGATTCTCGTAACTAGGACTCCATATGTGTTCGACCGACCAACTAATTAAAAATAATGAGCTGAAGGGGGAAGCGAAGTGTCATATGGCCTAGCCGGGAACAAATAGATATCTTAAGTTCAGTCGCTAGCTGGGGGTCGGGTTAGATCGTCGTGCGGCAGCACGAAGGCAGATATCGCGTTCTTTAAGGAACGGACGAGTAAGCTAAAGAGATCGCGTTCGATTAAAGCTAGTTAGTAGCTGAGTGCTAATCCGACGACTCGTGTTATATACACGGGAGTGCTACCACGCCCGCGCGAAGCCTACCATTCAGAGTTCGCCTAATTAACATGTATTTCGAGAGTAATTGAAATACAATCGATCGTCATAAGAGAATTAACCTGTGTTTCTTTCCAAGTACCCTAATTGATCCACCCAGAACGCCCTGTATCAAGAGATCCTTGCCACTGATCCTATATTTATAAATATTGGGATAACTCCGAGAGCAGCCGAGGACATCGATATTCTTCAAATTTTGTTAGCGATGCTGACAACCCTAGGAGTCAAGCCCCTGCCAAATAATTGAGCTAAACTGCGCGGCAATACTCCCCCGACGCCCCGACATGCCCCAAGGTGCTATATTAAATTTAAAATATCAGCATTTTTAATACGAGGCGTGTCTGCAAAATACGCTCTCCAACTTTATTTACTATAAAAAACATGTTTATTGTAAATGAATATTACATTGATGGAGCGGAACTTACAGCAACTTTTCAACGTAATCACCATTGCGATCGATGCACTTTTGCATGCGCTGTGGCAGTCTCTGTATACCCTTGTCATAGCACTCTCCCGCCAAGTTGCGCAGGTAGCGCTCAACCTCGTTTTTCAAAACATCGTCGGTCTGGAAATGTGTTCCACCCAGGTGTGACTTCAAATCAGGAAACAGATGATAATCACTAAGTGCTAAGTCTGGACTGTAGGGGGATGGTTGAGGATGTCCCATCCGAACTGGGCCACGAGATCAGCCGTTGCATGTGCAGTATGGTCTTCGGTGAGCATTTTGGGGATCCACCTCGCACACACCTTACGATAATGCAAATGTTCAGGCAAAATCTTGTCAATCGTAGTCTTACTGACTTCAGGGATAAGTTCGTACAGCTCACGAACTGTCACACGCCGATCTTTAAAAATTTCTTGCTCCACTTTTGCAATTGTTTCGGCTGAAACCGAAGGCCGACCAGAACGCTGTTCGTCATGGACGTGTCTACGTATGTCTTTGAACTCTCTGACCCACTTTCGCACGTTTTTGACGTCCATACACTGTGGCCCATAGACTTCGCATAATTGACGATGAATTTCAGTGGGGTTAGTGCCCTTGGCACTCAAAAAACGGATCACTGCACGCAACTTGCACACGGCGGAAGTGATAGGAAGCTCCATCACAAACGGCTGCCCAGCCAAGACTAATGGTTTCAACGGGTTCGTTGTGCTGGGGATTTGAAAGGGTAAAACCAAGCTATGCCCAGTGTTGCCGGATCTCACGTAATAGCGTTCATCACGGCTCCAGCGTCTTGGAGACCTTATTTTAAGGACACACTTCGTAGCTGTGCGATCTATAGTGGCTTATACATGGTGTTATTTCCCGCCCTCCGATTGAGCAAGGATGACGTCATAGTTTGAAGTCATAGTGGCCTCTACGGAGAAGATGCGGTTATTTTTGCGGAAAAGTAAGCAAATTACAGCGCTCTCAGTGTGGTTACTCTGATAATTAATACCACCAGCCTCCCCTGGATATGAACACAGAACACCGCGTCTTCATGGTTGAATGCTACTTTAGTACATACCGGCATTAAAATTGGTGCGACATATAAATATTGTCACGCGAGCATCGGAACACCCTATAGAGTGGGCGACAGGAGACGGGTCGGCGTTCGCCCCGCCCCCTCGTTTGTCTTATAGCGTTAAGAAGGGATGGTTAGGAGAGGGATGTCGGGCCCCTGAGCCGTCTCTTTACCCTTCTCCTAGGTTCTGGAAACTCGGGACATTCAATCTAATCGAGAACCTTCTAGATCGGCAAGCGGGCCCTATATAAGCAACACGTCGTGCGAGGGGCAGTCAGTCAGAGTTCTTGGTGTAAGAATGCAGTGCTAGTGTACGACGAGAAGACTGTGTGAGAGCATCCGAAGATTGTACGTGATTACGAGTGCAAGTGAAATTGTAACGGACGAACTGGTGAATCGTAATTGTGTGCATTACGTAATTCTGTGTAATTGGCAAGAGTGTAACTGTAAGTCGGTGGAAATAAAGAACATTGTTGAGTTGTGTAATTGGACTTTTCATTTCACGAACCCACAAAGTCACAATATAATTTATACAACTGCATATAGGAGTTTATGCAACACTATCCGACATTCAGACAAGTCCCTCGGGGCGTAATGTTATCTAAAGTGCCCAGGTACCGTCAAACTGGCATACTTACGTCTTACGTTTTATCAGTATACGATATAAATTTTTTTTGTCATTCTCACGCTTAATTAAAATGTATATTAATGTTGGTATCCTTATGTCTTTTAAAACCAATAGGTGCATCAAACATTTCCAAGATACAGGATCAGCTACTCGCAAAAAGAGAGACACTGGACGCTATAAAGTGACTGGTCCCAATCTAGAAGCAATAAATAATGTTATGACAGAAAGGCCTCAAGCATACCTTCACGCTATACAGACAGTGTTTAAGGGGAAGAGAGAAATGAAATATAAGAAAATGGACACATAAGACTATGTACTAGAGATATTTTCTTGTTTAGACTTGGATAAAAGCTTTGTACATATTGTAACACTAATTTATTTTTCATTCCTAGAACATGTTCTGCTAATTTTCTGGTTTGTAATGAAGTTACATTGTGAGGAAGCTGTGGGTGATAGAAAAAAATTGAGATTAAATTGAAATATTCCTATTTTATGTTTACAATGCCTATATGTCTACTAGAACAGAATAACAGATGTCCATTGTGAAATAAGTGTTCATTGACTTATCATTTCGTATATTCTTCATGGTCTACTTTTATGGCTGCAATAATTAGCTTTGCAGTGTATTGCATTACAGTATATAGTTTTTT
Source organism: Mantis religiosa (assembly GCA_030765055.1). Lineage (NCBI taxonomy): Eukaryota > Metazoa > Arthropoda > Insecta > Mantodea > Mantidae > Mantis > Mantis religiosa. Next base: position 34,900,427 of record CM060960.1, read on the forward strand.
AAAAAACAGTTATCGTATCTATACACCAGACGAAATTACGTACCTTTATATTACGAGGGTAGAACAACTCTCAAATAGTATATTTACCTGCCGGTAGAGGGAGGCCTCAAAGCTGCTGTCAGCACATCAAGTACGATCGCAAGCCGCTAGGGGAATCGCATATAAACTCGCTCCATCAGCGATGCTATTGATGACGTCAAATTTTGCGCAAATTTACCTCCTTTTCACACAAATGGACCTTGGTGGCCCTTTTGTACAACAAACCTAAGCAAACAATCACTGATGCTGTATGATGGCCACGAAGAACCTGAGGAGCAGCCTGATGGAATTCTTCACCTTTTTCTTCGCCTGTGAAGATTATTTGCTGGAGGTTCGGCGCGAATAATAACCTTTCATATCATACACGTAACTCCCAAGTTCCTTAGCTGTGTTTTGTCACTTACTGTACGTCAGGATACTAATATTCCGCTGTTCTAGTAAACATGATAACAAGCGAATGCAGCGCTTGTCAGTGGAGGTCAATATGCTTCAATGCTCTGCCATGTAGCTGTCAAATATACACATTTAGTTTGTTAACTGATGAAAATTAATCATTTCTTCACACTAGCCATATATAGACTAAGGTGTATGCTAGATAGTCAACATGAAAAATGCAATGCCATGGCCGGGATTTGCACCATGGATCTCCTGGTTTCCGTCCAGTCGCTCTTACCCTTGAGCTACCATGGCCAACGTGCCGTCCTGACATTAAATTCTCCATTTGACTCATATATTTCCCCGGTACACCACTAGGGGCTCTCGCATCTGAGATACAACATTTGTGGCGACTTACTATCGTAAGTTCTTGAGTCCCAGGCTTCATCATTTAACTCTTATTATTTTAGTTAATTGACGAAAAAAAAAACTTAACAAAAACCTTAGCCTACATACGGCTAGTGTGAAGAAATTATTAATTTCCATTAATTAAAGTGATAAAAGTTAAATGATAAAGCCTGGAACTCAAGTACTTACAATTGTAAGTCGCCACAAAGTGTATCTGGATGCGACAGCCTCTAGTGGTTTATCTGGAAAATATATGAGTCAGTTGGAGAATTTAATGTCAGGACGGCACGTTGGCCATGGTAGCTCAAAAGGTTAGAGCAACTGGACGGAAACCAGGAGATCCGTGGTTCAAATCACGACCATGGCATTGAATTTTTCATGTTGACTCTATCTAACATTTAGTTTGTTTACAGAATGTTCTAAAATCTATCTGTGACGTCCCCAAACATAAAAATAACACAAACCTGAGACAGAGCAGAAAGGAAATCGTGGTGGATGGAAGACCACGATAGTAGGAATCGAACCCGTGGCATAGGCCACGTGGCTCAGTGGTTAGACCGCTTGGCTCTCACCAAGGCGGCCCGGGTTCGATCCCAGGCGACCGCAAAGTAGATTTGTGACGGACAACACGGCGCTGGGGCGGGTTTTCTCCGGGATCTCCGGTTTCCCCCCGCCATCTCATTCCACCGGTGCTCCATCTTCATCTCATGTATCATCAGTGCCATCGCCTGCGGTGCCGTACGTACTAAAAGCGGCCGTTAAACACTACACATACACAGAACCAGTGGCATACCAAATACGAGTTTCAGAGTTTCTAGCTGAGTTGGAGTGTATAATGGGCAGGTTACGTAAAACATTTGATGCAAGAGTGGTTGAAGATGCCACTCTCGATGCATGTTCAATATTGCTACATTTCGCTGGCAAGTTGAACTTCGCCGAAGTCGTCGAAGGTCCCGGACCACCATGTTGATGTTGGCAACTCGGCCAACTTGCTCCAATGACACTTACACATCTTTGTAATAAGTACACACACCTTATCGGTTCCCCGTGACTAGCGGCCCTTCCTCCTTTCTCTGAAAATAAACATTTTGGGAACGAAATAACTCAATAGGTATGGCACCGCGCCGCCGGCCACGTCACGTAGGTAGTCATTCCTTTCTGATTTCTACAAATTTAGAACAGCTCTAATGGATATTTCCCATACCTTCACGACTATTGTGAATTTCAAATACGGCGATTTTTATCCTTGAACGCCACCAGGCTACCAATCAATCGGAGTCCTGAGGTATTGTCATATTGTATTCCCCTGAAGTGGGATGTGACTAGCACCAAGTGAATCTACACTATTTGCGCTAAGAAAAAAAAAATGCAAATATTGCAAAAAGCTGTCCACTAGGAAGGTAGGGAGTAATGCTCCTGACATAACCATAAAACCCCCTTATTTTTAGCTCACGTACGAGGCGTGTCCGTAAAATAAGGTCTTGGTTGGGCAGCAGTTTGCGATGGAGCTTCCTATCACTTCCGCCGCCAAGTGCGAGATGCGTGCTACCCCCACTGAAATTCATCGTCAGTTATGCGAAGTCTATGGACCACAGTGTATGGACGTCAAAGACGTGCGAAAGTGGGTCAGAGAATTCAAAGACAGACGTACAGACGTCCATGACGAACAGCGTTCTGGTCGACCTTCGGTTTCAGCCGAAACAATTGCAAAAGAGGAACAAGAAATGCTTAAAGATCGGCGTGTGACAGTTCGCGAGCTGTGCGAACTTATCCCTGAAGTCAGTAAGACTACGATTGACAAGATTTTGACCGAACATTTGCATTATCGCAAGGTGTGTGCGAGGTGGGTCCCCAAAATACACACCGAAGACCATAAACGGCAACGTGTTGAAGCGGCGCACCGATTCCTGGAGCGCTATGCAGAACAGGGCGAGAAATTGTTGGATTCAATTGTCACTGGCGATGAAACCTGGATGCACTACACAACACCAGAAACTAAAGAACGTTCTCGCCAGTGGCGGCATTCGAATTCGCCGAAGCCGCGAAAGTTTAAACAGACATTTTCTGCCGGCAAAGTGATGGAGTGTGTTCTGGGACAGAAAAGTTATATTTTTGTACGAGTTTATGCCTACCGGTACATCAATAAACACCGCTAGCTACTGTGAGACTTTAAAAAATTGCGAATTGCTATTCAAAGTCGAAGGAGGGGAATGCTGACGAAGGGAGTGATTTTTCATGACGACAACGCTCGTCCCTATACTGCACATGCAAGGGCTGATCTCCTGGCCCAGTTCGGATGGGACAGCCTTACCCATACCCCCTACAGTCCAGACTTAGCACCTAGTGATTATCATCTGTTTCCTGAGTTGAAGTCACACCTGGGTGGAACACATTTCCAGACCGACGATGATTTGAAAAACGAGGTTGAGCGCTACCTGCGCAACTTGGTCCCTAACTTTCCAGCAATCACCTAAAACTCAGCCGTCCAACTTGGTATGACCCGCAAGGAGGTAAGAAACCTTATGAAATGATGTTCAAATGATCCTGGAGCTTAGTTACCAGATCTTGTAAGATAAGGGAAACCCCCCAAAAAACTATCCAGAAAACTCATCCTGACTAACACGGGATCTCTTGAACGTGAGGCAGACACGCTAGCGCTACGCTAAAAAGGCGGGCTAAGAATGGAAGAAATTATGGGTAAAGGAAAATTATGACAACAGGAACCACACCAGCATTCGTCTACCGGCCCAGAAAAACCACGAAAAACTCATGAGTCAAAAGTGAGTGCACAGGCTCCTGCAATGCCACATTGCTCTAACTTTAATGCTATAATAATCCTATAAACTAACCCACATAAATAGATTAAGGCATAATACTACTAAAGTATACCTTTATGGGAATGTTAGGTAATCTCTTTGTGAATAAAACTATTGTAAAAACTATACCTAATTTATCAAAGTGTGAGGGCTGTTCAGTAAAGAATGAGCATAATTTTTTACGGTCATAATTTTTCGCACTAAAGTTCAATCTTATTACATCCTGTTAGCTTAACGTGAAACAAACACACCGTAGTAGTTTCATTGTTGGTACTCCTGGTTCCCGCCTGTGAGAACCAGGTAAGTTCAGACATATTCAGTATCGCCTACCACTGCAATGGAGGTAACATGCAGTTAAAGTTGATGTTAGAGGAAGATCCGGAGTTTCTTTCAAACGTAATCACTGCTGATGAAACTTGGCTACATCATTTTGATCCTGAGAGCAAACAGCAAAGCTGAGTGTGGAAATCTCCTTCATCTCTAACCCCCAAAAAAGCAAAAGTGGTTGTTTCTGCTGGGAAAGTTATGGTTATCTCATTTTTTGATATTTATGGAATGGTTTATCAGTACCTGCACACACATCAGTAACTGGACAATACTACAGGGATGTCCTGAAAACATTATAAGTCCATATCAGCCGCAAAAGAATACATTTCCGTGAAGCAGGCTGGATGCTGCACCACGATAATGCGCGGCCACGTATTGCCAAAGTTGTTGCTGAATATGTTGCAAAAATCAACGTGAAGTGCATCCCTCACCCTCCCTATAGGCCGGGTTTAACCCCATGTGACTTTTTTCTATTCCCTAACTTGAAGAAACGCCTTCGTGTGAGGCATTATCCATCATCAGAATGTAACAGTACTTTTGGGTTATGTTTGAAGTATGAAAAGTTTATAAATTTATAAAAAATGATTATGCAAATATATTTAATATGTAAAAATGTATGTAATTGTGTGTTTGGCCGAAGTAATAATTGTATGACGTAATGTTGTGACGTGGTATTAAATCAGCCAATCACAAAATTAAGATAGGAGTAACGATAGTTTCGATAAATCAATAATCTTGGTAGAGATTTTTGTTGTAATGGTGGAGTGTGATGAATAGTGGTACCAGATCAGGAACATTTAAGTAATAGTTTGAATCTGTATAAATAAAACAAAGTAAGAATTTATCGATATGTTGGAAGTGACTGGGAAAGGAAGTTCAAGCAAAATGTAATCTAAATAATACAATTAAATAGTTAAAGAATTTGACTTCTCCGAGACTTTATTCCGAACCACGCCTGAAACACAGATGTCTCGTGACTCTTATTTAGAATAAGATGATACAATTGGTGACCAGAGGAAATAGATAGCCTTAAAAACTCACACGAGGAGAGAAAGAATTGTGCGTCCAACATAAAAATCCTGTTCCAAATTGCGTCCGAACATGTGGCTGATGAAGACGTAGATAAATTAACTACGGACATAAATTCCTGTCCCAAGAAGCAGTGTGAAGGCTGCGGAGGCGATTTTGAAAGATCTCTCAAAAATGGTTTCCAGCATGTCTTTGAAGACTGGCAGAAACGCTGGGACAAGTACATCGCATTTAGGGGAGAATATTTTGAGAAGGACCATCAAAATTATGAGGATGAGTAAAGGTACGTTGCCAAAAAAATTGTGAACATTCTTTATTGAACAACCTTCGTATATTTCTAATACTGAAGGGCTAAAATATGTAAATGTATATCGCTGATTTTTATTGTGGTTTGAGTGCACCAAAGGGTTCCACCTCAGCTGTCGAATTTTGGGTGGGATGATAACTAAAGGCCGAATGTAAACCTTGATGGCTGAGTCTCCTTCTCCTAAGCAGACATTTAAAACGTCACTGACATTTAGTACACAAGACCCAATAACTTGTTTTAACCTTCGAAAACCGTTAGGTCTAGAAAACCAACAACCGGTCCCGTAGCTCTCTCGGTAGAGTACCTGCCTGCTGTGTAAGGGTTCTCAGGTTGGATTCCCGTCCGGAGTTGTGAACTTTTCTATAGCCAGGCTCCAGGAATAGATGATCGTGTAAACTGATCTTTAAAAAATTTGTATGTGACAGGCAGTTATATGAAAACCACCCGCCTCGGTAGCGTGAATGGTAGCATATCCGCCTCACATTCAACAGGTCCCGAGTTCGAAACTAAGTCAGAGTGAGTTACCTGGATAAGATTCTTCCGGGTTTTTCCTTATCCTGAAAGACGAATGTCGGTTAACTCTAAGCACCATGGACCCCGGATTCATTTGAGCATTATTTCACCCATTTCATTCATCGTATGACACGACTTAACGCTGCAGGACATAATTTAAAAAAAAAGCTGAAATCCCATCAAATATTAGAAAATGTCCCATTTTTTTATTTCGCTAAAACTTTTCAGTTCTAATGCCCGCCTCGGTAGCGTAGAGGGTAGCTTGTCTGCTTCGCTGGTGTTCCGAGTTCGAATCTTGGTCAGGGTAACTTACCTAGGTTGGTTTTCGCCAGGGTTTTCCTTTATCCTTAAGCATGAATATCTGGTAACTAAGCTCTATGGAACCTGGACTCATTTGAGCATCACTTCACTGATCGTCCAATTGGCCGCACCGTGGCTCAGTGGTTAGACCGCTTGGCTCTCACCAAGGTGGCCCGGGTTCGATCCCAGGCGACCGCAAAGTGAGATTTGTGGTGGACAACACGGCACTGGGGCGGGTTTTCTCCGGGATCTCCGGTTTCCCCTGCCATCTCATTCCACCGGTGCTCCATCTTCATCTCATGTATCATCAGTGTCATCGCCTGCGGTGCCGTATGTAGTAAAAGCGGGCGTTAGGCACTACACATTTGATCGTCTGATATGACTTAAAAAGAATTTCACGATTTAAAGTCAGGCTATATCCACACCTTTCCTAAAAATGTCATTTCTGGGGTGAGAGTGTTAAAGTCTGGTTTTTTTTTTCCCTTTTTTTGTACTTTACGTTCTTTAACTTTTTTAAAAGTCATATCGCACGGTGGATGGAATGGGTGAAATGATACTCAAATGGGCCCAAGATCCATAGAGCTTAAGACTTACCCGACATTCGTCTTCTTTTAGGATAAGGGAAGACCCCGGAAAAAAACCTTATCCAGGTAACTCACCCTCACCGAGATCCGAACTTGGGAACTCTTGAACGTGAAGCAAACATGCTACCATGTAAGCTAGCGAGGCGGGCTCTGTTTTTATTAACAAAGACTGTAGACCCATCACAGGAAGGCAAGCGGGGCCTGAAGAGGGAGAGAGCTGTTTATCTGCTCTGGTATTGGATCTGATTACTACGAAATGAGTGTATGAGAGAACATATGAATCACCCAAGCTCTGTTTTTTGTTGTTGTAATTTACGTCCACCAATGTTAAAGTCATATCGGACGGTCACCCATGCTGCCAGTTCTAATGCTCATTTCAGTAACTGCAGTGATAGCTATTCCGCATGGGTGAGTTATATGACAACAATGTATTTTAGATGAACTTAGCATTCATATCATATCAGAGTATAAACATTATGCGGATAGCAAAAGTGATTCCTCTGCCTTGCTTTCTTGTGTTGGGTGGACAGTAAATAGGGCACATCCTTTCTTTTATAAAGTTTTGAAGCTCAAAAGATAAATATGGAGGCTTAATCCTTATTGCTTGTATGTACATAACTGAGCGAAACGGTGAGGCTCGCATTCGGGAGGTCCCCGGTTCATACCCCCCATTTTGACCATGGAGTTTTCCGTGGTCGTCGGCAAGGTGAATGATGTCTCTTACCACCGCCAGTCTCCCGCTTTTTATGATATAGGAGGACTTCGGGGCTGCGTGTTCGTCAAATGCGGTTAGATAATGCAGAGGCTAGCGTAGAACTTCCCGACTCCGCCAGAAGGTGGCCATTTGAGCCTCCAAAGACAAATTGCTCTTACCCCGGTTAGCGCTGGAGGGAAGACCGAGCTAATGTCTGTTTAGTTAACGCATGTGCAGTTTGGAGTCAAAGGAACCCGAGCCTCCCGCCCACTAATGACCGTCATAAATCTATCGCCACACTTCAGAAATGGTACATTTTCGTTGAGGACCAACAACAACCCTAATTTTCTCGAAGTGACAGCCGCATGTCTACTCCACGTGGAGTCTCAGTTGCCAAAGTTCCAACTTCCAGTTGATCTGTTTCATTACGTGCAGAAATTCGTTGTGTGTCACGATGTGGAGACCGTGGGAGGGAAAGGCAGTGGTAAATGCAAATGAAGTAGTAGATAACTTTCAGTAACGTTAAAATAATCAAAGTGAAGACAGTAGTGTGAATAACTGGGCCGAGTTATATTACTGGAAAAACCTCAAAAAACAAAGCTATAACGGGAACTGTTTCTAAGCAAATTCAAGCGCTTGTTTTGAACACACATAAATATGTGCTGACAAATAATCTTGGTAAGGGGTCGTGCAATGAACCTGATGATAAATTCTGGGTATTCACAGAAATACAGTAAGAAATATTGTGATGAAAAGGAATACCAAAGACGCCGATCAAGTGTGAAAACAAAAGGAAACGTTTCTCTAAAGTAGATAATTTCAGATGCGATTTAATTCGTCGAGAAATTTATAGATTCTATGCAGAAGGGAGAGCGCCCACCTAAGATGAATTGGTTGCACATTTGCAAGAAATTTGTGATTTTCCTTATGGGCACTGCACTTTGCGCTGCCTCTTAAAGGAGCTGGGTTTCAAATACCGCACTTTGAATAAGATAAGGGTTATTATGGAATGCAAACTGAGGAAGTTCAAAACTTCCTCAAAATTAAGGAAGTTTCGCAGTAATTGACATAAGATAATTTATTTTGACGAAACTTAGTGATACCCATGACGTATCGAGAAAGGTGGCAACCTTACAGAAAGGACTGCGAGAAGGAGGGTCTGTCTTGTAAAACGATTATAAGGGTTCGTCAAAGGCAACAGCCGACGTGCACACGCGTTAACTAAACTGACTTTACCTTCCAGTGGGTCGTCGGGAGCGCCTCCCTACCGGGTGGTCAAGCCGGTAAATGTCAATCTCTGTGCCACTCTGCCACCAAAAATGTTTCTGATTAATTATTCGTGGATATAGGCATTTTCGACATATACCTTCTAATCGGTTTGAATTTTCAAATATTTTTGTTTCCTTCCTGGTCATGTAAAGAGAACAGCAATGCCTAGCCACCACATAAAGACCAGCTATTAGAAGATTTGTCAATGTAATCTGGCTATATCAGTTTACCTACTGTGCATAGCCCAGACTGAAGTCACAAACACCCCTCCCTCTCTCGCCTCCCCTCCTTCCGTCAAATCCTTCATTGGTTGTAGTCGATGCGTTGCATTCGTAAGAATTTATTCGTTTTAAAACCCTAATGGGGTAAAGCACGTGCACAGACTTGGTTCCGCTTTACTGCTATGAATGCCTTAATCAATCTCATTTTAAAATGAACTATAAATGTGAACAGAAAACTTATCTGGGTTAACAACACAGAACAATGCCCTTTTGAAAGTTTATCTCGGCTAACAAGCTGTAAATATATGTACAACAACAAACGTTTGTGTATATAGTTCGTGAAAGTCACTTAAATGACAGAGGAAATGTCGAACAATCCAACCGGAAGTTCCCCCTTGTGCCACCTGTTGCCAAGGTAGGTCGCTAAGCGGAATATCAAGGTCATATATCAGATGCTGCAAAACCTGCAGCCTTTACCGCTCCCCACATAAGCACAGCTGGGTAAATAAATACTTGAGGTTGAAAACTACAAAAAGTAACTTGATTTGTTAATTTTTCATGTCTTTAAAACCTTTCTCCTCTTAGTTCGTTTTAATTCAGACAATCCTCAGCAAAAGTACATACATTATACATTTTAGTTATCGTACAATGCAAACTGCGATAGTCAAATGTTCAATAAACACTATCAGCTGAATCCCAACGTTAATGGAATTTCTTTTGTTTCTGTGAATTCATTTTTATCTTACTGCTTAACGTTCACAAATTATACAAGGTTATATGAAATGCCTTTCGAATCAATGGCATATATGAATCGTTAAAGCCCCTCTTGAGAAAATACATTTTTCCAAAAAGATATTATGTAAAGTAAAGCAAAGAGAAAGGATAGTCAGACTGAAAAGTTCAATGCCATAGCCGGGATTTGAACCACGGATCTTCTGGTCTCCGTCCAGCCGCTCTAACCATTGAGCTACTATGGCCAACGTGCCGACATGACATTAAATTCTCCAACTGACTCGTGTTTTTCCCGGTAAACCACTAGCAGTTCTCATAAACACATGAGACAACTACCTTAATGGCGACTTAATATGCTGTAAGTACTTTAAGGCCCGGGCGTTATAGTTCGGACCACTATTAGGTACAATTAATGGAAATTAATTGTTCTTTCACACTAGCCGTGTGTAGGACGCACTATGAAAGAGTAGAGCCAGACTGAAACATTCAATGCCATAGCCGGGATTTGAACCACGGATCTTCTGGTTTCCGTCCAGCCACTGTAACCATTTGAGCTACTATGGCCAACCTGCCGACATGACATTAAATTCTCCAACTGACTTGTGTTTCTCCCGGTAAACCACTAGGTGTTCTCATAAACACATGAGACAACTACCTTAATGGCAACTTAATATGCTGTAAGTACTTTAAGGCCCGGGCTTTATAGTTCAGACCACTATTAGGTACAATTAATGTAAATTAATTAATTTCCATTAAGCAAAGAGAGTTTGAGGTGGAGGAATTTCTAGAAAATTGTAACGTATCTTTGGAAGATACTGAATTTTAAGTCAGACAGCACCTTCTTTAAGCACAGTAAAGAAAGTAAAAATATTTTGACGCTGTCAATTCAGTACTTTCGGTTAACTTCAGCTACAATTCTTTGATATTGTTGTCTGTTCTTTTTATCATTTAATGTTTCCATCCTCAATCTCATTAACTTCTCCCTAAAAGGTTTAAGTTGCATATGTCCACCAGCTTATTTGCCGTCATGAGTTGTTATTACGGAATGTTGGAACACGTTAAACACCCATAAAAATAGCTAAAGAATAGCATCTTTAATAAAGTTTCATAAGCTAAAGCAAGCTACCATGGAGTATTTTGGTATGTTTACAAACAACTACAGCACGAGACACGGTGTGTCAGCTACCTGCGAACTTTGATAGTGTGAGGCACGCGTCGTTCCTGTAAGTGCTTAATCCACACTCATTCTGGAGCAGCTTTTATGCGGTTCTATTGGCAGTAAAAATTATCTATATGTGTCAATAGAAGCTGTGCAACTATACTTCTGTATATTCATGGAAATTAATTGTTCTTTCACACTGGCCGTGTGTAGGCTAAAGTATGGAAAGATAGAGTCAGACTGAAAAATTCTATGCCATAGCCGGGATTTCAACCACGGATCTTCTGGTCTCCGTCCAGCCGCTCTAACCATTGAGTTACTATGGCCAATGTGCCAACATGACATAAATTCTCCAACTATAAAGCCCGGGCCTTAAAGTACTTACACGTTGTAAGTCGCCATTAAGGTAGATGTCTCATGTGTTTATGAGAACTCCTAAGTGGTTTACCGGGAAAAACACGAGACAGTTGAAAAATTTAATGTCATGTTGGCACGTTGGCCATAGTAACTCAATGGTTAGAGCGGCTGGACGGAGACCAGAAGAACCGTGGTTCAAATCCCGGCTAAGGCACTGAATTTTTCAGGCTGACTCTATCTTTCCATTCTATATATTCGTTCGGTATCGTTTCGAAACACCCTGTAGAGTTTGCCAACTGCAGTTTGTACATTATTTCATTGGTTTATATACTCCCATTAAGACACGTGTGCGAGGCAATAACATGAAGTCTCGACTTCTTTAATTCCTTACCTAGCATAAACACGACTACCAATAAAGAAAATAAAAATTTTAAAAGTACAAAAAATTCTGAAGGTTGATCTCAAAGCATTAAGGCATACTTCGATACCACTCTGCATCCGGAGTGTCAGATTGCATCCCTATAATCTGACTACGCTATGCACATATAGATTAAAATGGAAATTCCAAATAATATGACAAAAAACTACAAATGATTTCTCTTTTCCTGACATTTTGGCTATTTAACATATGCTTAATCAGCATTTTCACCCAAATTAACAATTTATTTTTCAATAACGATACTTGAACATGCATATTGTGACTGCATGAGTTATGTAGATTCGGAAATCTGGTTTGCAGAAATCTAAAACAACTTTTGCTGCAGCTGTCTTCAAGACTGACTCAATGTTTTCCTGCACGAAAACAAATGAAAGAAATCACTGGGGTACGAAAGCCGCAGATCTTCCGAGGACTTTCGCGGCCGCAGCAATGGGCAGAACATTCCGGAGACTCTCTCTGTCCCGGCTCCGGCTCGTGGTAGCAGCACAACAATGCCACACGTTGACAATGTTTCAGAAAAACTCTAAAAATACTGGCAAAGAGGCAAAATACTAAAGAGGAGCTTGTTCTAATTTTAATTAAAGCATACCTGATGTACTCACCGACAGTTACAGGCCTGCTAGTAATATCTCAGCAAACACTTACCTGAAACAAAGAAAAATATTTTTTAGTTTTTGGTAAGCTTGTTATGTCTAGTGAGGTACAGTTAAGGATGAATGGAGTTTGATTTCGAACAGAAATGAAATAGTGTATATGCGTTGGGTTGGAAATACTGGAGGTCGAACGGTGGCCCGCTCTCAGTCCGTTAATGGAAGCGTATCGGGAAGTATGTGAAACAACAGAGTTGTTTACGTGAGCTTATCAGACAAATACAGCGAGCCTATGTACACTCTGTTCAGATGCAATCACAAACGGTGCCATACATCAAGGATTCATGCATTACGACATGGAGAAAGAGGAGGGAATCAAAATCCCCTTGAATCGTAACAAAACGGACGGCTGCAATGATAATTTAAAGATGTATATTCGCCCGCTTCGGTAGCGTGGTGGTAGCATGTCTGCCTCACGTTCAAGAGGTCCCGAGTTCGAATCTCGGTCAGGGTGAGTTACCTGGATAAGGTTTTCCCGGGGTTTTCCCTTATCCTGAAAGACTAATGTCGGGTAACTCTAAGCTCTATGGACCCCAGGCTCATTTGAGCATCATTTCACCCATTCCATTCATCCTCCGATATGACTTAACATTGGAGGACGTAAATTTAAAAAAATGATATTATAATTAATTGGCTAATACAGGGAAAGGCAGGTAGTAGCGGTGTGACGTCAGCTCCGCCAGCTCTCACCTCAAAATTGCCCCCGAAAGGCAGGTTAGCGTGTGACGTCACCGCGCTGATTTCTGCTGTCGAAGGGGAAGGAACAGTTTGATGTGTGCGGGTAGGAAAGACAGAAACGTATTGGGTGTTTTTAATATGTACAACTTACATCTTGAGTGTTGTAATATTAATACTGACTGCTTTAATTACACAATTAGTCACAGTTTATAAACAATTACATTTTGGCTCTGTGTTATGAGAAAATATATAAATCTTCAAACTCGTAGTTTATCTGAAGGTCAGGCATGTTATAAAGTAAATAAAATAAAACAAAGTAATTTTCTCTACTAATTAGAGGAAACCCATTCAGAACAAAATTACGTGGGCATTTTCCGACACTTTGTTTCGTTTTTCTTTAACTAGTTTATCAATATCAGGACGTAATGTCTGTGAAATCTGTAATCGAAGGCTGCATGTTAGATTGTGATACGGCAAGGTACTTGGGGGTTTGGACTTAGCTAATTTCATAACAGAAAAAAATTGTTCGCACACACATGTCGAGGCAAACATACACAATGTCCGTGCGGCAAGTGAATACAACCTCGGAAATCTGGTTTGGGGAACATTCTTGTAAAAATCAACCAAGTCTTTCTTGTGTGTATATTTGTCCTTCAATAAATTGTCACACTGTAAATTTAACAGTTCCTTTAGGTATGTGGCAAGTGCATTATTGTCATCGAGCGCGCTACACCTTACTGAACCCTCAGATTCTGTACTCAAAGCACCAACTTGGTACTACACGGCTCTTGCCTGACGTCACATGCAGTGCAGGCCTCGTACCCGACTGAAATACGTCACAACTCTCCAAGCTGCCTTCCTCTGCCCTAATAGTTCATATCAGACACACAGTTTCCAAGTACTTTATTTGTGTTTCGTCGCTTACTGTATGCCAGGTTACTAATATTTCGCTCTCCTAGTAAACAAGATAGCAAGAGAATGTAACGCTCGCCAGTTGAAGGCCAATATGCCTCAACGCTCTGCCATATTGTATCTGCTAAATGGCTTATATTGAAAATGTTATTCACGTAATCTAAAGTTTTATAGATTTTATGAGTCATATATTATCCATTTTAAGCTACATTGGGAATTTCAGTTCAATTGTTTCCCCTACAGGAACGTAGGGACAGAAAGGTGGATGTACTTGAATTTTGACATATAAAAATGTTCCTGACGTCTTCCACAATAACGAAACGTAAACCAACCTTGTAGATATTGCGACTTTATGTTTGTTTGTTTGTGTGTGTGTGTGTGTGTGTGTGTGTGTGTGTGTGTGTGTGTGTGTGTGTGTAATTTACGTCCTCCAACGTTGTCATATCGGACGGTGAATGAATTGGATGAAATGATGCTCAAATGAGTCCAGGGTCCATGGAGCTTACAGTTACCCGACATTCGTCCTGAAGGATAAGGGAAACCCCCGATAAAACCTTATCCAGGTAACTCACCCTAACCGAGATTAGAACTCGGGACCTCTTGAACGTGAGGCAGACATGCTACCATCTACGCTACCGAGGCGGGTACTTTATGGGTTCGTAAAATTAAACGTTTGCAGAAATTCAAAATACTCTTTATTTCTGTAGAAAGACAGTTTGTACACCCCTTTGCAGCAAGATGACGTAACATACACCAACACAGTCTCTCGTGGCTTCCGCACACTTAAACAAACAAAAGAATTCACTTTCAAATCACTACACGATTATTAGTTCTCGACTCGATACATTTCAAATGTCTACACACACAATAGACGTCTCCCTAGCGACTCCAATATTCAGTCATATCGGACGATGAATGAAATGGGTGAAATGATGCTCAATGCGTCCGGGATCCATGGAGCTTCAAGTTACCCGACATTCGTCTTTCAGGATAAGGGAAAACTCCGGAAAAACCTTATCCAGGTAACTCACCCTGACCGAGATTCGAACTCGGGACCTCTTGAACGTGAGGCAGACATGCTACCATATACACTGCCGAGGCGGGCAGCGACTCTGTTCCTCTTAGCAGCTCCCTGCCGACGTCCAGTCCAGTCGCTTTTATACACGAGCCGCTATCTCTCGAAGGTTGCCGAAGCATCACGGACTTTCATGGTGGAGCGAGAACGTCCAGACTATCTCCGTCTCTTTCTCCCTCTGTTTGCTCTCTCACACTCTATCTGCAAGTGTTCAGCGCTAGTCGGTCCGCGGGCGTGGCTTGGTCGGCTCTGAGCAACCGAAGAGAACCAGGAAGGGTGATCATCCCGATGCCTGGTGTGAGAGTGAGAGAAGTAGATGACAGAATGAGGGTGAAATGGATGAAAGGAAAGATGATGATGATGGAGCAATTGGTGAAATGATGCCGGGGGAAACCGGAGAAAAGTCGGGTGTGTTATCCACCACAAATCTCACTTTGCGGTCGCCTGGGATCAAACCCGGCCGCCTTGGTGAGGGTTTAGCGGCTTAACCTCTCCGCCACGGCCTGGCACTAACACAACTACTTCCTGTTTTAAAATCCAAATCAATAACAGAGACATCCCGAAAAAAAAAATCACCCCCCTCAAAGTGAAGCAAATAGTGTGCGCACTTTAATGAGATCCATTTTTTCCTTGGTGTAAGGATTTTTACTATTTCTTACGTTAGTAATTGTAATTTGAAATTTATTTCTCATATTTCCTTTTACATCAATAATTCGGTCCCCATAACCTAACCCTAGGTTTTTGTGTATTGGAGGCTTTCTACTCCTTTTTACACATTTTGCCATTTCACCTATCCTAATCTATACTGTTATCTTAATTGTTCTTAAGGTCCACGCCGTGGCTCAGTGGTTAGACCGCTTGGCTATCACCAAGGCGGTCCGGGTTCGATCCCAGGCGACCGCAAAGTGAGATTTGTGGTGGACAACACGGCGTTGGGGCGGGTTTTCTCCGGGACCTCCGGTTTCCTCCGCCATCTCATTCCACCGGTGCTCCATTTTCATCTCATGCATCATCAGTGTCACCGCCTGCGGTGCCGTATGTAGTAAAAGCGGGCGTTAAACACTACACATTTCATTTTTAATTGTTCTTAGCCATTTCTCTTTAACTTTCCCTAAATAATTTCACATATTTCTCCGGTTCTTTTCCCCTTTTACTGACAATTTTTCTAATTACTACTTCGACCCATAATTGTCCCATTTACGTAGCCAAGCCTGCTCTCCCCGTATCTTTGTTTGACTACAATATAATATACAATGGAAATCTGCATTCTCTTCTCCACACAATGGACATTTATCTAGCTCCCTCTCTTGACCTATACCTTTCAACTTTCTCACTCCTGTTCTCGCCCTAATTACATATACGTTAGTATGAAAATATCGTTAACATGTATTTTAAGAAAAATGAGCCACACACCAATTTTCTCTTTTTCTTTTTTAATTTTTGGTTTAGGATCAAAATATTGGTATCAATCAAATTTAACATCATTTAAATGTATGTTTTTCCCTAGTTGTGGTACGTTGACGAAATAATTATATATTCATTGGTGTTAATTTTATGTTTAAATAAGAAAATAGTTACGTTTTTATAAACCATGTGATATGTTATAAGACAGGGTGTTAGGAGGGTGGGACTTAAACCTTGACCTATGAAATATTTTGTGCCTATGCGCGTGGCGAAGCGATCCGGGGAGGGAGGAGTGAGATGAGAGAAAGTTAAGGGCTGTGAGGAGAGTGACAGCAGAGGGTGGGGCGCCTTAGAGTTAGAACTCCCCATAGCGGCACATATAACTAGCTCCACCATTCCCTATGTAGAGCCCAGGACTCGGATCTCCCAATGCAGAGGATAAGGATTTACCGAGAGTAAATTCCCTGCAACGCAGATCTCCCACCAACACTTAAAACTCTAAATCAACCAACCAGTTTGAAAAAAGGAATAAGAAGTGAGGTTAAATGTGATGGGTAGGGAATTTCGAGGGTGTAATATGCCTAGCATCCGAGGAAAGCCCCCAAAAAGCACAAAACTCTACCACGAGAATCGAGCACACGACCTCCCAAATGTGGAGCGCAGACCGCCTGAATCATACCGCTTGGTGTGTTAGGTATGAACAAACACTACGGTATATACGTACACGGTAGAGAAAATACAAATGGAAGTGACACGAACGCAATAGTAGAAGCAAAGACTATTTATGACGGGACGTGTGCTATGAATGAACGCTGTGGTCAGTTCCGAGAGACAAGCTCAGTCATACCGATCGGCTAACTACGCAGAATGCTCAATAAAAACGTCGAGTCATAGCTGGTTCGGCGCCGGCCTAAAACAGAACTGCACGTTTTCGCGTTACACTTCATGCAACAGCAGCTGTCAAGTGTTTTCCTCAAAAACAATCTACAACTGCGTCAACATAAAAGTTGAAAGTCGCGTTCTGTTCCTGAGAAGCACAATGGTGCAGGAATCATTACGCAACTGCTTGCTGCATACGCTAGTGACTCGCTTTTCAAGAAATGTATTGTTATGCATACCCAACGACGTTTGCTTACAAATGTTTATTCTTATATCTATTTTAATTTAATCGAGACAAACTTTTGTACAAGTCGTTTTATTACAAGCTTTCTTATTGGTGGAAAGCGAATTGGAGAGAATACAGTAGACGCTGATCGCTATATGATGCCTTAGAACCCACAAGGCTACGACAAAACTAATAGATTCTGGTGGTTAGCATACTAGGGTCCAAGGCTTCGATTCCCGCCTGGAGGACGGGAAGGTTTCTTTAGCCAGAGTATTCCGCATACTCCCTAGAAGTGAGAGGGCGTGAATTTAATATCTATAAAGAAAATACAAGGTAAACAAAAGTTACAGGGTGTCAGCTAAATGTATCCCGCCTTCCTAAAAAATATAACCAATTTCCTGTTTTCGAAAAGAATAAATATTTGAAAATCCAATTCAATGAGAAAAAGGTCTGGAAAATTTTAAGTTACACAGAAAAATGATATAAATTATGCTTTAATAAAATATACAGTCTGTTTAACCCTTTAATAGGTGGTGTTGCCTTGGGGCAATATTACACTGTATTCAACTTAAAAATATTTTAGTGCGTTTTTTGTTTGTTTGTTATTATAACATTGTACTGGCTTTGTCAGTTATACTAGCAATATTTTGAGTATTTTCAATTGTTTTATATAATAATACGTTATATTTCAATATTACATTGTTTACAATTACACTGTAGTTTTTTTTAGTACAAAAAGGCAAAATCCAAGCAACTGCAGTCAAATGATACCCCGTCAACATCCAAGCTTGGGCCCTTCCCGTCGTTTACCATAGGCACATTTGACTGCAGTTGCCGAGATTCGAACCCACGACGTTTAGCTGTGAAGTGTGTGGCCAGCCCATGGTATATCGCTTTAATGACCATGACTATTCGACTGCGTTGAGGCACCGCAGAAAGCGGTATGAGCACTAGTTTAGAAAGTACAGCAAGAGCGGCATAAGTAGCAAAATAATTTGCCAAGTAAATGGTTAAATTGCTTTTTGGGGAGTTGTGGCGTCTTCAAAACACATTTCTATTGCAATACAGCACTTCCACCATTTATTTACCAAATACAGCAGAGAAAATAATACGTGTAAAATTGGGTGTATACATAGACTGCTCATTGTAATATTTCAGTAATATTTAGAGTGAAAAATATTTGCTCTTAATGAGTCCTATGCAAATTAATTTCATTGTAATTAATTTGTGTTCTGTACTGGACAAACAGGACCCCTGTTGGATCCGAAAGTCAATATAAAACACTTGGCACATTTCCTAATCTAAATTGTCAGGTTCTTGCTGCATCTTTTGCAGCAGATGCAAGTCTTGAGTAATTTTCGATATATTCGACCAAGAATGAAGAAAACACGCAAAACTTTCCCTCGTCCAGGAAAAGTACCCGTAGATTTCTCAAAGCTTGAGCAGATAGCCGAAATTAACATCGAGGAAGAGATCTGTTGTTTCAAACTGGTGCAGCATAAATCTCACCGCTTCTCACTTGAACCTAACTTCCTTTCGTTTTGGCTTTATGTAGCTCACAAGAAACCCCCCCCCCCCCCTAGTATAGCACGCAGCGGGTGAAGCACGTTTGCTTGCGGTCTCGGCCGGGCCATAAAGTGACCGCTGTTAATCATCCTACAATCCTCTTGTCTTATTGTATTTACTAATTCTAACATCTATGTTTATAAGCCACAGTCCACTAAATATAGTTATAATAATATTTGAGTTTGATTTATGAGTCACTATGTTTACACTCAAACTTCACTTACTTGTTGTATAATTGTAACGTTTTCAAGATCATTCGATCTCATCCTCAGCTGTTTGGTGACTAAATGAACCTTCCACTACTACGGAGCTCCGATCACTCTGCCATCTGGTGTTAGGGGCACTAAGTTTTAATACTTCATTTAATACTGGGATTTCAAAATTTATAATTTTATCACGGTTTTTGTTTATGAATATTTTTTCCCAAATATCCGGCATTAAATGAAGTATTAAAACTTAGTGCCCCTAACACCAGATGGCAGAGTGATCGGAGCTCCGTAGTAGTGGAAGAAGAGGAAGGTTCATTTAGTCACCAAACAGCTGAGGATGAGATCGAATGATCTTAAAACGTTTCAATTATACAACAAGTAAGTGAAGTTTGAGTGACTCATAAATCAAACTCAAATATGAGGAATACCTCACTGTTAATAATGCTTCTGCTTTTAATATTTATATAGTTATAATAAGTTTATTATGATCCTAGTCATCAAATAACGAATACAAAATACACAAATATGAAAAGCACAAAGTTTCTACCAAGAACAATGCGCGTTTACACATAATATGAAATGAGGGAAAGAAGATTTGTGGGAGAACAGAAACTACAGAACGCGATCTAATACGAATGTCGATGTCAGCCATTTTGCCAGAGGATGCAGTGCTGCCACCTGTTGACTTAGGAAGTTACTACTGTAGGGGATTGGAGAAGAAGGTTTGAGGAATTGTGCCAAATTCAAAGCTTTCATATAACTTACTAATTTAAGGGGGGGAAAAATAGGAGGCATTACTTTTTGACCCACCCTCGTGTTTTGTGTTTCACTAATCAATAAATAAGACAGCGTCCTTGCTGTACTTTAATCTGATGATATTCCACTATCCATACATCCTTAAACATAAACTCGTGCATTAGACGAATACTTTTTGGAGTAACTATAGTTACGTTTCTTTGACCCAATTAATTTTCTACAGTCACGCCATCTCCTTACGTGGGATTTAATTCACTGAAAAGTCTTTGTTGACACGTGTTATATCCTGTTGTACATTTTGTGGTTATAACATTTCTTAAAATCCCTTGATGATGTACGCTGACGAAACGTCAATTTCTAATCGTCTTTTCAATTGGCTTGTTTCCCGAGGAAGATCTTGAAGCTATTTGAGTGAGTGACTGTGTGGTGTTTTAGGGCCCGTCGACAACAAGGTCATTTGGGCCGAAGCTATTTGATTTTCCAAAACATGTCCGTTTCATGAACCCCACTATTTCATGAAGAACACTTTCTTAATCCTAACTTTTACTCAATGAAGGATTTATGGTGACTAGACATTTTCCTGTGTTAGCAGCCGAGACGGACGTGGTAGAAAAGCTATTTTAGTATGTGGTATCCAGCACTCTGTAAACATACACACAGTGTGAACTCTGCGCCGTGCATGAACGAGGGTAAACATCAAATGACAATTATCCACTTGCTTGCTGGGTTACAGCAGGCGGAGTCAAGTCGGTTTTAAAAATAGCTATTTGACATTTTCATTCAAAGCCTTGTTTTATAATGACACATACGACCTCTTCTGACAGTAGCACTTAACACAGCACCGTGTTACTTAGCCGGGCAATGCCACGAGTGCGATTATGTTTTGTCTGCTCGCGCGTACATCTTTTCACAGACAGTTTTAATACAGCGACTATCTTTTGTTTGGTCGCGTGTAGATTATTATTTTAACAAAAGAGCGTTATAAAGCGACTATCTTTTGTTTGGTCGCGCGCAGATTCTTCCTTCTATAAAGGGTTTTAATACAGAGCTAACTTTTATCTGTCGCGAGTAGATTATTCTTTTAACAAACGTGTGTTAATACAGCGACTGTCATGTTTGGTCGCGTGCAGTTTCTCCTTTTCACAAACGAATTCTAATACAACGATTACAGCGACTTTGTTTTGTCTACTCGCACGTGCATTCTTTTCGCAAACAAGTTTTAATATAGCAGCTATCTTTTGTCTACACGCGCGTGTTTACTTTCCACAAACACTTTTAATGTATCATCTAAGTTTTGTCTCACGCGTGTATTTTTCTTTTCACAAACAATTTTAATTTAGGGACCGTCTGGCCATATATGGTGTTAATGTCCTCTTCTCACGTATATATTTTTTCCACAAATGATTTTTAATATAACAAACAAGTATTATTTGTCAAACTTCGGCGAAAAAGAGACAAATGTAGAGAAATTAACAATATACAACCACCTTAAAGTAACAAAATGTTCGCGTATAGGTATTTAGGGTCGACGTCATTAAAATGTGTCATGTTATCACTAACATAACAAATGTTACCTATTGTGTCCATATTTTCATAACTACTTTGTGATTATGATTCAAATGTCTCCTAAGAGGGCTGTTAAATAAAGAACGATCACAATATTTTTTTGACAACTTACCTTTACTCATTATCATAATTTTAATGGTACTTCTCAAAATAGTCTCCCCTGAATTCAAAGCACATGTCCCAGCGTTTCTGCCAGTCTTCAAAGACATGTTGGAAACCATTTTTGAGAGATCCTTCAAAATCATCTCCGCGGCCTTCACCACTGCTTCTGATGATGGATAATGCCTCCCACGAAGGCGTTTCTTCAAGTTAGGGAATAGAAAAAGGTCACATAGGTCTAAATCCGGACTATAGGGAGGGTGAGGGATGCACTTCACGTTGATTTTTGAAAGATATTCAGCAAAAACATTGGCAATATGCGGCCGCCCATTATCGTGGTGCAGCATCTTGCCTGCTTCACGGAAATGTGGTCTTTGCGTCTGATATGGATTAGCAATGCTTTCAGGACATCCCTGTAGTATTGTCCAGTTAGTGATGTGTGTGCAGGTACAACATGCTGATAAACCATTCCATGAATATCAAAGAATGAGATCACCATAACCTTCCCAGCAAAAGCAACCACTTTTGCTTTTTTCGGGGTAGGTAATGAAGGAGATTTCCACACTGGGCTTTGCTCTTTGCTCTCAGGATCAAGATGATATAGCCAAGTTTCATCAGCAGTGATTACGTCTGAAAGAAACTCCAGATCTTCCTCTAATATCAACTTTAGCTGCATACAGACCTGGATGCGAATGTGCTTTTGTTCGGGAATCAACAGTCTTGGAACCCATCGCGCACAAACACGTCTCATGTGTAATGTTTCTGTCTCCAACGTGTGGATGACACCTAATGAAATGTTCAGTATTTCAGAAAGTGATCTTAAGGTAATTCGTCGATCCTCTCTCACAATGGCCTCTCAATCCTCTCTCTAAAACCACCCATTCACAGATTAGCACTGTATGAAAAAAGCCCACAATATGCAGGAATAAAAATATATAATAAATTACCTGTAAGAATCCGTGAAATGAAAAACCTCAAATGCTTTAATAAAGCAATAAATAACCTACTAATGGACAAAGCCTACTACTCGATTATTGAATATATGGATGATAAAATTGAATTATAATGAAATTTTTTGTCATTTTGTAATTCTAATATTCTGACAATATTATTCCAAGGGCATGTCATAATTATAACAATATTTGTATATAGTTGTATTGATATTATTAGTAATTATATTATTTGTATTATTAGTATTTATATTATTAGTGTTATTGTTATTTTGTGTAATTATTATTATTATTTTAAATTTTCTACTGTTGACGAGTCACCTGTTTACTGAGTTTTTACTCACTATCTGTAAGCGTATGTGACAATAAAGCATCTTATCTTATCTTATCTTAATGGCAGCAGCAGTGTTGATGTTTTCTTCCGTAAGAGCAGTAAGTGGAGCACCGGGTCCACTTTCCTTTGAAATTGATTGTCTCCCCTCTTTAAACATTTTAAACCACCTTCGAGCTGTGCTGTAGGGAAGAACAGACTCTCCATAAGCCTCATGTAACATTGTATAGGCCTCAACTGAAGATTTGTTGAGACGAAAGCAGAATTTCAAAGCCGCATATTGTTCCTCGCGTGTTACCTCCATTGCAGCGGTAGGCGATTATGAACATGTATGCAATTGCTTGGTTCTCACAGGCGGGAACTAAAGTTATACCAAATTCTTTAAGAAAATTTTAAAAATGTGTATTAACCCAAGGATGGTAAGTAAATTTTTTAAAATTATAACAGTCTTTAATTTTTTTAAGGGTACAAATATCATTAAAAGTTTATTGAATCTTCTTTTGTATAAAGTTTTTATAAAACCATTAATTAAAGGAGTATTAATAATATGTTTATATTCTTTATTAAATTCATCTTTATTTAGCGGTGGTATATTTATTAATCTATAAATCAAACTATTGAAAACAGCAAATTTATGTGAAAAAGGGTTAAAACTTGATAAATAAAAAAATTGTTAATGACATTTATATCCTTAAAAATAAAAGATGAATATAATTTTAAAAAATTATTTACCATCACTGGGGTAATGAACATTTTCAATTTTTTAAAAGAATTTAGTATAACTAGTTTCCTCAAAATAAGTATAGTATTAACAATTTATTACATTTCTCTAAAAAGATAAAATTCCTAGTAATAAAAAATCTGGTTTTTATTTGTTTCGACTGTGATAAAGTTTATATTGGAAAGACAAAACGTAATTTAGAAACCAGAACGAAAGAACACTTTCGTAACATTAAATATAAACAGACAGATAAATTGGTCGTAGCAGATCAGTTTTGGTCATTTAACCATGAAATAAATCCAGAAGTTAAATTATTAAAACAATTAAATGGTCCGATAGATGTAATGGTTTCGGAAAATATATTTATTTTAAAAAACAAACATCGCGTGCTGAATTTTGAGAACCGACAGTCGATTCTGTTTTTAAGTTTGTTTTATTTTCAGATTTTGGTAGTACTAACAAGAACATATCAACATCTAGTGTTCGTAACGATGAGAACAGTTTTGTTTTTGGCTGAAGATGTGTATAAGTTTTACATGAAATCGCGATCCCTAACAATTTATAAGAAAATCATCATTTCTTATTAAGATACGTGAAGCTTTAAGTTACAAATTGTTATATTTGTATATATTTTACGTATTTATTGTAAAACCTGGTTTAGGAAAAGAGGCATCATTACTGAGGACTGGTTTCATCCCATACAAAATGCACCGAAGTTAAAAGTGGAATAATTTGAAAACAACAGGGTGATTTTCTAAGAATGTCGAGTGACTCCGATGTATGTGGTTCATATGTCGCAGATCACTTGAAGCGGGTGCCAGATTCCTATAATTCCTGTTACACTTAATCACAAAAGGCTTTATCCGTGACTGGCAACGCTGGATGCGACAGGCAGGCAGGCAGACTCCGGTTTGACAGTGTGAATGTGCCGGCTATATTTACCAAGGAGCTAATAATACCATCCTCACGGCCCCTGACTCGACTTGCCGCCAGTGTAGTAGCGCCACCCTAATCGTGCAACATCGTCATCAGGCAAATGAATTATCACCAGGACCCATCTTCCATCCTTAACATGGTTCCTAGATTATCAAAATACAGAATTTGTTTACTATTTTATACTATTTACTATTTTGGGGGTTACTAGAGTATCAAAATGCAGAATTTGTTTACTATTTTATACGATTTGTTATTTTGGGGGTTACTAGAGTATCAAAATGCAGAATTTGTTTACTATTTTATACCATCTACTATTTTGGGGGTTACTAGATTATCAAAATGCAGAATTTGCTTACTATTTATGCCATTTACTATTTTGGGGGTTACTAGATTATCAAAATGCAGAATTTGTTTACTATTTCATACCATTTACTATTGTGACGGTTCCTAGATTATCAAAATGCAGAATTTGTTTACCATTTTATACTATTTATTATTTTGGGGGTTACTAGATTCTCAAAATGCAGAATTTGTTTGCTATTTTATACCATTTATTATTTTGGGGGTTACTAGAGTATCAAAATGCAGAATTTGTTAAATATTTTATGCCATTTACTATTTTGGGGGTTACTAGAGTATCAAAATGCAGAATTTGTTTACCATTTTATACTATTTATTATTTTGGGGGTTACTAGATTCTCAAAATGCAGAATTTGTTTGCTATTTTATACCATTTATTATTTTGGGGGTTACTAGAGTATCAAAATGCAGAATTTGTTAAATATTTTATGCCATTTACTATTTTGGGGGTTACTAGAGTATCAAAATGCAGAATTTGTTTACCATTTTATACTATTTATTATTTTGGGGGTTACTAGATTATCAAAATACAGAATTTGTTTACTATTTTGGGGGTTACTAGATTATCGAAATGCAGAATGTGTTTACTATTTTATACCATTTACTATTTTGGGGGGTTACTAGATTATCAAAATACAGAATTTGTTTACTATTTTATACCATTTACTATTTTGGGGGTTACTAGATTATCGAAATGCAGAATTTGTTTACTATTTTATACCATTTACTATTTTGGGGGTTACTAGATTATCAAAATGCAGAATTTGTTTACTATTTTAAACTATTTATTATTTTGGGGGTTCGTAGATTATCAAAATGCAGAATTTGTTTACTATTTTATACGATTTACTATTTTGGGGGTTCGTAGATTATCAAAATGCAGAATTTGTTAACTATTTTATACCATTTACTATTTTGGGGGTTCCTAGATTATCAAAATGCAGAATTTGTTTACTATTTTAAACTATTTATTATTTTGGGGGTTACTAGATTATCGAAATGCAGAATTTGTTTACTATTTTAAACTATTTACTATTTTGAGGGTTACTAGATTATCGAAATGCAGAATTTGTTTACTATTTTATACCATTTACTATTTTGGGGGATCCTGGATTATCAAAATGCAGAATTTGTTTACTATTTTATACCATTTATTATTTTCGGGTACTTTCTTTGACATTATGTCTTCTTCAACAAACAAACAATACGATAACGAGATTCCATCGTAAATAAATGTAATAGAACTCCCTAGAAAAAGAAGCACTTTTAGACAAACGTTCTCTCTCCCTCTAATTGAAAACACCCTTAATAAAATTTGGTATTTCAAGTTCAGCATCTTCCAAGGAAACCACACAAGAGTTTTTATTTTTAAATTCTACCGCCCTATATTTTTACAAGAAACATTTTTATACATTTTGGTTTTCTCAAAAATGAATCTATTTTGATCCCACCACAGACATTTATAAAAACATTCTTCGAACATCTTTATTTTTTTCAAAAATGAATCCAATTCGATCCTATCCAAAACCTTTACAAGAAACACTTCTCAGAAATTTTGATTTTAAAAAATAATGGATTTATTTTGATCCCATCCCGTACTTTTACAAGAAACATTTCTTATAAATTTTGGTTTTCTCAAAAAATGAAATTATTTAGCTCCCACCGTAGAACTCTACAAAAAATTCTTCGAAAATTTTTACTTTTTCAAAAATGAATCTACTTTGAACCTATCCAAAACTTTTACAAGAAACATTTCTCATAAATTTTAGTTGTCTCAAAAATGAATCTATTTTGATACAATCCCATACGTTTACAAGAAACATTCCAAATAAATCTTTGGTATTCTGAAAAATGAAAATTATTTTGATCCCATCCCATACTTTTACAAGAAATATTTTTATAAAGTTTGGTTTTTCTGAAAAATGATAATATTTCGATCCCATCCCAGAATGTTACAAGAAATATTTTTCATAAACTTTGGTTTTCTCAAAAATGAACCTATTTTGATTCCATCCCAGATACACGAAACCTTAGCAACGTTAGAGCATACAATTTATATTAAATATATTATATTTTTGTCATTGGTTAACATTTTCCAAAAAAAAAAAAAAAAAAAAAAAAAGATACTTTTTCTCAAATACAAAGTCGTTACACAATTTCTTCCTCTCCCTTCTCTCTTTCAGTACAATGAAGTTTGAAAGCCATCGTGTAACATGAAATAGATGAATAAGATTCGTTTAAGAATGGGTAGAAAACGTCATGTGAATGTAACGCTTTCTGTTTCTTATGAAACAACCAGAGTGAATACAATCATATACCTATTTTGTAAGTGTTTATATAGTGCGATCCATATAAACCTGAACCATTTCAACAGGTCATAACCTTTGAACCACGTAACTTTGGGAGAACACAATACACAATTGGGAGATTATATTACACTATTTACATCTCAGAGAAAATGTTGGAAGTGTCCTCCACCAGCATCTATACACATATAAATGAATTGACGTTTGCTCGTCTCGCAAAACCTCGAGAATGGCTGAGCCGATTTGCCTAATTTTAATTTTGAAACATTTGTATAAGTCCAAGGAAGATTTAAAGGGTCAGAGAAAAAGTCTGAAGTGATAATGGACCGGGTTAATTAAATATAAAAGTACACACACAAACTTTTACGGAACACATACACCTTTTATTTTCGACAACAAAACATTACATAGTAGAAAGATATTCCACTCTTTGCCAAAGTTTTCAAAGATATTTCACTTACACTAAACGCCCCATAACACTGTAAATATTTGACCACAGACAATGATTGTCAAGTATTAGTGAATAATGGATACCTTCTTTATAATTTGTGTTTCTGTATTTGTGAATGTGAATTCAATTGACACAAATTAATTGAATTCCTTTGTGACTTTGTGAAGTTCGCGGAAACTTTTTTACTATGCCAAGGACGTAGAAGTCAGTTTAATGTGCGACGAGCTACGTCGACGCGCTGACCGCACTGATAAGCAGCGAGACGCAGCTACCAGTGTGCCAGTGAAGTATCATGGAGTGCTATTGGACACTCAACTTACTTTTTTTGGGGGGGGGGGGGGCTTCGGTAGGATCCCATATGGCCATCAAAGGGAAAAATAAGAAAAGTAATGAAAGGAAAATTAAGAGGATGGGAGGAGACCAGATCTGTAGATCATTCAATTGTAGAAGAGCTTGGTATACAGGTTTGTGGCATAACTGTAATATGGTGTTGACGCTAGCGGGAAAGGGAACAGACTGTTGAAGTAGGCGGCGGAGGAAGGAAGAACGGTGGGCTCGGTAGCGAGAGCAACTGAACAGGAGATGATTGAGGTCAGCGGTTTCGCCTTGGTCATCAGGACATACAGGGGAATCGATGAGACGTAGTCGGTGTAGATGCGCAGGGTAACATCCTTGTCCAAGTCGCATTCTAATGATGGAGGTGAGATGTCGACGTGCAATCCTGAAGCTGGAGAACCAAGGGGTCGTGGATAGATGCGTCTGAATGGCGGCGTAGTGTTTGCCTTGGATGGACTGCGAACGAATCCAGGCGTCATTCCAGCGACAATAGGCGTCACGATGAAGGACCGGGAAGAAATCCGTGTAGGGCAGTTGGATGCCTTGGAAGGTGCAATAGTCCCTCTTTTGCCAGGCGATCGGCGACTTCATTGTATCGAATTCCGACATGCCCTCTGATCCAAAGGAAGTGAATTTGATGTTCGGCTATGGTAGCGTTGTTCACCAGCGTCAGTATCTCGTAAAGATAACAGTGCATATCTCTCGTCCAGCGGGGAGATGAGAGTCTCTGCAGCACACTCTGCGCATCGGTTAAGACCAGCAGTTTGGGGAAGCCCTGAGAAATCCCATATTGCAAAGCGTCACGAATGGCCAGAACCTCCGCAGTGTAGCTGGAAGCCTCCATAGGTAGGCGGTATCGAGCCAGGGCATTAGTAGAAGGACAGACGTATGCATAACCTACTCCATCAGCAGATTCAGAACCGTCGGTGTAGATCGTGATGAAATCTGGCCATGTAACCTCCAAGAAATGAGAGAGGGCGACGTTCACGTCAGGGCTCCGAATGAAGCAAACAGGAAGATAATGCACCGAAATATTCAAGAAGTGTAAGTCATATGGATCACTCAACTTACTTGGAACGCTCACATCTGTCAGTCTGTGCGGACCCTTAGCACTCGTGGTACCTCTGACGTTACCAGAGGAACCTCGGGACGAACATTCGAGCCCCTCCCTGAATGGGAGTTGTTCTGATTGGGTTGTACTCGAAGGGGAAGTGTGTTCCCGACACCCGCAAGAAATCGGGTATAATAGATACCTCTCGGATAACGCACTGAAGTAAACGTCTATCTGTCATTTGTTATTCCTGCGAATTCCATTGGCTGATGTGGTGGGTGCATTGGTGTTCAGCACACTACCGGGAAGTGCGTCAGCACCTCTCTCACTCTTATAATCAGTGCGTTTCTGAGAGGTTTCTATTAACAAAGATAAATCCATGATAACGGTTCGAGCAGCACGACAATACCCCCGGCTAGGCTTCGGCCGCCCGGAGGGGGCAAAGGGTTACCTAAAAAGTCTCGGGTACTAGCCTGCAGAGCTAGTAGAAGGTGTGCTAGATCACCAGGCGACCCTACCGAGGTTATTCGGTAGTCTTCCCTGCGGGGTTGAGGCGCGTATATGGCATATCCACTCCACCCGTCTTGACGTTGTTGTCGATGGGGGGGGGGGGGGCTTTTTAGACCCAAGGAAAGAACCCCGAAGTTTTCCATCGCTCTCGGGCTGATAGAGGCCGGAGTCCTTGGACTTTCGGATAGACCTCGCTGCAACGTTGTTACACTTGTCTGCCCGGGTCTCAAAATGTACACCTCACTTGGTTATGAATCCTCCCTTCTTCTTTACATATCTCTAGTCCATCACCAGCAAGACTAATTTCCAACAACTGCAGCCACTACAAAACAGGGTGCTCCTTACAGCTACAAATGCTCCATGGTTCGTCAGAAAACAACAACTTCATCACGAGTTTGGTCTTCTACATGGCCAATCCACCTTATTCTCTCTTGTTTAATTTTTGCTTCTATATCTGGTTGTCAAAATAGGCACTGTAACTCCAAGTTAGTCCGCATTCTCCATCCGTCCAAGTCCCTTATCACTCCAAATATATTTCTCAAAATCTTCCTTTCTCACCGTAGAAACATTGTTCTTCTCTGATTGTCAACACCCTGCTTTCTGAACCATACATTACTATTTGTCTTTGTTTATATTTGTGTTATACCATTTTATACATATCCTGATGATGGGAGAGATGCACACTCCCAAAACGTCTTTTTACCTGACTTGCTTCCCGAGAAGAAAATACTCATCGCCAGGAAAGCTTCAGGACTTATTTTATGTTTAAAGCTATAATTTCACTTCGCATCTTTTCCCATTTTTCTCCCACACTACTGCTGGTTCTCTGCACTCCGTCAATGAACTGCATTTTCAATTTCTCCACATTATTCACATATTCTATTCGAGTATATTACGATAAAGCAAAGCGAGGAAGAAAAAGCAAAACAGTAGGCTTGCAATCACTGTGTGACAAAGAATAGAGGTATGCAAGGGGTATTTCGAAGCCAATTTCATTTACTTGCTGGCAAAGGATCCGAGACAGGAATGCGGGTCCTTGAACCAAAATTCATTTGTAGTACATGCTAATCACATCGGAGTACTGCCCGCTATCTCTGCATTCTTTTGTTTTGTGCTACAACGCTGACAATTGCCAAGCTTGCCAACAGTGCGCCATTAGTTCCTACTTCCTCGTGCTAGGATTTGCCTATTTGTCTATTTTGCTTGTACGTTTAGAGTGTAACCTTTGTATTCAAACTGTTCTCATAGCAAATCGAATATAAATATTATTTCTTTCCGAGTTAAACCTGGAATAGCCACTCCTTTCTCAATGATCCTTGAATAACTGATAAACCTTTACGATAGACAAAACCTTACTACACAAAATGTATATTCCTTCGATCCAATTGCTTGGGAAAAGATATTTATTTTAAAAAACAAACATCGCGTAATGAATTTTGAAGTACCGGCAGTCGATTCTGTTTTTAAATGTTTTATTTTCAGATGTTGGTAGTACTAACATCTAGCGTTCGTAACGATTGCGACAGCTTTGTTTCCGGCTCAAGATGTGTAAACATTTACATGAAATCGCGATTCCGGACAATTTATAAGAAAAATATAATTTCTTATAAGATAAGTGAAGTTTTAAGTTACAAATTTTGATATTTGTATATATTTGTTTACTTCACTGTTAATAGCTTCATATTTTACGTATTCCATCCACTTTCTTGATCTGATTTTTCTTATTAAGCATTTCAGAGATATTGTCTTTAGTTTCAATTTTTAAATACCTTACATTTTTCTCCGCTGCAAATTGCGAAGGCTGTTCAGTATAAAATGATCTTAATTTTTACGGTCATAATTTTTCGCACTAAAATTCAATCATATTATATTGTTAGCTTAACTACTACACGTCGTAGTAGTTTCATTGTTGGTACTCCTGGTTCTCGCCTGTGAGAACAAGGCAAGTTCAGACACGTTCAGTATCGCCTAGCGCTGCAATGGAGGTAACATGCAGTTAAAGTTGATGTTAGAGGAAGATCCAGGGTTTCTATCAAACGTAATCACTGCTGATGAAACTTGGCTACATCATTTTGATCCTGAGAGCAAAGAGCAAAACTCAGTGTGGAAATCTCCTTCATCACCAACCCCCCAAAACAGCAAAAGTGGTTGCTTCTGCTGGGAAAGTTATGTTCATCTCATTCTTTGATATTCATGGAATGGTTTATCAGCATGTTGTACCTGCACACACATCAGTAACTGGAAAATACTACAGGGATGTCCTGAAAACATTGCAAGTCCATATCAGGCGCAAAAGACCACATTTCCGTGAAGCAGGCTGGATGCTGCAACACGATAATGCGTGGCCGCATATTGCCAATGTTGTTGCTGAATATCTTGCAAAAATCAACGTGAAGTACATCCCTCACCCTCCCTATAGTCCGGATTTAACTCCATATGACTTTTTTCTATTCCCTAACTTGAAGAAACGCCTTCGTGGTAGGCATTATCCATCATCAGAAGCAGTGGTGAAGGCTGCGGAGGTGATTTTGAAGGATCTCTCAAAAAATGGTTTCCAGCATGTCTTTGAAGACTGGCAGAAACGCTGGGACAAGTGCATCGCATTCAGGGAAGATTATTTTGAGAAGGACCATCAAAATTATGAGGATGAGTAAAGGTACGTTGTCAAAAAAAGCTGTGATCATTATTTATTGAACAGCTCTCGTATTATTCTTGTTTTACTCTTCACCACCACTATTTACCACAGTTAGTTCAGGAAGTACTTACCGTCTTCGGTCCAAAAATTTAATTTCATCAGAAATACATATTCCACGAATATAAAAATATAATTTTTAGAAAACGCCTCCACCTCTGTGCGTGTACACGTATATTTATTAGAAGCATAACTGAAAAAAGAAGCGAAAAGCTGGTAAGCATTAACATATTTTCAAAAAGAATTCGAGTACAGTATACCACAGCAAAGAAAGTCTCCGAGGCCTGAGACGCCATTCTGACGGCTTTTACTTTTGTGAATGAATCTTCTCGGTTTTAGTGTACAAAGTGAATAGGGCGCATGCTTTTAATGGTTCTACTCCTTGTGTAGCATGGGTTCTCTGTCACACATATTCGCTGTCCTTATCCCACTCTGTAAGGGTGGCACATGCCTTTCAGGGACTTATTTTGCGTTGGTGGACAGTAAACTACTTCTTATAAAAAATTTTAAAAACTGTATTTTATCAAAAAGGCTCTGATGATCGTATATTAAATTATTGCATACTTATGCCTTTTGTGTAACTGCTAAGCCACAAGAGATTTACAAAATTTTGCTACACA
This sequence comes from Mantis religiosa, assembly GCA_030765055.1. Lineage (NCBI taxonomy): Eukaryota > Metazoa > Arthropoda > Insecta > Mantodea > Mantidae > Mantis > Mantis religiosa. The sequence goes on from CM060960.1 coordinate 34,933,280, forward strand.
CAAATATCTCAATTAAGCACTCAAAATGTCCTTTTCTTATACAAATATAACTATTTGTAACAAAAAACTTCACTTATCTTAAGAAAAATGATGTCGATTTTTCTTATTAGCTGAATTAGTTGAAGTTGAAATCCGTTTGACGCACCCTTGTTCGCGTCGTCAGTCAGAGTAAACAAATTCGTCATTAAGGAAGTTACTATGTAGTTATATTTTTTGAGTATTACCAAAATCTGAAAACGAAACTAACTTAAAAACAGAATCAAATGCTGGTATATCAAAATTCATTTTGCGATGTTTATTTTTTAAAATAAATATCTTTTCCCGAACCATTAAATCTATCGGACTATTTAATTGTTATAATAATTTAACTTCACGATTTATTTCATGGTTAATTTACCAAAAATGATCTGATACGGCCAATATATCAGTTTGTTTATACTTAATGTTACGAACATGTTCTTTCGTTCTGGTTTCCAAATTACGTTTTGTCTTTCCAATATAAACTTTATCACAATCGAAACAATTTAACTGATAAATACCAGATTTTTTATTATTAGGAATTTTATCTCTTTTAGTAAAATGTAGTAAATTTTTAATACTATATTTGTTTTGAGGAACCAAAGTTATACCAAACTCAAAACTTTTGAAATTGTTTATTAAACCAAAGATGGTAAGTACATTTTTTAAATAATAATCGTCTTTTATTTTTAAGGGTAGAAATATCATTAACAGTTTTTCTTATATTTAAATTGTTCAATCTTCTTTTGTATAAAGTCTTTATTAAAACAATTAAAGCAGTATTAATAACATGTTTATATTTTCACGTAATTATCGGAAGCACGGCCAGCTAGCAGCTGGGTGGGCGACAGGAGGCATTCAGCCCACGCCTACCCATTTATCTTGTGGCGTTCACTGAAGGGGATGGTTAGGGAAGTGTCACGAGGCACTTTACCGTCTCTTTCCCCTCCCCCTGACGTCTGGAACCATTGGGATGATTCACTGAGCCGCGAAACTTCCAGACACAGCGATCTGCGTATATATGGGATGCAGTGGGCGAGTCAGTTGAGCTCTTGGCGAGCAGCCGTGAGGAGCGCCGTGCAAGAGAACGGACTGGAAGTCTGCGTACGTGTATAAGAGGAGTTTTTAGTCGGCTCTAGAGAGAGTTGTAAAGTCTGTTTAGTTAAAGCATGTGCACGTCGGCTTCTGTCTTTGACGAACCCTTATAATCGTTTTACAACCCCCGACCCTCCTCCCAGACCGTTCTGCAAGGTTGCCACCTTTCTCGATACGTCATGGGTATCGTACGAGGTTTCGTCTAAATAAATAATATTATGTCCATTACTGCAAAACTTCCTTAGTTTTGACAAATATATATATATATATATATATATATATATATATATATATATATATATATATATATATATATATATCGCCAAGCTACAAGTCTGCTGGATTCCATAATAACCCTAATCTTATTCAAAGTGCGGTATTTGAAACCCAGCTCCTTTAGGAGACCGCGCAAAGTGCAGTGCCCATAAGGAAAATCACAAATTTCTTGCAAATGTGCAACCAATTCGTCTAATGTGGGCGCTCTCCCTTTTGCATAGAATCTATATATTTCTCGACGAATTAAATCACACGTGAAATTATCTACTTTAGAGAAACGTTTCCTTTTGTTTTCACACTTAATCGGCGTCTTTGGTATTGCTTTCGTCACAGTATTTCTTACTGTATTTCTGTGAATATCCAGAATTTATCAGATTCATTGCCCGACCCCTTACCAAGATTATTTGTCAGCACATATTTATATGTGTTCAAAACAAGCGCTTGAATTTGCTTAGAAACAGTTCCCGTTATAACTTTGTTATTTTTTAGGCTTTTCCAGTAATATAATTCGGCCCAGTTATTCACACTGTCTTCACTTTGATTATTTATCTCTACTTCATTTGCTTTCACCACTGCATTTCCCTCCTACGGTCTCCACATTGTGACACACAACGAATTTCTGCACGTAATGAAACAGATCAACTAGAAGTTGGAACTTTGGCAACTGAGACTCCCGGTGGAGTAGACATGCAACTGTCACTTCGAGAAAATCAGGTTTGCTATTGGTCCTCAATGACAGTGTTCCATTTCTGAAGTGTGAAGATAGATTTATGACGGTCATTAGTGGGCGGGCGGCTCAGGTTCCTTTGACTCGGAACTGTACATGCGTTAAGTAAACGGACTTTACGTAATGGTGAGTGTGGAGTGGACCGGTGACTGACGAACTGGTGGATTGTGATTGTGTGCGCTACGTAATTCTATGTAATCGGCAAGTGTTCCAACTGTAATTTGGTGGAAATAAAGAACATTTTGAGTTTGTGCAATTGCACTTTTAATTTCACGAACCCACAAAGTCACAATATTCTTTATTATATTCCTCTTTATTCAGATGTATATTTTATTAATCTATAAATCAAACTATTGAAAACAGTAAATTTATGTGAAAATGTGTTAAAACTTTTATTTTTTATGTAACTATCGATATATTATGTAAGTATCGTTTCAGTGCTCCTAGCTGACAGGGACTGCGTCAAAATGCACTACTCTAAAGAAATCTTTCTTTAGAGGGGGGGGGGGGTCCTTGACATTCGCCCCTTATATGTAACATAACAAGATCGATCAACATCGATTCTCTGAAATTATTGGGACTTCCAATTAAGTCATAACGGACTTAAAGTGTGAAATTGGTAAAATGCTACTCCAATAAGCCCCCATATGTAAATATTTTTAGTTACCCGACATTAATGCTTTAGGATAAAGTATTAAACAAACCGTAACTCATCTCAGCCGAGATTCGAACTCAGTACCTCTTGAATGTGAGACATACACGCTATCACATCACATAGTTGTTTTCTTCCCCTCTTCTGATAACTCGTAAACGTTGAGTTGCAGGTTATTTGGATTTTTTTAATCATTAGATTACGCACACATTCGCATTCTCATTCATACTTCCAGACTCTGGGAAAACTGGGGAATCACCTTGGTGGGAGAAAAATTATCATCCCAAGCCGGGAATAGAACTCGGGACCCTTCGCACGACAAGCAGGTGCTCTACCGACTGAGCTAGGGTGCCAAGCATTGACAATTGCCTTAAACTTGCAATGTAATTTAAACTAACGACATTTTCTAGAGACATTAAACAAGATATTATCTGTATGCAAATTTGCAAAGACAGCTACTGCCTAGGCCACAAAAATAAGAAATCATAATTACGTAAATATCCGTCATACACTTGAAAGACGAGACCACAGGTTTGACAGCAGGAAGAATATCCTGTCTCATTGTTTCATCTGACAGATGGCTTGCAGCTGTTTTCCCAAGTAATCCAATTCTAAGGTTAATGCTTTGATCTGTTCATCATTAACTCGGATAACATTACAGAATGTCCCCCTCTAACACTTGTTCTTGATTTCTTGCCTGTGAACTGACGAGATGCACCAGTCATCTGTTTTTTATGTACGACTCGCTATTAAGAAGTGTAAAACTTGGTCGCGTGTTTTTATTAATTCATTTTTAGTAAGTTTAGTTGCAGGCTGTTAAAATCAACGCTAACAAATGTAACGTAACAATTGTAACAGCGCTAACAAAGCGGTTAAATTTCTTGCATTTTACCAACCCGTTTCCTGAAAATGTTAACAAACACGTGTTAACGCCTAGAAACTTGTAAATATTGCAGCTACAGAAGGCTATGGATGAGTCGTATTATTTTCTAAACGTACTGCGATGCGCTTTTGTTTTCATTTTCATCTGCACACAGCTAAAAAAATGGCGGATAAACAAAATCGTAAACAAAAGCCGTGAAACAAATTTCTCATCGATGGAGAAAGAATTGTTAATTGAATTGGTGACGAAATATAAGGACATCGTGGATGCGGTGAATGTAAAAGAGAAAGATGTCACGTGGGTAAAAACTGGAAACGAATTTAATTCAAATGCATGTGTCATTACTAGAAACACGTAACATCTTCCTCAGTATTACGTAAATTAAAAACAAGGTGCGAAAAAATACAAGTGACGAGTGACTTGAACGTTTCGAAACGGGTGGTGGAAAGTGTATTATCCACATAATTCAATGAATTATAAAATCGCAAAGTTATTAATACTTGAAGCAAATGAGATATCGGCATATTCCTTTCGATGCATGTTCTAACTCAGTACTACGGGTCATTGTGGTCATTTTTTACTTGACAATGTTTTGTCGCTTATTTTAAAGGCTCATTATCCAGCAAGGAGTAATGTTTTCGTTTTCGTGGCCGGTACGTCACAATAACTTTTGAGGTTCGCACACCAGTGTTTCCTGCGCTGCCTAATCACAAAATAATGTAATATTTAATGCTGCATAAATTTATACTTAAGAATTTCGAAGTTGCGACACCGATAATCGGACAAGTTAAGTTATTCATCACAATTAAAGTATGTACTCATGATGATTTGGTGAATTTATTTTAAAATAAATTAGGTTACTTTTAGAAATGTAAAATATAACACATTTTTTTTTCAGTTCGATTTAAGGTATATTAAACTGGATGGAGCTCCGGTATGGGACACAGTAATCAAGAAATTGTCCAAAATGTCTGCAACTAGCGTCGATGCAAAACAATAGAATAGCGGAAGGGGGGGGGGGGAGGAAATGATGGTCACCCCCTGTACAAGGAAAGAATGCCAAACTCGCAAACACTTTCCGGCGTGCGAGCAGGAGGCAGCTGCGGTCTTTGACAGTTACGTAACCCCAAGGTCACCGCCAGAGATGAGATGGCAACGTTGTCTCCGTCACTTGTTATTTGTTTACAATCTCGTATGTCAGATTCTCTAAAACGAGTATTGCACCGAACTGAAACACCGGATACTACACAAGACGACTGGAGTTATGCTTTTAAGTTTACCTTGCGAAATTAGATATTTACATGGCGAAAAAAATATTGCCTCATTTGACAAGAAACATCCATCATAATGGTTTATACTTTTTAATAATCTTAAAAATATTGCCTCATTTGACAAGAAACATCCATCATAATGGTTTATACTTTTTAATAGTCTTATCATTTTGATTTCTAGCTCATAATATTTGTAACTAGCTTTTAAATACCGAAAAATCATAAAGAATATAACTTTTCAGTACTTACGTGTTGTAGGTCGCCATTAAGATAGTTGTCTCATGTGTTTATAAGAATTCCTAGTGGTTTACCAGGAAAAATGCGAGTTAGTTGGAGAATTTAATGTCATGTTGGCATGTTGGCCTTGGTAGCTCAGTGGTTAAAAGCAACCGGACCCGCTTCTATAGTGTAAATGGTAGCATGTATGCCTCACGTTCAAGAGTTCGAATCTCGGTGAAGGCCAGCTACCTGGATAAAGCTTTTTCCAGGGTTTCCCTTATGCTGAAAGACGAATGTCAGGTAACTCTAAGCTCTACGTACCCTGGGCTTAATTGAGCATCATTTCATTCATCGTCCGATATGACGTAACCTTGGAGGACGTAAAAATAGACCAACCGGACGGAGACCAGGAGATCCGTGGTTCACATCCCGGCTGCGGCATTGAATTTTTTAATCTGACTCTACCTTTCCAAACTTTAGCTTTAGGTGTGAAAGAACAATTAATTATCTTATCCGAATAAATCACCCTGACCGAGATTCGAACTCGGGGCTTCTTGAGGCAGATACCCGCCTCGGTAGCGTACATGGTAGCTTGTCTGTCTCACGTTCAACAGGTCCCGAGTTCGAATCTCGGTCAGGGTGATTACCTGGATAAGGTTTTCTGGGGTTTTCCCTTATCCTGAAATACGAAACTCGGGTAACGCTAATCTCTATGGACCCTGGACTCATTTGAGCATCATTTCACCCATTCCATTCATTGTCCGATGTGACTTAACGTTGTAGGACGTAAATTAAACAAACAAATCGAGACCTCGAGGCAGATACGCTACCGCCATCGCTAGAGAGGCGGGCAAATCACTTTTGTTTCCTATTCTTGGTAAATAAAATGCAGAAAGGTTTATCACAATTAGTATGCTTAAAAAGAAACAAAAAGTTACATTTACATCACTTTCTCTACCCATTCTTTAATAAACTATTATCTTACTCCCTTGTATCTACAAGGAAATGCATAATTAAAAGAATCAAGAGTTTGCAGAAAAGTGCATAGAGAAAATCATGTGAGCACGTTGTTTTTAAAAAAATAGAGTGAATTATTATATAGTAACTAAGTTACTCTTTGGATAGTCAACTTGAAAAATTCAATGTCATGCCCGGGATTTGAACCACGGACCTCCTGGTTTCCGTAAGTCGCTCTTACTCAGAGCTACCACGGCGAACATGCCGACATGACAGTATGGCCATGGTAGCTCTATGAGTCTCTTTGGATAGAGTGAGCTTGAAAAATTCAATGTCATGCCCGGGATTTGAACCACGGATCTCCTGGTTTCCGCAAGTCACTCTTACTCAGAGCTACCATGACGAACATGGCGACATGACAGTATGGCCATGGTAGCTCTATGAGTCTCTCTGGATAGAGTCAGCTTGAAAAATTCAATGTCATGCCCGGGATTTGAACCACGGACCTCCTGGTTTCCGTAAGATGCTCTTACCGTTTGAGCTACACGCCGATATGACAATATGGTAGCTCTATGAGTCTCTTTGGATAGAGTCAGCTTGAAAAATTCAATGTCATGCCCGGGATTTGAACCACGGACCTCCTGGTTTCCGTAAGATGCTCTTACCGTTTGAGCTACACGCCGATATGACAGTATGGTAGCTCTATGAGTCTCTTTGGATAGAGTCAGCTTGAAAAATTCAATGCCATGCCCGGGATTTGAACCACGGATCTGCTGGTTTCCGTAAGATGCTCTTACCGTTTGAGCTACACGCCGATATGACAGTATGGTAGCTCTATGAGTCTCTTTGGATAGAGTCAGCTTGAAAAATTCAATGTCATGCCCGGGATTTGAACCACGGACCTCCTGGTTTCCGTAAGATGCTCTTACCGTTTGAGCTACACGCCGATATGACAGTATGGTAGCTCTATGAGTCTCTTTGGATAGAGTCGGCTTGAAAAATTCAATGTCATGACCGGGATTTGAACCACGGATCTCCTGGTTTCCGTAAGTCGCTCTTACCGTTTGAGCTACATGCCGACATGACAGTATGGTAGCTCTATGAGTCTCTTTGGATAGAGTCGGCTTGAAAAATTCAATGTCATGCCCGGGATTTGAACCACGGATCTCCTGGTTTCCGTAAGTCGCTCTTACCGTTTGAGCTACACGCCGATATGACAGTATGGTAGCTCTATGAGTCTCTTTGGATAGAGTCGGCTTGAAAAATTCAATGTCATGATCGGGATTTGAACCACGGACCTCCTGGTTTCCGTAAGTCGCTCTTACCGTTTGAGCTACATGCCGACATGACAGTATGGTAGCTCTATGAGTCTCTTTGGATAGAGTCGGCTTGAAAAATTCAATGTCATGCCCGGGATTTGAACCACGGATCTCCTGGTTTCCGTAAGTCGCTCTTACCGTTTGAGCTACATGCCGACATGACAGTATGGTAGCTCTATGAGTCTCTCTGGATAGAGTCAGCTTGAAAAATTCAATGTCATGCCCGGGATTTGAACCACGGACCTCCTGGTTTCCGTAAGTCGCTCTTACCGTTTGAGCTACATGCCGACATGACAGTATGGTAGCTCTATGAGTCTCTCTGGATAGAGTCAGCTTGAAAAATTCAATGTCATGCCCGGGATTTGAACCACGGATCTCCTGGTTTCCGTAAGTCGCTCTTACCGTTTGAGCTACATGCCGACATGACAGTATGGTAGCTCTATGAGTCTCTCTGGATAGAGTCAGCTTGAAAAATTCAATGTCATGCCCGGGATTTGAACCACGGATCTCCTGGTTTCCGTAAGTCGCTCTTACCGTTTGAGCTACATGCCGACATGACAGTATGGTAGCTCTATGAGTCTCTTTGGATAGAGTCGGCTTGAAAAATTCAATGTCATGCCCGGGATTTGAACCACGGACCTCCTGGTTTCCGTAAGTCGCTCTTACCGTTTGAGCTACATGCCGACATGACAGTATGGTAGCTCTATGAGTCTCTTTGGATAGAGTCGGCTTGAAAAATTCAATGTCATGCCCGGGATTTGAACCACGGACCTCCTGGTTTCCGTAAGTCGCTCTTACCGTTTGAGCTACACGCCGATATGACAGTATGGTAGCTCTATGAGTCTCTTTGGATAGAGTCGGCTTGAAAAATTCAATGTCATGCCCGGGATTTGAACCACGGACCCCCTGGTTTCCGTAAGTCGCTCTTACAATTTGAGCTACATGCCGACATGACAGTATGGTAGCTCTATGAGTCTCTTTGGATAGAGTCGGCTTGAAAAATTCAATGTCATGCCCGGGATTTGAACCACGGACCTCCTGGTTTCCGTAAGTCGCTCTTACCGTTTGAGCTACATGCCGACATGACAGTATGGTAGCTCTATGAGTCTCTTTGGATAGAGTCAGCTTGAAAAATTCAATGTCATGCCCGGGATTTGAACCACGGATCTCCTAGTTTCCGCAAGTCGCTCTTACCGTTTGAGCTACCATGGCCAACATGACAGTATGGTAGCTCTATGAGTCTCTTTGGATAGAGTCGGCTTGAAAAATTCAATATCATGCCCGGGATTTGAACCACGGACCCCCTGGTTTCCGTAAGTCGCTCTTACCGTTTGAGCTACATGCCGACATGACAGTATGGTAGCTCTATGAGTCTCTTTGGATAGAGTCGGCTTGAAAAATTCAATGTCATGCCCGGGATTTGAACCACGGACCTCCTGGTTTCCGTAAGTCGCTCTTACCGTTTGAGCTATACGCCGATATGACAGTATGGTAGCTCTATGAGTCTCTTTGGATAGAGTCGGCTTGAAAAATTCAATGTCATGTCCGGGATTTGAACCACGGACCTCCTGGTTTCCGTAAGTCGCTCTTACCGTTTGAGCTACACGCCGACATGACAGTATGGTAGCTCTATGAGTCTCTTTGGATAGAGTCGGCTTGAAAAATTCAATGTCATGCCCGGGATTTGAACCACGGACCTCCTGGTTTCCGTAAGTCGCTCTTACCGTTTGAGCTACACGCCGATATGACAGTATGGTAGCTCTATGAGTCTCTTTGGATAGAGTCGGCTTGAAAAATTCAATGTCATGCCCGGGATTTGAACCACGGACCCCCTGGTTTCCGTAAGTCGCTCTTACAATTTGAGCTACATGCCGACATGACAGTATGGTAGCTCTATGAGTCTCTTTGGATAGAGTCGGCTTGAAAAATTCAATGTCATGCCCGGGATTTGAACCACGGACCTCCTGGTTTCCGTAAGTCGCTCTTACCGTTTGAGCTACATGCCGACATGACAGTATGGTAGCTCTATGAGTCTCTTTGGATAGAGTCGGCTTGAAAAATTCAATGTCATGCCCGGGATTTGAACCACGGACCTCCTGGTTTCCGTAAGTCGCTCTTACCGTTTGAGCTACATGCCGACATGACAGTATGGTAGCTCTATGAGTCTCTTTGGATAGAGTCAGCTTGAAAAATTCAATGTCATGCCCGGGATTTGAACCACGGATCTCCTAGTTTCCGCAAGTCGCTCTTACCGTTTGAGCTACCATGGCCAACATGACAGTATGGTAGCTCTATGAGTCTCTTTGGATAGAGTCAGCTTGAAAAATTCAATGTCATGCCCGGGATTTGAACCACGGACCTCCTGGTTTCCGTAAGTCGCTCTTACCGTTTGAGCTACATGCCGACATGACAGTATGGTAGCTCTATGAGTCTCTCTGGATAGAGTCAGCTTGAACAATTCAATGTCATACCCGGGATTTGAACCACGGATCTCCTAGTTTCCGCAAGTCGCTCTTACCGTTTGAGCTACCATGGCCAACATGCCGACATGACAGTATGGCCATAGTAGCTCTGAGTAAGAGCGACTGGACGGAAACCAGGAGATCATTGGTTCAAATCCCGGGTATTATATTGAATTTTTGAAGTTGACTCTATCCAAAAACCTTAGCCTATTACTGTGAAGAAATGATTAATTTCCACCAATAAACTTAAGTTGCCCTTATTTCTCAGTCGAATAATGAATATAAAACGTTTGAAAAAACAAAAAGAAACATAGTTTTGTAAATTTACAATACAAAAATATTTAAATATTTATATAACAACTTAAATGCCAAAACATGACGTAATGACACAATCCGCATTAATAAAATAAAAACGACCTAACTGTACTTTAATATCCTTGGATCCGTTTCAAGAATTTATCAATACTTGTCGATTAGTCTCTAATGCCCTTTTGCATACTCGCGGCAACACCAATGCCGGCGAGCCTAGCAGACAAGCACGAATTCCTATGTCTGACCCAGTGCACATTCCCGAGGCATGACTGTGCAGCAAACTTGAATCGATTCCCTCTACAGTTCGTGTTTCTACTCAGGTACATGTCGACTTTCTGTAAACCAACTGTAACTGAAGCTTTTTGCCCTTTATTCTCACTACTACATACACCAAGCAAGGAGAGTTATTGCATTCCAACTAAAAATTCGAACTAGAGAGTCACGGAAAATACATATTTCGAGGCCCTATGAGTAAGTAATCTTTATTTCTATTTCAGTTACAAATTATTATACATTTACACACTTATTAAAGTCTGTTTAGTTAATTGGTGTGCACGTCGGCCGCTGCCTTTGACGAACCCTCAATCGTTTTACAACCCCCGACCCTCCTCCAAGATCTTTCTGCAAGGTTGCCACCTTTCTCGATACGTCATGGGTATCGTACGAGGTTTCGTCTAAATAAATTATCTTATGTCCATTACTGCGAAACTTCCTTAGTTATGTCAAAACCAAGGAAGTTTCGCGGTACGATATATCGCCAAGCTACAATTCTACTGGATTCCATAATAACCCTTATCTTATTCAAAGTGCAGTATTTGAAACCCAGCTCCTTTAGGAGGCAGCGCAAAGTGCAGTGCCCATAAGGAAAATCCCAAATTTCTTGCAAATATGCAACCAATTCGTCTAAGGTGGGCGCTGTCCCTTTTGCATGGAATCTATAAATTACTCGACGAATTAAATTGCATGTGAAATAATTACTTTAAAGAAACGTTTCCTTCTGTTTTCGCACTTGATCGGCGTCTTTGGTATTCCTTTCGTCACAATATTTCTTACTGTATTTCTATGAATACCCAGAATTTATCATCAGGTTCATTGCACGACCCCTTACCAAGATTATTTGTCAGCACATATTTATATGTGTTCAAAACAAGCGCTTGAATTTGCTTAGAAACAGTTCCCGTTATAAGTTTGTTTTTTAGGCTTTTCCAGTAAGATAACTCGGCCCAGTTATTCACACTATTGTCTTCACTTTGATTATTTTCACTTGACTGAAAATTATCTACTACTTCATTTGCATTTAGCACTGCATTTCCCTCCTACGGTCTCCACATCGTGACACACAACGAATTTCTGCACGTAATGAAACAGATCAACTGGGAGCTGGAACTTTGGCAACTGAGACTCCACGTGGAGTAAACATGCGACTGTCACTTCGAGAAAATCAGGGCTGCTATTGGTCCTCAACGACAGTGTTCCATTTCTGAAGTGTGGAGATAAATTTATGACGGTCATTAGTAAGCGGGAGGGTAGTTTCCTTTGAGGGGCCAACTGCACTCGCGTTCACTGGACAGACTTTACTCACTGAGTGGCTGGCTACCCCTGGGCCTAATAGACTCAAACTCTGAGGTGTCGAGCTAATGGGTCCCTATTGGCAACTTATCTAAAACAACTTCATCTTCATTTTCGTCATATTTACTTATCAGCCTCAACTATCTGACTCTCACTTCACCCAAACAGTTACCAATTTCAATTAAAATTTTCCTAGTTTTTACACTCATTAAGTTCATTGCTTCAATTTCTTTTGGTAGCCTTGCCCATTCTTTCTTCTCCCTAAGCAACCTAGTTTCTTCAACATTCTAAAAGCAAATACCATTCTTTATCCCTTTGGTGACACAGTGGGCATTTCTCCAGACCCCTCCCTCTTCCCAAACCCTTCAGTTTTACCACCCCTGTTCTGGCCCATGCAAAGCTTTCTCTTGTTGCTTTACCACAAATATCAATGTAATTTTTTTAAGTCATATCGGACGATGAATGGAATGGGTGAAATGATGCTCAAATGAGCCCGGGGTCCATGGAGCTTAGAGTTAACCGACATTCGTCTATTAGGATAAGGGAAACCCCCGGAAAAAACTTATCCAGTTAACTCACCCTGCGCGAGATACGAACTCGGGACCTCTTGAGTGTGAGGCAGACATGCTACCATCTACGCTACCGAGGCGGGCATTAATGTATTTTTCCCTGTTCCACGTCACTTTCAACTCTATAAATTTCCAGTGCGCTTTTCAAGTTGAAGCTTCCTAACATTTCTTGCCTTTCAATATCATCCGTTCTTAACCTAACTTCTTTCCAAAATCCACTTTACAATAATTCCCTGTTTTCCCACATGACACCCAAACCTATTTTAAACATCATTTCCTTTATCTTATTTAGCCATGAATCTTTCTAATTTAGTGTTTCCTGTACTATCAAGCATTAACGCAGTATATGCTGTCAAGGCCTTATGACTAATAATAAAAAACATTTTTAGAAAAAGACATTTATCTGAGAATAACATAATTAAAAACGATAAGATGGTTAAATATCAAAATGTGAATTTAAGTTCAGCATCTTCCAAGATTTTCAAGACAATATTTCTACCCCAAACCACCCTTTGCATAAAATACCATATGTTTAGGATAATTTCATTCAAAAGAAATGTTGGTTAGTTACCAATACTCCTCACATGGCAACCTTGGCCTTCCGGGTAACCTCGCCCCACTACGTGATGACCGGACCCATTTCTCAGGTGGAGGCACCCAGAGGGCGGTGTCCAATAACTCCAATGATAGCGTGATAGTGAAAATGACGGTGAGGTGAGAGGACCTACAGCTTATACCGTTTTTTTAATTTACGTCAGTCCCAACGTTAAAGTTATATCGGACGGTGAATGAATTGGGCGAAACGATGCTCAAATGAGTCTAGGGACCATGGAGCTTAGAGCTACCCGACATTCGTCCTGAAGGATAAGGGAAACCCAGGAAAAAACCTTATCTAGGTGACTCACCCTGACCGAGATTCAAACTCGGGACCTCTTGAACGTGAGGCAGACATGCTACCATCTACGCTACACAGCTTATACCGTGGGGAGTGAGGATTTCATTACAGAGGGGACTCGGTATGTAGGCCCATTGTTCCTATGCCCCCAATTGGGGCTCCCCAGGAAGGAAGGATGAGGCGAAAGAGACAGAGGGCGACAGACCCAAGCAGACACAACAGTACAGAGGGCAGGGTCCCTACAGTTTACTTGGATAGACTTCCCCCGACAGGCCAGGACAAATGAACTCGCTCCCCCGCATCGGCACGACGAGCCCAGCAGTCGAGCCGTAATGGTCCCTGGCTGCCGGTCCCGAAATGGTCCCAGCAGAGGAGCAAAGGCTGGAAACCAACCTACCGGAGGAGAAAGTACTTTTCCTTAGAGCATATCATCCTGCCATGCACCGCCGAGACACCCGCCGACACTTCTACCCTGAAAGAGACCACCAGATGAGAGATGACATGAAATGATAATGGAGACGAAATGGAGCGACAGGAAATTCGGGGAATGTAATTAGCCTACCCAGCATTCGCCTAGCGACCCGGGAAAACCCTGAAAAACCCATGGGTCAGGTAGGTCAGCTGCGGGAATTGAACCTGGGCCTCCCAAATGCGGGCCACAGACGAAAACGCCTGAGCCATCCCACTCTGTACGCTAAAGGGAGGTGTTTAGAAAAGCAACACATTTTCAATGTCACTCTGTACACCTGGAGAAGATGGCGTCGGCAAAGTGGAAAAAATAAACAAGAACATGAATTTGTGTCGCTGGAGTAACCCACTCATACCTCATTGTGATCTCTGACTCTGCAACACGCACTTTACAATTAAACATCTGCCCCCACCCTCTTCCAATTTGCAATGCACTATAGAATATCGGCGCTATAGCATCACTGCAGATCTATACGCAACACTTTATATCAAAGTTCAGAAGTGCGTGTGTGAAATGAAATGAAATGTGTAGTGTTTAACGCCCGCTTTTACTACATACGGCACCGCAGGCGGTGACAATGATGATGCATGAGATGAAGATGGAGCACCGGTGGAATGAGGTGGCGGGGGAAACCGGAGGTCCCGGAGAAAACCCGTCCCAGCGCCGTGTTGTCCACCACTTTGCGGTCGCCTGGGATCGAAGCCGGGCCGCCTTGGTGAGAGCCAAGCGGTCTAACCACTGAGCCAGAAATGAAGATCAAATGAGGGTAGGGTCTATGGAGCTTAGTTACCTGACCTTATCGTTCAGGTTAAGGGAAACCTCCCAGTTCACTTATCCTCAGTTATCCCTGAGTTATCCACATAACTCACCCTGACCTGTATTCGAACTCGGGACCTGTTGAACGTGAGGCAGACACGCTACACCATCCATCGCGGTGGGCCCTAGGAAGTTCGAAACTGGATTTGTAACTTTAATGTACTTAATACTTTATTTAATTACTCCAATAGCAATGCGTCGAATTGTTTTAAGTATTACACGGCCAAGTTATAACCAAGCTGTCATAACTATTTTAAATAACATAAAGCTGATATGTACACTCATTAATTTTTCTATGCAACTTGTTAATTCAGATGATTTTATTACACATTTTCATATAGGTACAATGAGAATCATACAGCAGGCTTAAAGGTTAGCCAAATCATTTAAGAGCAAGTCGTTACGCCGTGACTTTGGTACCATTCTCTTTGCATGGCAAGGATATTTAAGAAAACCAATAAGTACTTCTTATCATTCTTGATTCTAACAGTAAAAACAATGTCTCGTAAACGGTTATCTATACATATTGTGACTTTGTGGTTTCGTAGAATTAAAAGTCCAATTTGCAGAAATTGCAAATGTTCTTTATTTCCGCAGAAATACACTTTGGTCAACCCTTACAATAGCAGAATTACGTCACATATACAATTACAATCTTGTAGTTCATCTTCCACACCTACAAACAAAGAGTTCACTTTCAAAATATAGTTGCAGACACACGACACTCAGTTCCGATTACACTCTCCTCTTCGACTCCCTTCGCGAGACGCGCCTTCCGATTTATATAAAGTCTGTTTAGTTAACTCGTGTACACGTCGGCCGCTGCCTTTGACGAACCCTTATAATCGTTTTACAACACAGACCCTCCTTCTTCCACATCTTTCTGCAAGGTTGCCACCTTTCTCGATACGTCATGGGAATCGTACGAGGTTTCGTCTAAATAAATTTTCTTATTTCCATTACTGCAAAACTTCCAATCTACATTTCTACTGGATTCCATAATAACCCTTATCTTATTCAAAGTGCGGCATTTAAAACCCAGCTCCTTTAGGAGGCCGCGCAAAGTGCAGTGCCGATAAAGAAAATCACAAATTTCTTGCAAATGTGCAACCAATTCGCCTAAGGTGGGCACTCCCCCTTTTGCATAGAATCCATAAATTTCTGGACGAATTAAAACGCATGTGAAATTATCTACTTTAGAGAAACGTTTCCTTTTGTTTTCCCACTTGATCGGCGTCTTTGGTATTCCTTTCGTCACAATATTTCTTACTGTATTTCTGTGAATACCCAGAATTTATCATCAGGTTCACTGCATGACCCCTTACCAAAATTATTTGTCAACACATATTTATGAGTTCAAAACAAGCGCTTGAATTTGCTTAGAAACAGTTCCAGTTATAACTTTGTTTTTGAGGCTTTTCCAGTAATATAACTCGGCCCAGTTATTCACACTGTCTTCACTTTGATTATGTTCACTTGACTAAGAGTAATCTACTACTTGATTTGCATTTATCAATGCATTTCCCTCCTACGGTCTCCACATCGTGACACACAACGAATTTCTGCACGCAATAAAACAGATCAACTGGAAGTTGCAACTTTGGCAACTGAGATTCCACGTAGAGTAAACATGCGACTGTAATTTCCAGAAAATCAGAGTTGCTATTGGTCCTCAACGACATTGTTCCATTTCTGAAGTGTGGAGATAGATTTATGACGGTCATTAGTGGGCGGGAGAGTAGTTTCCTTTGAGCAGTCAACTGTACTCTCGTTCACTAGACAGGCTTTACCTCTTCATGGTTCCAGAAGATAATCGAATGTTCTGCAAAACGCACCAGACGAAACACGAATGTTCCAGTCCTCTAACTTTATCTGTGCAAGCCTTCTATCTCCGCGCCATCTTTACCTGTTTCGGCACCCAGGCGTCCGCAAAGTGAGATTTGTGATGGACAACACGGCGTGGGGCGGGTTTTCTCCGGGATCTCCGGTTTCCCCCGCCAGCTCATTCCACCGGTGCTCCATCTTCATCTCATGCATCATCAGTGTCACCGCCTGCGGTGCCGTATGTAGTAAAAACGGGCGTTAAACACTACACATTTCATTTTTTCTGTTTCGGCAGGCTCTTTATCTCCGCACTGCACTATCTGTCTGTGCGCGTCGCTGCCAGTCACGACAATATCATAGATTAGTAGAGAACTGTTCTAAAATAGTACAGAATGGAAGCGATGGTCACTACATGGCACATGGTTTAGTGCCACATTGTACACCGTGGCCAAGTGTTGCAGTCATGCAGATCATTTTTAGAGTAAGTTGAGTATCTTTTTATAGATTTTATAGTTAGATGAACGTTATCTGGTAATCCCTGTCATCCGGAATGAACAGGGTTTCAGAGGCTACTCCCAGGAAACAAAAGATGTGCTACATGGCAAAGCGAGAAAGCGTATCGTGGAAAATTCGTAACAAAGAGATGTTTACCTCAGCTTATCGCACATACACGGTGACTCCAGAGTATGTATACCCTGCTCAGATATAATCATGTCTCCTGAACAGCAATGCCATACATCGACAGGCGTGAGAAAACATATCATATAGACACACGCAGCTTCCAGTCACTCTTTTTGTGTTTCGTAACTTACAGTACATCAACTTACTAATATTTCACTGTTCTAATCGACCAGATATGGAACGATCACAGCGCTGGTCACCTGAGGGTCGATACACCTCAACGTTCTGTCGAGTAATACTACATGGTAAAACTTGAAAGCGTGTTGGAAAATGTGTAAAACAACCGAGTTGTTTACGCAAGCCTGTAGCACATACACGGCGAGACAGATGTGATCACAACAACGTGTCATCCATCAGCAGGCGCGAGAAATCATATATATTATAACGTGATTGAATATGCCAGTTCAATAGATAGAAACAGAACCGTTGCATTATACACTGACAGCAGAATTACTATAGATATACTGAGAAACAACTGGAAAAGAAATCGACTAATAGAATCCTTCAAAGACAAACTTCTTGCACTAAACCATTTAAATTGGATCATCCACTTTGGCTGGGTTAAAGGCCACTGCGGAATAGAAGGGAATGAACTAGCAGATAGGCTTGCAAAACGCGCTGTTATCGAAGATAGTGAAATAGTGTACGACAAAATACCAAAAGACGTAATAGTAACGAGAGCGAAGGAAAATGGACTCAACAGGTGGCAACAAGTCTGGACGAACATAATGAAAGGTGCAGTGACTGAAGCGTTCTTCCGGTTAGTGAAAAACAGATTGCGTCAAAAGATTCCAATATCCCCAGAACTCACTACAATATTAACTGGCCATGGAAAATTAAATGCATAGCTTTACCGATTTAGAATAATAAATAACCCATTCTGTCCTTGCGGAGAAGAAGAACAGACCGTTAACCATATAATATTTAATTGCAGAAGACTTGATAAACAAAGACTAGAATTGGCAAAAAGTGTAACAAGCAATGAAGGGAAATGGCCTACCACCAACGAGAAGGTTGCGAATTATCACCTGAAGTCGTTCGTAAAATTTGCAACTTCTATAAAAATCACGGATATGGACTGACGTTTTTGGAGTGTAATAATGACAAATTGTAAACTCTCTACAATCAACTTACTCTGGTTTCATTATAATCTTACAATTAAGCACCATTTCTACAAATATAACAAGTATTTAGAGTGAAATAATTACAAATTGTGAACTCCCAAAAATCAGCTAGAAGAATAGACTCACATAGTGTCTAAAACAAAGAATAACCCAATGTAAAATTGTTGTAATGTTTACAATTACTAATTCTAAAAAGGACATTTAACTATAAAGCATGTAGTATTACTATTTAATGGAGCATGCTGTTGATATCAATAAAGAAAGAAAAAAAAAATAACCAAGAGAAACAAGAGGGAATCAAAACTAATTTATGTCAAGCGACAAAACGAGTGGCTCCAACGGTAAAAAACATTTGTGTATATAATAATTAATTGGCTAACTTTCATATCAGGCAAACAGCTCCCAAGTGCTCCATTTGTGTTTAGTCACTTACTGTAAGGTTACTAATATTTCGCTCTTCTAGTAAACAAGATAACAAGCGAATACAGCGGCCTCAAAGTCAACACATCTCAACGCTTTGTCATGTAGTATATTTCATTCGTCATGAGCATAAACTTAGAATTTTAATACACTCGCCACCGACATTTGGGGGGGGGGGGGGGGAATCAAAATTCTCTGAACATTTTCTTGTTTTAATGTTTGTATGGTATCTTATCAATATGCTGAGTTTAAATATCAGGTTTGGTAGTTTCCACACCTTTCACTTCTTAGTTATGCTGTTCATAGACACAAACACTTTTCTTAAGTTTTTTTTTTTTTTTGTTTTTGTTTTTGTTTTTTTGTAATATACGTCCTTTAACTTTTTAAAGTCACATCGGACGATGAATGCAATGGGTGAAATGATCCCCAAATGGGTCCAGGGTCCATAGAGCTTAGAGTTACCTTACATTCGTCTTTTAGGGTAACGGAAAACCCCTGGAAAACCTTATACAGGTAACTCACCCTAACCGAGATTCACCCGCCTCGGTAGCGTGGTGGTAGAGTGTCTGCCTCACGTTCAAGAGGTCCCGAGTTCGAATCTCGGTTAGGGTGAGTTACCTGGATAAGGCTTTTTACGGGGTTTTCCCTTATCCTGAAAGACGAATGTCGGGTAACTCTAAGCTCTATGGAACCTGGGCTCATTTGAGCATCATTTCACCGATTCCATTCATCGTCCGATATGACTTAACTTTGGAGGACGTAAAATTACAGCAAAAACCGAGATTCGAACTCGGGACCTCTTGAACGTGAGGCAAAAATGTTTTCACTATAATCAGAGGACCCCAAAACATTACATCTGAAACTTCGAAGTCTTCTTTCGGGAAGAATGTAATATTCTTATACTCACCTACGTAATAGACAAAGTAATAAATTAAAAACAAAATTAAATCAACACGCTATGTACTTCGTTTCAGTCCAGTGAAGGTGGACCATGACTGTGAAGGATAGACACAAGAGATAAGCTTTAGGCACCGTAATACCATCCATCCTTTGTCAAGTCTGAGCTGAAAATCGCGTCACAGTGAACCTGCCAACACTTCCATTGCTGAGAGTGTGTACCAAACCGTAAAGGTTGGCAAGTAGGAGAACCTCTTTTGGAAACAAATCGCTAGTATTCCCGCTATTCCACAATTGTGTTGCTGGCGACATCCATGCTGGTCATGCGTGCAAATGATGGAGGACACCAGGTACATACATATGGAGGACTCGACCTCGAGAGGTAGACGACCTCGCGCATCATAACACCGAGCACAGGTTGGCCAACTGTCCCGTCCCGTACCTGCCTACTGCGACAACCTTGGACTCTTCAGGCCTATGTACCTTGTAGTGCATACCTGCCACGCTGTCTCTACTGCCATCTATGACAGACACAGTATTACACTTCACACCCCCCCAAAAAAGTCACCGGAAGTACGTGATACCCTGAATTAAAAAAAAATGTGAACTCAAATTACTTCATCAACACAGATGGTTCTCGGATAGCTGAACGGCCATATAAAAATGCTCAAGTACAAGGGTGGGTCAAAAAGTAATGCCTTCTATTTTTTTCTCTTTTAATTGCCAAGAAAATTGAATCCAATTTACATAACCTGAAAACTACAACACTGACGATTAATTTGTCACTATTCAATATAACCTCCGTCATTTTCCACAGTTTTTAAACTAGGGCATGTATTCCAGTGTGGTAAAACACACGATCTTGCTTCCTAAGCCATTGACGCACGGACGTTTTCACAACCTCCTCATCTTCAAAATGAATCCCACGATGAGCCTCCTTTAGTGGCCCGAACAGATGGAAGTCTGATGGTGCCAGGTCAGGGCTGTAAGACTTGCCATCCCAATTCTCAATTTCTGCAGTGGTGAAACGGCTGGCGTGTGGTCTTGCATTGTCATGCAAAAGAAGAACTTTCGCCATAGTTTTTGTTGGGCGAACTCGGCGAAGACGTGCTTTCAGCTTTTTGAGAGTTCTGACGTATTGGAATTTATTGTGCATCCCTGCTCCAAAAAAAAAAACCAATCATAAGCACACCCTCTGCATCCCAAAACACTGTCGCCATAACTTTCCCTGCCGACCGCTGAGTTTTGAATTTATTTTTTCTTCGTGACGTTGTGTGATGCCATTCCATTGACTGCCTCTTTGATTCAGGTTCAAAATAAAATGAACCCACGTTTCGTCTCTAGTAACAATTTTTTCCAGAAACTCCTCTCCCTCAAAATTGAAGCGCTGCAAGTGTTCGGAGGCTATTGTTTTCCTTGTTTCTTTGTTTTGGGCGGTTAAAATTCTTGGTACCCAACGTGAATAAACTTTTCAGTAACCCAGTTGTTGAATAATCGTCATCACACTGCCTTTACTGAGGGAAATAACGCGACACAATTCACCTGTTGTTACCCGGCGATCACACGAATGATGACATCGACTCGCTGAATGTTACATGGAGTCACTGCAGTCACCGGCCTGCCGCTTCGCTTTTCATCTGCCAATGGTGTTTGCCCTTCAGCTTCGTTACAGCGACGAACCCATCGTCTAACAGTGCTGACATCCACCGTTACATCACCATACACATTTTTTTTAGCCTTTCGTGAATGCGCAGTCAAAAATTCAATCACAGAACGCTGTCTAACACGAATGTCGATGTCAGCCATTTTGCAAGAGGATGCAGTGCTGCCACCTGTTGACTTAGGAAGTTACTACTGCAGGGGATTGGAGAAGAAGGTTTGAGGAATTGCGCCAAATTCAAAGTTTTCACATATCTTACTTATTTAAGGGAAAAAATAGGAGGCATTACGGTTTGACCCACCCTCGCAGGATGTGCGTTTGTAGTATTCTCTCGCTCCATAGAATGCCATTCCTCCATGTTCAAACTTGCTAAGGAGTGTTCAGTTTTTCAAGCTGAATTATTAGCAATTCGTGAAGCAGTGAAATGGTGCAACAACTTACAATGTACCGTTCGCCTTTACAGTGACTCACAAGCAACAACTGCAGCTTTGAAAGATACCAAAAACAGCAGTCCTATTGCAACTGAAATAAGAAGTCAATTATTATGTAGTTCTCATCTGTGTATTAAATGGGTCAGAGGACACGTAGGGATGGCCGGATGAGCTAGCAAAGAGAGCTGCGACTTCAGATCTTCCAGAGACATACACTCTATGCCCCATTTCTTATGTGAGGCAAACATCAAAAGAGATCATCATCAATGACTGGAATGAATACTAGATAAAAAGTGATAGTAGTGCTTTGACTAAGAATTTATATTTCCCAAAATTTCTGACAGACATAAATGTAAATTCGTTAATCCTAACTACGTTCTCACTCAATTCTTAACTGGACATGGTAAATTTTCAGCTTACTTATTTCGATTCAAAATTAAATCCACATCTGATTGTATTTGTGGAAATCATCTTCAAGATGTCTCTCACATTTTATTTGATTGCCCGTTTTTCTGTTTTGAAAGATACGAACTTGAATTATTGCTTCAATCCTTAGGTTACACTTTCTCAAAACCACTTACACATATTCTGATGAATTACAAAACATATCAATATTTCATGAGTTTGTTAAACAGAATATTGCTTAAGCTAAATGATTCATCTTAATGTTTACTGTTTGTCAGCTTGATATTGAATTTTGTTATGTTTTTCTAAATTGTATTATATTCGTAAATTTGTAAACTACATTCCTAGTACACCTTTGGGTAGGAATAAAAGATTGGATGGTAAATAAATATATACTTCGACTCACCTTTATATTCTTAAAAGCATTTATTCTCCAACCTCATGTTTTTTTCAAGATGACGTTTATGGGATTGGATTTATTGCATATTCCCTTATAGTTACAATGGGAATAAGACGATAATTAAAGCTTTAAGAATTGGTTGCTGTGCGATAGCTCCAACATTCCCTTCTCTTTGCAGTTCTACAAATATTTATATCGATTAAAGTGAAGCAGTCTATGAGTAGTTTATTGAATACGTAGAGAAAATCGTGTGAATGTAACACATCCGGAATGCCTAAACACAAAAAAATGTGTAGTGTTTAACGCCCGTTTTTACTACATACGGCACCGCAGGCGATGACACTGATGATACATGAGATGAAGATTGAGCACCGGTGGAATGACATGGCGGGGGAAACCGGACACCCCGGAGAAAACCCGCTCAGCTCCGTGTTGTCCACCACAAATCTCACTTTGCGGTCGCCTGGGATCGAACCCGGGCCGTCTTGGTAAGAGCCAAGAGATCTAACCATTGAGCCACGGCGCGGCCGCCTAAACACAGAAAAACTATAACCTAGGACGATGTGTGTAGATTGAAAAATTCAGTGCCATAGTCGGAATTTGAACTATGGATCTCCCGGTCTCCGTTCGGCTGCTCTAGCCACTGAGCTACCATGGCAGCTTACCAGCAGGATATTAAATTCTCCAACTGACTCGTGTTTTCTTTTTCCAGTAAACCACCAGGAGTTCTCATATATATCCCGTAGGGGAGGGGTTCCGTCCCCTTCAGCAGCCGTGGTGTGGGCGGTAGGGACCCTTAGCTCTCGTGGTACCTCTGACGTTACTAGAGGAAACTCGGGCGGAACTGCCGAGCCCTTCCCGAAGGAGAGTTGTTCGGATTGGGTTGGACTCGAGGAGCAATGTATTCCCGATACCATTGGGAGATCGGTACCTCCGGCGATTCGGCCGCCCGGGGGGAGGGGTCGAGGGTTGCCTCATTATTCCCGGATACTAGTCTGCATAGCTAGTAGAAGGTGTGCTAGATCACCAGGCGGCCCTACCGAGGTCAATCGGTAGCCTTCCCCCTGGGGTTGGCGCGCTTAAGTAGCGCATCCACTTCCAACCGTCTTGAGTTTTCGGAACAGATGGCGGGCTTGTTAGTTTCTAAGTCTTGCCGTAATGGAAAGAGCCCTGGAGTTGCGGGACGCCCCTTTTGGGGACAGCCCTCCTTTCTCCACTGGTTTGTAGGAGGTGTTCGGTCCTTACTACGTAAGGGCTGCTCTTCTAGATACCTTCGCCCATATATACATAGTTCTCATATATATACACCAGACAACTACATTAATGGCGACTTACAGCCTTTAAGTACTGTCCACCAACGCAAAGTCTCTGAGAGGAATGTGCCACCCTTACAGAGTGGGACAAGGACAGCGAATGTGTGTGACAGAACGCATGCTACACAAGGAGCAGAACCGTTAAAGAACATGCGCCCTATTCACTCTGTACACTAAAATCGAGAAGATTCATTCACAAAAGTAGAGCCCGTCAGAATGTGGGGTGTCATAAACCTGTCCAGGGAGGGTGTGGGAACCTTCTGCAATCCCCCTGTGTCTCAGGGCCCGGAGACTATCTTTGCTGTGGTAAACTGTACTTAGAGTACCGGGCCTTAAAGTTTATACCATTATGTTAATTAAAAAATTAATCGAGTTGGATAATTTAGTGTCATGCTATCACGTTCTCAAGGTATCTCAATGGTTAGATTAATTGGATGGAACAGCTCAGGAGGGAGGCCAGGGTTCGATTTCCGTGGTCGAACTACTCGACCCATTTTTTCGGGAGTTTTCCCGGGGGTCTCTAGGCGAATCCCTTGAGCTTCCTGTCCCTCCATTTCATCTCACACCATCTCTCATCTGTTACCGAGCGGGATGGCTCAGGCGGTTTGGTCTGTAGCCCGCATTCGGGAGGTACGGGTTCGATTCCCGTGGCCGGCCTACCTGACCCATGGGTTTTTTGGAGGGTTTTCCCGGGTCGCTAGGTGAATGCTGCGTAGTTTAATTACATCCCCCGAATTTCCTGTCCCTCCATTCATCTCCATTATAATTTCACATGATCTCTCATCTGGTGGTCTCTTTCAGGGCAGAAGTGTCGGCGGGAGACTCGGCGGTGCATGGCAGTATGATATACTCTGAGGAAAACTACTTCCTCCTCCGGTAGGTCGGTTGCCGGGCTCAGCGCCTCTGCTAGGACCATTTCGGGACCACCAGCCTGGAACCATTAGGGCTCGGCTGCTAGGCTCCTTGCCGTCCCGCAGTAGGGAAGCGAGTTCGCTGTCGTGGCCTGTCGGGGGAAGTCTCTATCCAAGTAAACTATAGGGACCCTGTCCTCTGTACTGTCGTGGCTCCTTGGGTCAGCCGTCCTCTGTCTCCTTAGCCTCATCCCTCCTCCCGGGGGTCCCCCCACTTGGGGGGATAGGAACAATGGCTTCAGCATAGTGGCCTGCGTACCGAATCCCCTCCGTAATGAAATTCCAATCCCAATCTGTCATTTGGTGGTCTCTTTCAGGGTAGAAGTGTCGGCGGATAACTCGGCGCTGCATGGCAGGATGATATGCCCTGGTAAATATTTCCTCTTTCGAGCTTTCCAGTCTCCGGGCCGATCTGGTGAGCCGTTTCAGGACCACGAAAGGTGGGATGCCACTTGTGCTGACCTGCTGGAGGAGTTTACAACTGGTATGGACCCTGCCCTCTGCACTGTCGTGATTCCACGATTCCGTACCGTCCGTCCTCTCTCGCCTCATCCTTCCTCCCGAGGATGCCCCACTTGGGTCTTAGGTACAATAAGGCACAGGTTTCCTAACCGTATGGATGCCGAAAGATCCGTGGTTCAAATGCCAGCTATGATATTAAATTTTCTCTACCTATTCTAACATAGAACTCCTGTATTTAGTAAGCTTTATTAAACCAATTGTTTGTATTAAGATGCATTATACGTCATTTTGAGTTAACTGGCAGACTCACCCATAAATACAATCCATTAAGATAAAGGAACCTTATGGGTCAACCTCAGCCTTTTTGTTGCTGCTAATTTTTATCAGTGGCCTGTTGTTGATCGGTCACCAAAATATTTTTAAAGAACTATTTCTGAATTTTCACAATTTTGGCCGTTTTCCACAGATGGGTTAAAAGGAAAGTATCACGCGAAATAGTTTTACCGTTGTGTGCCCACATTACTCTGTCCATACCGCATATTTATAACCGGAACGAAAAGCACCTGGTACGGTTGCCACTAATATATCTTCATTTAATTAACTACATTGAAAGAAGCCAGTGCTTTTCTTCTCTCTGCTGTCACGCTGTGAGCCCACTACTTTCCAAGCTGGGCTCTTACTTCGGAACTAATGTCTACTTCGAACGCTAAACCTCGTTTTAAAACTTTACTGCAGCCTCAATTCGGTCACCCAAATTCACCCTGCAAAACGAAACAGTCCTTTAGAGCTGCTAATACAGCCCTTGCTTGTTTCTAATAGGGATAATGCGGAGGAATTACATCCACATAACATTTTCTACTCATTCTTCCACAAACTGCAGTAGAACTACAACTGTCTGCAACATTGAGGAACAAAAACACTTTTTATGACTAAATTACTTAAACCAACACGTCAGTACTGCTCCATGCTTATCATGGTAAAGTCTGTTTAGTTAACACCAGTGCAGGTCGGCACTGACGAACCCTTATAATCGTTTTACAACACCGGCCCTCCTTCTCCCAGTTCTTTCGGCAAGGTTGCCACCTTTCTCGATACGTCATGGGCATCGTACGAGGTTTCCTCTAAATAAATTATCTTATGTCCATTACTGCGAAACTTCCTTAGTTTTGACAATACAATTCTACTGGATTCCATAATAACCCTTATCTTATTCAAAGTGCGGTATTTGAAACCCAGCTCCTCAGTGCCCATTAGGAAATTTCCAAATTTCTTGCAAATGTGCAGCCAATTCGTCTAAGGTGGGCGCTCTCCCTTTTGCATAGAATCTATAAATTTCTCCGCGAATTAAATCGCATGTGAAATTATCTATATTAGAGAAACGTTTCCTTTTGTTTTCACACTTGATCGGCGTCTTTGGTATTCCTTTCGTCACAATTTTTCTTACTGTATTTCTGCCAATACCCAGAATTTGTCATCAGGTTTATTGCATGACCCCTTACCAAGATTATTTTTCAGCACATATTTATATGTGTTCAAAACAAGCGCTTGAATTTGCTTAGAAAGAGTTCCCGTTATAACTTTTTTTTTTAAGCTTCTCCAGTAACATAACTCGGCCCAGTTATTCACACTATTGTCTTCACTTTGATTATGTTCACTTGACTGAAAGTTATCTACTACTTCAATTGCATTTACCACTGCATTTCCCTCCCACGGCCTCCACATCGTGACACACAACGAATTTCTGCACGTAATGAAACAGATCAACTGGAAGTTGGAACTTTGGCAACTGAGACTCCACGTGGAGTCAACATGCGGCTGTCATTTCCAGAAAATCAGAGTTGCTATTGGTCCTCAACGACAGTGTTCCATTTCTGAAGTGTGGAGCTAGATTTATGACGGTCATTAGTGGGCGGTAGGGTCCGTTTCCTTTGTGAGGCAACTGCACTCGCGTTGACTAGACAGACTTTAGGTTTATAAACAGACATCGGATCCCATACACCTTAGGAATCACACAGGTACTATATAAGGCCAAGCGCCACATCAAACTTCCGTGACAAGAAGTATACCGATGCACGGTGTGTGTACACTCCGGTTGGGATACATAATGTAAGCTTTGTTACAATATGCCTTCCTCCTCGTTGTTTTCGATGTGGAAATTACAGTGTACAACCATATATATATACTCCTCCACAGAAGAGAAAGTCTCCGAGTGCGATTCTACAAGATCGAAAAGGGACTAAGCATCCCAGGGAAGGACGTGTGAAGTGAAAGGCCACTAAGGATGATCACTAAGGATGATCTAGACACGTGAAACCATAGCAGAGGGCAAGATCCCTAACATTAATGATAGAAACCCTTGGTGGCGACCCGTAAAACTGGCTTTCCTCCCCACCACCTTGTGATTTACACATCCCCAGAACCCTCAGCATGCACACCGAAACTCCCGTGAACATTTAAAACCCTGAAAACAGCCAATCGCGATGAAAAGTGGAGTGAAACTAGAAGTGACGCAAAATGGAGAGTCAAGAAACTTCTGGAGATGTAATTATGCTTCTCAGTATTCGCCTAGGAACCGAGGAACACCCCAAGAAACCCACCAGTCCAAAAGGTCACCCAGGCGAATCAAACCCACGACCTCCCGAATGCTGGCCACATGCATTAACTCCTGAACCACTCTGCTCGGTAACACTTCATTAAGTACTATACTGTATAAGATGTAAACTTGTTTCTTAGTACCCGCCTCTGTAGAGTAGGTGGTAGTCTGCCTACGTTCAAGAAATCCCGAGTTCTAATCTCGGTCAGGGTAATTTATCTGGATAAGGTGTTTTTCCATTTTTTTCTCTTGTCATGAGAGATGCATGTTAGGAAACTAGGATGTTAGGAAATAAATCCGAGCATCATTTTATCCATTTCATTTATCATTCACGACTTAAAGTTGGAGTACGTAAATTACAATCAAAAGGTTTCTTAGTCAAACTAATCTTCCAGTATACACAAATTTAGTCTTTTAAAAACTGATTTTTTCACGATTTAAAGAGTTACACTTGTAACTCTATTGTATTCTTACAAAAGCTTACAAAAACAAGTAGCGTGGCTATTTGTTGGCATTTAGTTTTCTTTTTAACACAAGCCTTGCACAGAACAAGGTTGTACGGGTCCGATCAGACAAGTATTTACCACCACAGCCGGTATACGAACCACGGAACTTCCGGTATACGTCCAGTTGCTCCAGCTGAATTACCTTGGCAATTTGCCAACTCACATTAAATTTCCCAAGTGACTCACATTTTTTTCTGGTTAACCACAAGCAGATCTCAAATTCATACCCCAAAGTCTAAGTACTTTTAAATCCCTGTCTTAGTCTTGATTGGCGTAAGAGTTAGTACAACAATGGAAGGTCTTGGTTCGAAACCCAGCTATGGTATATTTTACATATAATACAGTGCATAGATTCTAGTGGCAGTGACGAGAGTTAGGACTGTTTTTTGATATTTAAAATGACGACGTATTCATTGCAAGAACAGCGTATAATCATTCATATTCTCCATTTTCGTGGTGTGACACCTATTCGTACTACGTATG
The DNA here is from genome assembly GCA_030765055.1 of Mantis religiosa. Taxonomy (NCBI): domain Eukaryota; kingdom Metazoa; phylum Arthropoda; class Insecta; order Mantodea; family Mantidae; genus Mantis; species Mantis religiosa. The sequence continues at coordinate 34,961,899 of CM060960.1, forward strand.
CCCATGAGTGCGTGCGTGAGTGTGTTATATATGTAAATAAAATCACAAAAAAATATAAAATTCAAGGAAAAATTGGAGCATCTAAAAGAAAACGAACTAACTAAAGCTGTTCTCGGTGCGCCCATAAAGGGACGCCGTATGGACTTTATGTAAAGCCATGACGTCGAAACCAAAAAAAAAAATGAAAACTGTAATATCATGCAAATGTAGAGCCTGTAAGTCGGGTCCATTGTATCGGCACCAGGTATACCAAACTAAAATAAAAAGCCTAAGACACCTATTGAAATTCATAGCCAGTTGAGTGAGGCATGTGGTGATGGTACCATGGATGTACGTTCCAGGGTGCGACAGTTCAATGAAGGCAGAACATCGTGTGACAACAAACTAAGACAGTTGAAGACATCGCCTCCAAAATTGGCATTTCCGTGGGATATGTACACACAGTCCGGCATGAAAATGCTCAACCGGCGATCCTCCAAAACAACGTTCTCCACTCGCTGATTCACGTCGTCAGACCGGCTGGTGCGAGTTGATGGCACGTTTAAAAGCTGTCCCAAATTTTATACACAAATGTCTATTATTCATGCATTAATAAATGATGTTTACGTGCCAGTTGCATTCTTTGTGCTGCAAAATAAAGCCAAAGATACCTAGGAAACCTGTTCCGTCATACTGTAACCCATTGGGAGACAACTGGCTTAACATTTTCACCAAAAGTGACTTTTATAGATCATAAAGCAGCTATTCAAAATGCCGCAACTCTTGTTTGACCTTCAATTGTCTATGTAGGATATAATTGGTGACGCGAAATACAAACCCTCATCAAACTTTACTCAGAAAAAGGTAAATTTTTAAAAAATTACTCTGGACTTCCCTATTTAAACCAAGACGACGTACAGGACTGCTTTGTCGAACATCTGCTGGCTGTACAAGTATTCTGTGACTACATCCTGGAGACATGCATTGCAGCAGATTCAATGTTTCCCCGTAATATTTGGGCTGATTTCACCGCTACCACAAACACAACTAACAGACTTTGTGAAAGGTGTTTCTTTAAAATTTTTACCTTTGTGACAAAACTATTGCAAGTTCCTCGTACGAAAGATTATAACATGACAAAAATTTATACCACACCAACCTGCTAAATGGTTACGCAGTCCCAAGTCTGCACAAAGTGGGAGGGGGAATTCTGTCACAATCACTGGCCAAGTAACTCAATTTACCTACCTTGAAAGTTGAGGAGGGACTCAATATACAGGGTGTATATAAATGAATATCGGAGTTTTAACTCTTTATAATATATATTACATTAAACTTACAGTCATAATCGGTATGCCAAATGAAACAGCAACTCAAACAGTTTTGTTTGTTGACACCAGTGCCCATGTAGGTGCAATGTTTCTGCCGCAATCAACTAGAGAGCGTAGTAGTAAAGATCGCGACTAGTAAACAGAAAGCGTTTTGTGCTTTGCAGTTTGCAAAGAACGAATCTGTAGTTACTGTGCAACGTACGTTCCGCATTAAGTTGTGATCCTCCTAGTGATTATAACATTCGTAGATGGTATCATCAGTTTGAAGATACCGGCTGTCCTTTGTAAAGGGAAGAGCACGGGACGACCAAGAGTAAGTGAAGAGACTGTTGAGCGATTGAAAGATTCGTTCACTCGTAGCCCAAAGTTATCAGTCTGGAAGGCTAGTCGTGAATTACAAGTTCCTGTGTCGACTGTTTGGAAAGTTTTAAGAAAACGCTTACGGCTACGTCCTTACCGTTTACAGTTATTACAGGCTCTAAAGCCGACAGACCACGGATTACGTGCCAACTTCGCAAACGACATGTTGTTTCATGACGATGATGATTTTATGGATCCTGTTGTCTTCAGTGATGAATCGACCTTTCACCTTAGTGGGCATGTTAACACCCATAATTTGCGCATCAGTGAATGTTTTTTGTGCCGTATCCCAGCGAAAAGCTTATGGGCCTTTCTTTTTTGGTGAACCTACAGTAACTGCCACTTCTTACCTTGATACATAGAGCAATGGCTCTTCCCTCAGTTGGAAGAAAATGAGCCAGAGAACTTCATTTTCCAAGCACGATGGTGCGCCACCTCACTGGCATAAGGAAGTACGCGATTGGTTGAACGTCACTGTACCCGAGCGCTGGATAGGCCGCAAGGGCCCCAATGACATGGTCTCCACGTTCTCCTGACCTAACGCCATGCGATTTTTACTTTTGGGGCTTCATCAAGGATCGTGTGTACGTACCTCCGCTACCAGTTGACCTCCCTGAATTAAGAAACCGGATTGAAGCAGCTGTTGCTACAATTACTGAATACACACTTATCAACGTTTGGGAAGAACTCGGCTATAGACTTGATGCGTGCCGTGTGACAAAGGGTAGTCACATTGAACACTTATAAGGTTCATGGTAAAACTGTTTGAGTTGCTTTTTCATTTGACGTATCATTTATAACTGTAAGTTGAATGTAATAAATATTATAAACAGTTAAAACCCCGATGTTCATTCATATGCATCCTGTACCTTGATATTCGCTTGCGATGCCGTATGTATGTATTAAAAGCGGGCGTTAAACACTACACAGTTCATTTCATTTGTACCTTGATAGCTTAGGACGCACTCAATGTACGTACCTTGAAAGTTTAGAGGGATTCAATTTACCTTGATAGCCTAGGAGGGACTCAATTTACCTTGTAATATTCAAAAGGGACTAGTCTACAGAACCCACACTGAAGCATGCCTGGGAGGGAGGATAAGGCGAGAAGAGACAGAGAACGGCCGGCCCAACTGGTAACTACCCGACGGCCAGTACATCCGGCGATCCGTAGGGGAGGATTCGTCCCCTTCAGCTGCTTTAGTGCGAGCGCTGCGGACCCTCAGCACTCGTGATACCTCTGACGTTACTAGAGCAACCGCGTGATGAACAGTCGAGCCCATATCTGAATGGGAGTTCTTCGGATTGGGTTGGACTCGAGGGGGCAGTGTATTCCCGACACCCGCGGTAGATCCGGTACCTCCGGCGAGGCTCCGGCCGCCCGGAACGGGTAGAGGGTTGCCTAAAAAGTTCCTGCAGAGCTTGTAGAAGGTGTGCTAGATCACCAGGCGGCCCCACCGAGGTTATTCGGTAGTCTTCCCTGCGGGGTTGACGCGCGTAAGTGGCGTATCCACTTCCACCCGTATTGACGTTGTCGATGGGGGGGGGGGCTTTTTAGACTCAAGACATTGCCGCAAGGAAAGAACCCTGAAGTTTTCAATCACTCCCGGGCTGATAGAGGCCGGAGTCTTCGACTCTCGGGTAGACCTCGCGCCAAAATCCCATCTACCGGAGGAGAAAATGTTTACCAGGAGCATATAATCCTGCCATGCACCGCCGACACTTCTACTCTAAAAGATACCGTCAGATGAGAGATGGTGTGAAATAATAATGGAGATGAAAGGGAGGGACAAGGAATTGGGGTATAAACTATCTAGCATTCGCCTGGCGAACTGGGGAACCTCTGGAAAAGCTTATGAGTAGGGTAGGCCGACCACGGGAATAGAACCCGGACCTCCCAAATGCGGACCACAGACGAAACAATCTGACCCATCACACTCGATATACTGATGATGGGGAATGTTTTGAACAGTTTTTTTAAAGCAAATCTTTGTTTGATTTTCCAAAAACGTTTAGTGCCTTCTGGCCTGCTTATTATACGTTATTTTAAGATCTATTATGCTGAGATCTAGTTATGATCGTCGGCATTAATGGAGCCCTTGACTATTGTGTGATGTACGTGTTTAGATGTCTTCTCACTTTCATATTATTTGTGAAACACAGGTGCTGTTGGAGCGAGAGATTTAAATATCCAACTCGTTCTCCTTGGCACGGAAATGAAGTCCTTGATTTCCTGGACCGCATCTCTCGCGCCTTCCCGACAGGAAGAAAACGAGAAGTGACATTATTGTCAGGAGGGCGTGACTAATGTCAGCCAAGCCTCTTAATTGCTTCCACTGGTCAACTTTGGTCCCAGACGTCGACTTCAAATCACCCGTAACAATCACACATGCCTCGTGAAGGATGCCCATAATAACAATAATAATAAATTTAGAAAATTAGGCTCACAGTAATGTGTTTTGCCAACGTAACTTATTCTAAATACAATTTTAGTTTCTCATACTGTATAGTATAGTAGGAGCAGTATTGCATTCCATTAAAAAACTCGATATTATAATTTCGAAATGCATGGTTTTGGGCACCTGCATTAAAAAAAAAGAAAAAAAAGAGAAATAAATCGCATCTTCCGAAGATACAATATGAAGATTTCCAAAAACATTTTCCTCCCCTAAACTACACTTGACATGGAAAAATATAAAATATGCTTTACCATGTTGATTAAAATGCCATATTTTAAGTTATTTTCATGAAATATATATATACACTTATTTATTATTTATCTATTTATACAGGTTGTTTCGAAAAGACACAAACGAATATAGCCGTTGCGTAGTTTATAACTTAACTACTGTCCAGCAACGCAAAGGTCCCTGAAAGGAATGTGCTGCCTTACACTGTGGGACAAGGACGGTGAACGTGTGTGGCAGGAAAAGCCTGCTATACCAGGAGTAAAACTGTTAAAGCATGCGCCATATTCGCCCTGTACCCTAAAACCAAGAAGATTCATTCACAAAAGTAGAAGCCGTCAGAATGTTTTTGAATGGTCTGTAACTGTACTGACATGGGGTGTCATAAACCTGTCCAGGGAGGGTGTGGGAACCTTCTGCAGTCCCTCTGCGTCTCAGGCCTCGGAGACTTTCTCTCCTGTGAAGGATAGTAGTCCGAATTTCGGTGTCGCAGCTTGGAAATTCTGTTAGGTATAATTTTATGCAGCATTAAATATTACATTATTTTGTGATTAGGCAGCGCAGGAACCACTGGTGTGCGAACCTCAAAAGTTGTTATTGGGAGCACCGGAGTAGTAAGGGCCCTCGGCGGCCAGAACCGGAAGTCGGGGTCAGCCAATTTGACCTCATGACTAGGTACATCGGCGGCCACCGCTAAAGCGTGGTCCTTTGGTGAGCCAAGATAACCCGATACAGTTCCGATTCTCTTCGCCGAGGGTTACCAACTTTATGAAAAAAATTAGTTACAAAATGGACAATTTTGAACAAGAGGAGGAGGCCCATCTATGTGTATGCGGTGCTCCGGACGATTCCAATGTTTGTCGCAGGTAAGGAACGGTCGGAATGCTTCCTGGCACATTGAATCAATGCACGCCCATACAATATTAACGTCCCGGGGCGGGTACATTTTTAAAAAAGCTGGATCAAGCATAGCAATGACACGGCGTTCTTCAACATTCCTGTTGCATCGTCGACATTAAACCCGCACCTTCCAAAGCTCAAGCAAACTTCTTCGGCTCCCACTATAACTCCTGTTACCACCAGCAGCAACGACACCCTCATTTTTAACTATTTTTCTTGTTTTTCCGCCCCTTTTATATCCCGCGTCCCTCCCCTATTTTCGTCACTCGTCTTCTAACTCTCGGCCCGTCTAGATCAAGGTAAGTAGGTAAGTACCCTGTCCTTTTTTCTCTCCCTCTCGTTTTTTTCCTCTAACCTCTCCCATTCTTTTTTTTTCAGTCATGTCTGAATTGGTCAAGTATCTACAAAGCTACGGACACCTCAGCAACCTTACTCCTGAAGAACGCCGTGTCATTGCTATGCTTGATCCAGCTTTTTTAAAAATGTACCCGCCCCGGGACGTTAATATTGTATGGGCGTGCATGGATTCAATGTGCCAGGAAGCATTCCGACCGTTCCTTACCTGCGACAAACATTGGAATCGTCCGGAGCACCGCACACACATAGATGGGCCACCTCCTCTTGTTCAAAATTGTCCATTTTGTAACTAATTTTTTTCAATAAAGTTGGTAACCCTCGGCGAAGAGAATCGGAACTTTATCGGGGTATCTTGGCTCACCAAAGGACCACGCTTTAGCGTTGGCCGCCGATGTACCTAGTCATGAGGTCAAATTGGCTGACCCCGACTTCCGGTTCTGGCCGCCGAGGGCCCTTACTACTCACCGGCCACGAAAACAAAAACATTACTCCTTGCTCTTTATCAGTGACCCTCGCCTCGCTTTCAGGTAATGGGGCAAAGGACAGTTATTTGTGCAAAAGTAGATTAATTACTTTCAAACAGTTACTGTAAAATCAACAACTTCCTCTTCAGTGACAAATGCTTTATTTAGTATTATTAAACACATTGAAATAAAATGCTTGTGTCATTGCATAAGACATTTAGTTTTGGTTAACTTTATCTACAATTCTTTGATACTGTTCTATGTTCTTTTTATCATTTAATGCTTCCATCCTCTATCTCACTAACATTAACTTTCCTCTAAAAGGTTTAAGTTGCATAAGTCCACCAGCTTACTTGCCATCATCGACTGCTATAACGAAATGTTGGAACACGTTAAACACCCATAAACAAATAGCTAAAGAATAGCTTCTTTACTACAGTTTCATAAGCCATATATTGGTTATATAATATATATATATATATATATTAGGGGAGGGGATCCGTCCCCTTCAGCTGTCGTGGTGAGAGCACTGCGGACCCCTAGCACTCGTGGTACCTCTGATGTTACTAGAGGAACTTCAGGCCGAACATATCGCCCCTCCCTGAATGTGAGTTGTTCGGATTGGGTTGGACTCGAGAGGGCAGTGGTTCCCGATACCCGTGGGAGATCGGGTACGTCTCTGGACGGGGTTGAGGGAAGCCAAATATTCCCACTTACTGGCCAGCATAGCTAGTAGAAGTTGTGCTAGATCACCAGGCGGCCCTACCGAGGTTAATCGGTAGCCTTCCCCTTTGAGGGTTAGCGCGCGTAAGTGGCGTATCCACTTCCATCCCGTCTTGAGTCCATCATACCAGATGAGGGGTGGGCTTATTAGTCTCTAGGTCTTGCCCTAATGAAAGCCCCAAGGAGGCGCCGGGCGCCCTTTTGGGACAGCTCGGTAACTCCCTGGTCATTAGAGGGGAGGTCAGTCTTCACTCTGTGTGGATTGCCCTGGTAGATACCCTCGAGCTTTCTATATATATAGTGCAGTTGCCTCACAAAGGAAATGGACCCTACCGCCCACTAATGACCGTCATAAATCTATCTCCACACTTCAGAAATGGAACACTGTCGTTGAGGACCAATAGCAATCCTGATTTTCTCGAAGTGACAGTCGCATGTTTACTCCACGTGGAGTCTCAGTTGCCAAAGTTCCAACTTCCAATTGATCTGTTTCATTACGTGCAGAAATTCGTTGTGTGTCACGATGTGGAGACCGTGGGAGGGAAATGCAGTGGTAAATGCAAATGAAGTAGTAGATAACTTTCAGTCAAGTAAAAATAATCACAGTGAAGTGAGTTATGTTACTGGAGAAGCCTCAAAAAACAAAGTTATAACGGGAACTGTTTCTAAGCAAATTCAAGCGCTTGTTTTGAACACATATAAATATGTGCTGACAAATAATCTTGGTAAGGGGTCAAGCAATGAACCTGATGATAAATTCTGGGTATTCACAGAAATGCAGTAAGAAATATTGTGTCGAAAGGAATACCAAAGACGCCGATCAAAAGTGAAAACAAAAGGAAACGTTTCTCTAAAGTGGAAAATTTCACATGCGATTTAATTCGCCAAGAAATTTGTGACTATCCTTATGGGCACTGCACTTTGCGAGGTCTCCTAAAGGAGCTGGGTTTGAAATGCCGCACTTTGAATAAGTTAAGGGTTATTATGGAATCCAGTAGAATTGTAGCTTGACGATATATAAACTAAGGAAGTTTTGCAGTAATTGACATAAGATAATTTATTTAGACGAAACCTCGTACGATGCCCATGACGTATCGAGAAAGGTGCCAACCTTGGAGAAAGGACTGAGAGAAGGAGGGCCTGTGTTGTAAAACGATTATAAGGGTTATAAGAAGGCGGCCGAACTGTACACGGGTTAACTAAACAGACTTTACACACACATTAAAGTGTGCAAAAGTGCCACTCTGAATTTCAAAATGTATTTAACTGATACTTCACATCAAGTTTCTCCTGTGGTATTTGTAGTTTCTAATAGTGCTTTGTTGTAATTTATCTCGAGGTTTTATGCCTTTAGTTGTTTGTCTTTTGTTTCTACAGTGCATTCTAGGAATTCAAGCGTCATGTTTAAATGTCAACAGAGAAGCGCAGCTCGTATGCATATAATAGTACAGAAGAAATTCCAGGTTATATGATTACATAAAGAATTAAAAAAAAATATATTTTGGCAATGTTTGTACCGCGATGACACAAGCAGTGTCATTCTGTTTTATTTGGAAGGCCTTACCCATGGCTTCGTGTATGAATGAAAACAGGAGCGTGAGTGTAATGCTACCCGTGTGAACACCGTTCCAAAGTAAGGGATCAAATTACTGATTCTGGCTTCTTCGGGGAAGTTGCTGCAATCGCCCTTCAACAAGGCCGAGGATAGACTTTCACGTGAGAAACGGAGCAAAACAACGGTGCCTTACGTTCCAACAAAGACAAAAACCATTTTCTGCTAATCCCATAATAAGTTTGTATATTGTTTGTGTGCCATAATTGCAATTAAGAACTAATTTTAACCTTCGCAGTCTTTACTTTAGTTTTCTTCCTATCTTTTTACACAAGGGGACAGATACAAGGATCATAACATTTTGATTTAAATTAAACCACTTTTTTTAAGACAAATGATAGTAAATGTGGGCCTTCAAATAGTTCAAACACGTACACAAACCGCGAAAAGCTTCAAATATCTGGGCATAACGGGCCACATAAGCAGAATCTACAGAAGTCCAGAATCTACAGCCGCAATTAAAGCCATTTACTTCAAGACATCAAGCAAACTATCCCTGGAAACAGCCATAGCCATCTTCGCAGCCAAATTCGTCCCTCTTCTAACACACGAGTAGAGATATCCTGTGAAAAGCTAAGCTTTGGAGAGCTATTGCGAATGGAAGAAGTCAAAGCCAAATTTCTTAAGGCAGTTGTTACGCTAGCCCACAGAGCCTTGACTATCTCTGATCCCAGCCACTTAAAACAAGAATTACAGCACCTGAGACTCACTTTCCGTCAAAACGGCTACTCCGAATATCACGCTGAAGCCTCGATCACCAAAGCTAGGAAAGGGAAACCTGTAATACAGCAAGCGTCAGATAAGCCTACCGCTACAACCTGCATCCCGTTTATCGGCAATCTGTCCGGTAGAATCAACAGAATTCTCGCCAATTACATCATCAGGACCATCCACAAGCCGCCTCCGAAGATTAAACATCTGTTGAGATCAGTGAAAGACAAACTAGACTTCCAAGTTCCGGGATTGTTCCAAATTTCGTGTGAATGTGGGATACCGTATATAGGACAAACCGGAAGGACCATCGCTACCAGAATAAACGAACATGAACGGAGCATTCGTTTAATGCAACCTGAGAAGTCTGGACTGGCAGAGCATTGTTTTGATAACGACCATAGAGGTAACTTTCGGGAGACGACCATTTTGGTTAAATGCAACAGTTACTGTGAGCGGAGAATTAAGGAGGCTTTGGCCATTTCCTCCGAGAGGAGTACACTTAATCGTGCTGCTGGATTTCAGCTCCTCTAGGAAACCGGCCTTAAAATGGAAATCAGTCGGTTTAAGAAACACAGATCTATACAACTTGATCGTTAAGATTTTTTTTTAATTTACGTCCTCCAACGTTAAGTCATATCGGACGATGAATGAAATGGGTAAAATGATGCTCAAATGAGTCCGGGGTCCATGGAGCTTAGAGTTACCTGACATTCGTCTTTCAGGATAAGGGAAACCCCCAGAAAAAACCTTATCCAGGTAACTCACCCTAAACGAGATTCAAACTCGGGACCTCCTGAACGTGAGGCAGACACGCTACCACCTACGCTACAGAGACGGGCATCAAGTTAAGTAGTTACGTTTCTTTGACCCAATTAATTTTCTATACTCACGCCATGTCCTGGCCTGGAATTTAATTTACTGAAAACAGTTTCGTTCAGTAATTCGAATTTTGATTTGTGTTATATCCAATGATTCATTTGTGGCTATAGCATTTTATAAATATGCCGAAACATCGATTTCTAATCGTCTTGTCACCTGACTTGCTTCCCGAGAAGAACTTGAGCATAATGTAAACTAATACAACACATTTAACGAATTCTATGGGCCACGATTCTCACATCAAATGGCACACATGAAAATGTATAAGATTAAATTTATTTATGTTTACTTACTCTACTAAATATACAGCAAGTAGAAAACTTGCATTTCACTCACGAAGAAGAGGTTTCACTAGAAATACACGTTCTAAGGTTCCCTGAATAAAACAAAACCTTTACGAAAATTTCCACATCTCTGTGTAAATATGAGGGCCGTAACCCAAAATTAAAACAGTAAGATAGTAATTTATTTCTCATCTTTCCTTTTACACCAACAAATGGAAATACAAAATCAAGATTACAATTATAAAATCCATACTGGAAAATGCCATGTATTCCTAAATCCTGAAAATCCTATCATGTTATCATGTTGCCCACCATTGACTAGTAATTCAGTCCTCATACACCTAACCCTAGGTTTTTGTGTAATGGAGGGCCTCTACTCCTTTTTACACATTTTGCCATTTCACCTATCCCACTCTACATTTTTCTCTTAATTGTTCTTAGCCATCTCTCTTTAACTTTCCCTAAATAATTCCATATATTTCTCATGTTCTTTTCCCCTTTTACTTACAAAATTTTTCTAATTACTACTTCACCCCCCCCCCCAAATTGTCCCAATTACGTAGCCAAGCCTGCTCTCTCCATATCTTTGTTTGACTACAATTTAATATACAATGGAAATCTGCATTCTCTTCTCCACACAATGGACATTTATCTATCTCCCTCTCTTGACCTATACCTTTCAAGTTTTTCACTCCTGTTCTCGCCCAAGCAAAACCTTCAGGCCTGTAGTAACAAAATTCGGTATTTTAGTTTAGTAACTTTCAAAATCACGACACGTAGATTTCCAAGAAAATCCTTCCATCCAAAACTAACGTTTACGTGGAAAAATGTTACTTTTTATTTTGTAAAAAATGGCTCTATATATTCTGATTAAAATGCCATGTGGTTAAGATATTTTTCTGACATATGTATTATATATGATGGGTAGAATCAACATGAAAAATTCAATGCCATGGCCTATAGACGGCTAGTGTGGAGAAATGATTAATGTCCATCAATTAACTAAAATAATAAGAGTTAAATGATGAAGCCTGGGACTTAAGTACTTACAATAGTAAGTCGCCATAAACGTGTATCTCGGATGCGAGAGCCCCTAGTGATCTACCGGGGAAATATACGAGTCAACTGGAGAATTTAATATCAGAACGGCACGTTGGTCATGGTAGCTCAAAGGTTAAGAGTGACTGGACGGAAACCAGGAGATCCGTGGTTCAAATCCCGGCCATGGTATTGAATTTTTCATGTTGACTCTATCCACCAAATATCTTAGCGTATATACGGCTAGTGTGGAGAAATGATTAATTTCCATCAATTAACTAAAATATATATATTTTGAATTTGTTGGGAACAAACTCTTAAGTCCTCTTCAATCCGAACGATCTTTGCACAACTGGTAAATCGTAAGAGATTTTGCTACAAAAAAATCTCATTTAAGCAAACAATGAAGTTTACAATTTCACCAAATTCCTCCTTATTGGTTTGAACTCTCTTCAATACTTATAGTTTTCTTGTCTCAAAGCTGTCACAAAGCAGCCAGCTTTAAAAACATTAGACTAGCGCTCAAGTCTACTGTATTCTTCTATTCGCATTTGACCTACAAGAAAATAATAAATAAACTGTCATGTGAGAGTAGCACGTTATTTTTTTTGTGTAGTTTTACCGTTTTCTTGTTATTGCTTTCAGCTCCTTTTTACGCTATAATCTAAAGAGCATGCAATTTCAAAGCCTTTACATAGTGCTCAGATCTTAAAGTTTAGATCAAGTATATTTTAATGTGTGTAAAACTTCAGAAGTATATAGTTGGCTTGTTAGAAATATCCAACTCCATCTTCTGTGCTGCAATTCGCTTAACACGGGTTCGCCCTTCTCCAAGGCCGAACCAACTGGTACGAGACGACTTTCACATCGGCAGACAACATCTTACGTATCTCGTGACTGGCTTTCTTTTGTAATACTGAGAACTGCAGATCGTTGATCATCCTCTAACTTTTAGATGTTATTCCTTCACGCGAGCATCCTCCTTTTCCCAAAATCTGAACCTTCCATCCAAGTCCAAAAATTAAAGTGTTACGTTCAGATGACTTCAAGTCTATTAACTATTTTTACAAAAGCAAATCTTTCTATATATGAGCGCTGTTCAATAAACAATTATTAGAATGTCTTTTAACAACGTACCGTTACTTATCCTCATAATTTTGATGGTCCTTCTCAAAATAGTCTCCCCTGAATGCGATGTCCTTGTCCCAGAGTTTCTGTCAGTCTTCAAAGACATGTTGGAAACCATTTTTTGAGAGATCCTTCAAAATCACCTCCGCTGCCTTCACCGCTGCTTCTGATGATGGATAATGTCTTCCACGAAGGCGTTTCTTCAAGTTAGGGAATAGAAAAAAATCACATGGGGATAAATCCGGACTATAGCGACGGTGAGGGATGCACTTCACGCAAAAACATTGGCAATATGCGGCCGCGTATTATCGTGGCACAGCATCCAGCCTGCTTCACTGAAATGTGATCTTTTGTGCCTGATATGGACTTGCAATGTTTTCAGGGCATCCCTGTAGTCTTCTTATCCAGTTACTGATGTGTGTGCAGGTACAACATGCTGAAAAACTATTCCGTAAATATCAAAGAATGAGATGACCATAACTTTCCCAGCAGAAGCAACATCTTTTGCTTTTTGGGGGTTGGTGACGAAGGAGATTTCCACACTGAGCTTTGCTGTTTACTCTCAGGATCAAAATGATGTAGCCAACTAACATCAACTCTAATGCATGCAGACCTGCATGTGAATGTCCTTTTGTTCGGGAATCAACAGTCTTGGAACCCATCGCGCACAAACACATCTCATGTGTAATGTTTCTGTCACCAACGTGTGGGTGGCACCCAATGAAATGTTCAGTATTTGAGAAAGTTATCTTAAGGTAATTCGTGGATCCTCTCTCACAATGGCAGCATCAGTGTTGATGTTTTCTTCTGTAAGAGCAGTAAGTGGAGTACCGGTTGCACCTTCCTTTGAAATTGATTGTCTCCCCTCCTTAAACATTTTAAACCACCTTCGAGCTGTGCTGTAGGGAAGAACAGACTCTCCATAAGCCTCCTGTAACATTTTATAGGCCTCAACTGAAGATTTGTTGAGACAAAGGCAGAATTTCAAAGCCGCATATTGTTCCTCGCGTGTTACCTCCATTACAGTGGTAGGCCACACTGAACATGTCTGAACTTGCCTGGTTCTCACAGCTGGGAACCAGGAGTACCAACAATGAAACTACTACGGCGTGTTTGTTTCACAATAAGCTAACAGAATAATAGGACTGAATTTTAGTGCGAAAAATTATGACTGTAAAAGAATTATAATCATTCTGTATTGTGCAGAAGCAGTTACATTACAAGTTTCATTACAGCTACAATGGACTAGCGAGTAATATGTTTTGAGTACTGGATGCAACATGCATGAAAAGTGTGTGACTGTTTACAGCATAACTCAAAAACCAAAAGTCGATTAAATACTAAATTTAAGTTTACCATCTTCCAAGAATGGTACAGAAATTTACAAAAAGGATCCCCCCCCCCCAGTTCCAGTCCTGATCTACTGGAAATGGGGCATGATCGGGAGGAAGGTTGAGGCGAGAGGATAAATAGGGCGGCCGACATAGTGTTACCCGACATTCGTCTTTCAGGAATAAGGGAAACCCCCGGGAAAAACCTTATCCAGGTAACTCACCCCGACCGAGATTCGAACTCGGGACCTCTTGAACGTGAGGCAGACACGCTACCGAGGCGTGCACTATTGGTTAAGAGTCAAACTTGAAATCCACAACTTCTTCACTTCATGGCATAGGCAATCAAGTGCCTGTTCCGCCTTGGAAGTCCTCCAGCCATCGTTTCCTGGGTCTGCCCACCGATCTCGTACCTTTAGGATGATACTGTAATATTTGTTTTGTAAGTCTATTATCTGGCATTCTTTCAACATGTTCCTTCCATTTTTTGTTTGAGATCTTTTAACCTATCATTCGTACTAAAAATGTCCAGTTCTTCTCTTACATTTTCATTTCTTTTTAAGTCCCTCTTCGTGCATCCTTACACACTTCTCAAGAATTTCATTTCTGAAGCCTGTATTTTACTCTTGCTTTTTAGTTAACGTCCAAGTCTCACTTCCGTATGTCAGTATAGGTACAGCCATAACTTTGTAGAACTTTAATTTTGTTTCTTTACGTATTTTGTTTCTAAATGTTCTATTTATTGTTCCACACACTTTTTGAAATTTGCATATGTTATTGTAGACATCATATTCCTTGTCATAACTAACATCAGTTCCCAAGTAGTTAAAATGGCTTACCTGTTCAACGCAACGATTATTAATAACTATCTTTGTTCTAATTGGTTCTTTCCCAATGAATGCCATTACCTTTGATTTTATAAAAGATATCCTCAACTTATGTACCTTACTGTAACCCAAGAAGTAGCAACATAATCATGTTGAATATGCACACAGATAAGCTGTATACCATTCGATTTGTGGTTATAAGTTTGCAATAGAATTTACTGCTCCGTGCCATCGTGGAGAAAATCTGCAAACAGTTGAATTTGACATCTAAAAACATGTTACACCATTACTCTTCCAAACACATTAATAGCAATGCTTTCTTATCACTGAGAGAACTGTTTTCATGTGAAGTCACATTATCTCAAGTGACAGTATCTACATCTAATCTGGTTTACTCGTCAACATTTGTTCCCGGAAAATGTGAACACTAATTATCGGTATTATCTATTCAAGAAAACACTCTTACAAAATCGTATTGTTTCATCTGCTCATGTCGATCGAGATAAACGTTTTGTACAAATTGTTGTATTATACACGGTGTTCATTTTTATTCGTTATTTCCTGCCCTCCGATTGAGCAAGAATGACGTCATAGCTGACGTCATAGCGCCCTCTACGGAGAAGCAGCCGTAATTCTTGCGGAACCGTAAGAAAATTACAGCGCTCTCAGTGTGGTTGCCCAGGTAACTAATACAACCAGCTTCCCTTGGATATGAACACAGACCACCGTGTCTTCATAGTTGAATACTACTTTCGTACCGGTATTAAAATTGGTGCGACATATAAATATAATTTAAACCGCTGCTTAGAGGAGTTTAAGCAACGCTATCCGGCATTAAGACTAGTCCCTTGCAGCGTAATGTTGTCAGAAGTGTCCAGGTAACGTCAAATTGACATACTTTTGTTTGCAACATAAACGTCTTACGTTTTATCAGTATACGATATAAATTTGTTGTCATTTTCACGCTTAATTAAAGTTTCTATTAATGTTGGCATCCTTATGTCTTTTAAAACCAATAGGTGTACCAAACATTTCCAAGATACAGGATCAGTTACTCGCAAAAAGAGAGACACTGGACGTTATAAAGTGACTGGTCCCAATCTAGAAGCAATAAATGATGTTATGATAGAAAGGCCTCAAGCATACCTTCTCGCAATACAGACAGTGTTTAAGGGGAACAGAGAAAGAAAATATAAGAAAATGGACACATAAGACTATATACTAGAAATATTTTCTTGTTTAAACATGGATAAAAGCTCTGTACATATTGTAGCACTAATTTATTTTTCATTCCTAGAACATGTTCTGCTAATTTTCTGGTTTGTAATGAAGTTAAATTGTAAGGAAACTGTGGGAGATATAAAAGAATAGAGATCAAATTGAAATATTTCTATTTTATGACAGGTTTACAATATGCATATATGTCTACTATAACAGAAAAACAGATGTTCATTGTGAAATAAGTGTTTATAGACTTATCATTTCGTATATTCTTCATGGTCTACTTTTATGGCTGCACAATTAGCTTTGCATTGCATTGCAATGCAATTTAAAAACAGTTATCGTATATACGCACCAGGCGAAACTACGCACCTTTATATTACGCGGGCAGACGCACCTCTCAAATACTATATTTACCTGCCGATAGAAGGAGGCCTCGCAGCAGCTGTCAACACATCTAATACGATCGCAAGCCGCTAAGCAAATCGTATATAAACTCGCTCCATCAGTGATGCTATTGATGACGTGAAATTTTGCGCGGTAAAATCACAGATAAAATCACACTTCCTTGCAGATACAAAGGTAATATGAAAAAATGCAATAGGGTTAAGCGATAGTCAAATTTCTGGAGCTTAAATAATGCCCATTTTTTATTTCCTTCTTCCAACGCAAAGTCATATTGCGTTGAAATGAGGCTCAAATGAGACTGCGATTCACAGAGTTTAGAGTTATCCAACATTTATTTTCCAGGATAACCTATACTCCCCGGAAAATACCTTATCCAGACAACTCATTCTGACCGAGACTGAACTCGGACCTCTTGAGAGAGAGGCTAAGCTACACAGCCGGGCACTAATGACTATAAAACAGTTCTCTTTGTATGATCAGAGGGAAAAATAATATAATAATCCCCAGGGTATCTCCCCTATATACCGCCCGACCGCTGCGTCCTCCAGCCATTGCCAAGACTGGAATACTGGAATACTGTTGCGTAATCTGGTCACCGTACTATAACTCCCATATAGTACGAATTGAAACAATAGAGAATAAGTTTTTAAAAATACTGTATTGTAAACAGCTCATGATATATCCTAATTACATTAAGTTGCTAAAAGTACGAGGGCTGTTCAATAAAGAATGATCATTTTTTACGGTCATAACTTTTCGCACTAAAATTCAATCTTATTATATGCTGTTAGCTTAATGTGAAACAAACACGCCGTAGTAGTTTCACTGTTCGTACTAATGGTTCCAGCCTATGAAAACCAGGCAAGTTCAGACATGTTCAGTATCGCCTACCACTGCAATGGAGGTAACACGAAGTTAAAGTTGATGTTAGAGGAAGATCCGGAGTTCTTTTCAAACGTAATCACTGCTGATGAAACTTGGCTACATCATTTTGATCCTGACAGCAAACAGCAAAGCTCAGTGCGGAAATCTCCTTCATCACCAACCCCTCCAAAAAGCAAAAGTGGTTGCTTCTGCTGGGAAAGTTATGGTCATCTCATTCTTTGATATTCATGGAATGGTTTATTAGCATATTGTACCTGCACACACATCACTAACTGGACAATACTACAGGGATGTCCTGAAAAAATTGCAAGTCCATATCAGGCACAAAAGACCACATTTCCGTGAAGCAGGCTGGATGCTGCACCACAAAAATACGCGGCCGCATATTGTCAATGTTGTTGCTGAATATCTTGCAAAAATTAACGTGAAGTGCATCCGTCACCCTCTCTATAGTCCGTATTTAGCCCCATGTGACTTGTTTCTATTTCCTAATTTGAAGAAACGCCTTCGTGGGAGGCATTACCCATCATGAGAAGCAGTGGTGAAGGCTGCGGAGGCGATTTTGAAGGATCTCTCATAAATGGTTTCCAGCATGTCTTTGAAGACTGACAGAAACGCTGGGACAAGTGAATCACATTCAGGGGAGACTATTTTGAGAAGAACCATCAAAATTATGAGGATGAATAAAGGTACGTTGTCAAAAAAAAAGTGATTATTCTTTATTGAACAGCCTTCGTATATAAAGCGATGTCATTAAAAATCGCAGGAAAATACAAAGTAGTAGTGGGTTGATAAGTGGCATTTGTTTTTCTGTCAAAAGTGAACAGTGAAGATTAAGCATCACATCTCTACCATTGGAAGTCCGGAAGGTAATGACGTCGATGCGCCTGATGTTACGACAACCCGCACGGTTTTCCCCACAGACTTGGACACCTTTTTCCTGGACAGGTACCTGTTGCAATCGAGCCTTAGTTCTGATGATGCATGCTGCTTCTCAGAACTTCTGCGTAAGGGCAAGCACCCAAACATGTGCAAGTGTTTAATGCTTCTTGCCACAACGGTGACAGAGGGTATTGTTCTGTGACCTCACTAGTAAGGAGCGTACAGCAATAATTCCAACAACCGTTTTGATGGCATCTCTCCATTCGGAGGAACGATCTCTGTCAAATATGTAGTGGCTTCATTTTTTGCAGTAACTTGATCCGTAGATAATAATCCTCTTTCTGTCATTCTGTAAACAACTTTGAGATTCATCCCTAAAATCTCTTACGACATTAATAACTGGATTTTTGAACTATTTTAAATCTATGTACATACATACGCTGATAAATTTCCCAAGCCATTACATGTTCTTTCAGTATACCCTGTATGTGTTGGAATGCCATACTTTTTAGCAGAAAACTTATTAAATAATTGACAATTCAACCCTAGTTTAACGTCATTAAAATGTTATCTGACATAAATTGTACGATTTAACATGATACCTATACATCTCTTTCGTGCAATAACCTTTGTCCCTCACCGTATGCAAGTTATGGTCATTGACTTTGAAAGGCACTCAAAGAAAATTCAAGATATACATTTTACTCGTCATGCAAATATGCTAAACATACGGTATTTTAATCAAAATTGTAACAGCCACTAGGATGGGAGGGGGTAGTAGATGAAGTAGAGCAACTTTCTTGAAAATCTTCCTTGTAGGATTCTGAACTTAAATAACAAGTTTGGTGCCAAACAAACTACACACAAAGATACACAGAAAAATAATGATTATGACACAGTAGAATATCTTATAAGAAAGAAATTAAACATAAAAAATAATAAAAAATGAAGAAAATTATCAACACAAAATGAAATTATGTATAAACAAATAAATTACTTATTGTACAAAAAATTATGACAAAGAATTTCATGTTCTCCCATGAGCTGTATAAAGAACAAATGTAAAAAAAAATTAAAGAAAGAAAAACAAAGTAAAATGGAAAAACAAATCCCTCCAAAAATAAAATAAATAAGTAAAATACAAAATATATCTTTAAAAAGGACGATCCTGCTGCTTCTCCTAACCCCAAATGGCCCGCTTCACGTTCAAGAGGTCCCGAGTTCCAATCTCGGTCAGGGTGAGTTACCTGGATAAGATTTTTCCGGAGTTTTCCCTTATCTTGAAAGACGAATGTCAGGTAACTCTAAACTTCATTGACACCGGACTTATTTGAGCATCATTTCACCCATTTCATTCATCGTCCGATATGACTCAACGATGGAGGACGTAAATTACAAAAAACTCATAGGAAAAAACTTAAAAAATATATAAAAATAGTATATGAAGAAAACTGTGTCTTAATAGAGGACGATCCTGCTGGTTCTCATAACCTCAAAATAAAAATTAAGGCTGAAGAGGGAGAAACCCTGAAATGCAAATGTCCTAAACATGCGATATTTTAATAAAAATTTTAAGAGCCACTTGGAGGGGAGCGGGTGGAGGATGAAGTAGAGCAATTTTCTTGAAAATCTTCCATGTTGGATCCTTGTAGGATTCTAAACTTAAATAACAAATTTGGTGCCAAACTACACACAAAGATACAAAGAAAAAATAAATAAAAGAAAATATGATTATGAGACAGTAGAATATCTCAAAAGAAAGAAATTAAACATAAAAAATAATACAAAATGAAGGAAATTATCAACACAAAATAAAAGTATGTATAAACAAATAAATTACTCATTGTACAAAAAATTGTTGTTCTTTTCAAATGCTAGACTTTGGCAATGAAGCCATTAGCTCTCTTGCTCTCCAATATTTCTGTGTAGTGGGTCCGGCAGGTAGGGCTTCACAGGTTAAAAGATGTTCTTCAGTCATTTCCTCTTCTTTGTTGTCAAATGCTAGGCTTTGGCAATGAAGCCATTAGCTCTCTTGCTCTCCAATATTTCTGTGTAGTGGGTCCGGTAGGTAGGACTTCACAGGTTAAAAGATGTTCTTCAGTCATTTCCTCTTCTTTGTTGTCAAATGCTAGGCTTTGGCAATGAAGCCATTAGCTCTCTTGCTCTCCAATATTTCTGTGTGGTGGGTCCGACAGGTAGGGTTTCACAGGTTAGATGTTCTTCAGTCATTTCCTCTTCTTTGTTGCACAGAGGACAATTTGGAATTGTATAAATTCCTATTCTGTGTAAATGTTTGGCCAAATAATCATGTTCCATAAGTAATCTAAAATTTGCTACTGCAGCTTTACGTGGGATTTCTGGAATAATTTCTGGATTTTTAATTAAAATGCTCCATTTTTTATCTTTGGCTTTGTTAGATGTTGATTGGTTTTGTTTGTTTTTATATTTTCTTTTTATTTAATCTTTTTATGGATGTAAAGGGTAAGTTTTTACTTTTGTTCTGAATTAAATTTGTACTTTTTTGGCAAGAAAATCAGCTGATTCATTTCCAGCAATTCCACAATGTGCAGGTATCCACTGTAATATAATTCTTTTCTGTAGTTTTTGAAGTTGTTGGATCATTTTGTGGCATTCTTTAATTTGGATTGACCTCATTTTATATGAACTTATTGCACATAATGCTGCTTTAGAATCAAAAATTATGACAGCATTTTTGAATTTATCTATTCTGTATAGAAGGTGTTGGAGTGAAATATGAAAAGCCGTTACTTCTGCATCAAAATTTGTTGTGTGGCATCCTGTTGGTTGATAGAATGAGAACAGTGCACACTTAATTCCTGCTCCTGAGTTGTTGTCCAAGTTAGATCCATCTGTGTAGATATGTAACCATTCTTCAGGTGGGTATCTATTGTTCACAGTTTCTAATGCTAGTGCTTTTAGTACAGGTTTGGAAGTTTCAGATTTTGTAACTATTTGTTCTAAATCTAATTGAATATTAATTGGTTCAAAAGTCAGTGCGTTTTCTTTGATTAAAATGTTTTCTTTAGAATTAGGAAGATTCAGATCTGTTTTTAATTCCGTAACTTTGTGTAGGAAACTTGTTTGTTTTCATCTTGATTGGTTGTAGTAATCTTTTCTGCCATTTTGTTGTTTTTAACCGCAACATTTTTTCATGTTGTATCAGTGCCTGCTCCTCTAAAGTTAGATATATTGGATAGTTCCGAGTTAAGGCTTGCATTGTCGTGATTGGAGTTGATTTTGCTACACCGGTTATTAGTCGCAGGGCCTGATTTTGGCATACTTCTAGGTGATTTATGTTAGAATTGTTTGCTGTAATTATTGCCTCTGCATTATAAAGAAGTATTGGCTTGATGAATGTTTGTACAAAAAATTATGACAAAGAATTTCATGTTCTCCCATCAGCTGTATAAATAATCATTGTAAAAAATGAAAGAAAGAAAAAGAGGAAAATGGGAAAACAAACTCATCCAAAAATAAATTAAATAAAAAAAACTTAAAAAAGGACATTCCAGCTTGTTCTCATAACCCCAAAATAAGAATTAAGTCAAGGCTGAAGAGGAAACATTCCTAAGACAGAGTGAAATAACCCTAAAATGCCCTTAAGTAACACAGACATGGTTTTTATTCAGGAGACCTCACAACGTGCATTTACGGCTCTACTTACAATAGGTTTACAGTAGAGAAAGAAAACATCCAACACTTCACGTTTTCATCCCAAAAATGAATGTTCACACAGCTTCCCTAATCATATTACTAATGACTTCCGATCTGAAATAAGATAGGCACAGCATCCATTAATTCGTCTACTGTGCGTGAGAAAATGACGAGGGAGTCTGGCAGTGTAACAGCTTGTTGATCCCAGGGAACTGGGCAGATGTTAATGCCGGGGGCTGCCGTCAGCGCATGGTCCTCTAAAACCATGAAGCCCTTAACACTTGAAGATATCCTGAACACTACAACTGTCAGAATATCCCATCACGTAGTAGATATTAACCATTAACATTTAGATATCTAAGTGTGTAACACCGAAATGCTATGTTTCTAAACGCACACAGTACTCTTAGGTTCTGCTTTTAACACCCACTGAGATGACGGACATCAATTGTTTCAGGTTCATAACAATCATTCACCAGTAACGATATTCCAAACCAAATGTGAACTGTCACTTTGGAAAGTTTCAAGATTTTCTACATCAATGCATTGTTTTTGACCGGGAGTCGATTTATATAGATCATATTTTCCCACGTCAAACTGTTGATGTAAAATGCTTTCAAATGACTTCGGCCAGTGACTAATGCCGCCCGAATAATTTTCATAAATGTTTGTCGATCTTTAAACATTCCCAAACATCAGCAATATTTTCATCAGTGACAACCTTTAGTCATATCAGACGATGCATGAAATGGGTGGAATCATGCTCAGATGAGCCCAGGGTCCATAGGGCTTACTGTTAGCTGAGATTTATCTTTCAGGATAACGGAAAACCCTTATCCCTGACCGAGATTCGAATAGGGATCTCTTGAATGAAAGAGAGACACGACATAACCGACGCTACATGCTTCCCCTACTTAAAATGGTTCCCATTTTTCTTTATTTAGTTCATTATCAATTCATTTACCTACTTTATGATGACGCCAACATTTTGCTGGAAATGCAATTTTTTGGAAATTAATTGTTCTTTCACACTGGCCGTGTGTAGGACGCACTATGAAAGGGCAGAGACAGACTGAAAAATTCAATACCATAGCCGGGATTGGAACCACGGATCTTACCGTCTCCGTTCAACCGCTCTAAACCATTGAGCTACTATGGCTAACGTGCCAACATGACATTAAATTCTCATGTGTTTATAAGAACTTCTAGTGGTTTACCATGAAAAATCAAGAGTCAGTTGGAGAATTTAATGTCATATCGGCACGTTGGCCATAGTAGCTCAATTTTTTTTAATTTACGTCCTCTAACGTTAAGTCATATCGGACGATGAATGAAGTGGGTAAAATGATGCTCAAATCAGCCCATGGTCCATAGAGCTTAGAGTTACTCGACATTCGTCTTTCAGGATACGGGAAAACCCCGGAAAAACCTTATCCTGGTAACTCACCGTGACCGAGATTAGAATTCGGGAACTGTTGAACGTAAGGCAGACACTACCATCTACGCTTCAGTGGAGGTCAGTGATGATGAAAATAATAATAATAATAATAATAATAATAATAATAATAATAATAATAATAATAATAATAATAATAATAATAATAATAATAATAATAATAATAATAATAATAACAATAAATAATAATAATAATAATAATAATAATAATAATAATAATAATAATAATAATAATAATAATAATAATAATAATAATAATAATAATAATAATAATAATAATAAATAATAATAGTAATTTTTAATCTCCCTTTCTTGTCAATGCTGAAATTAGAAGCACTTGAGTTCCCTCAGAGTGAGGGAGCCGTAGCATCTGACCTGAGATGAAATCAGGGTTGATGGGTCGGCCCAACGCTTGAGAGGAATGATTGATAAATTGGTGGAATGATGGTGGGGGAATCCGGAGGACCCGGAGGAAAGCCACTCCAGTGCCATGTTGTCCACCACAAATACCACTTTGCGGGCGCCTGGGATCGAACACGAGCCGCCTAGGTGAGAGCCAAGTGGTCTAACTACTGAGCCATGGCGCGGATAATAAGAAGAAGAAGAAATCGCAGCTATGGCAATGATCCACTGCCAATTCCAGTTTCCTTACGTCAGTTTTCTTACATATTACAGTATCGCTAGTTTACTTATGTAATGTTGGTATTTTCCGCGATAACATGCTGTGGATGTTGGCAACGTTCGAGCTATGATGTAACGTCCGCCTGATTTGTATAAATGGTGCCGCACCAACAGTCACCAATGTGCCACTAATATTTGCTGTTTTAATATTTCGAACATCAACTGTGTCCAGTTGACAGCTAGTATCCTCCAAAATTCATTTCCTCAGCTGCTTCCATAAGGCAAAGTCTGAATAGGCCCGCGGGTCATAGTGCGGAGCCGAAGGCCGACGGACGGCTGTTGCCCTTGCCTGACGGCCTCCGGGGGCATACTTCCCAACAAAAGACGGCGGAAGATCGTCCAGCACATCAAGGTCGACAGTACTGCCCATGGCCAACACGCTATGCCTCTGCAAGGTTTTTCCCAAGTGCTATACAGTCTTACAATCTAAGTAGCCTTCAGGATAACTGAAATTTCATGAACATTTTCAAAAAATCACATTTGCCTCTTTCTACTTCTTCCTCTTCTTCACTCCATGGTTTGGGCATATCGCAAGTTCCGGCTTCATAGATCTCTCCAGCGTTTCCTGGGTCGTCCTCTGTCTCTTCTTCCTTTTGGATTATAGTTTAATACTACATTTGGATATCTTCCATTCTCCATTCTTAATATATGTTCATGCCATTGTTGCCTTCGTTCTGATATTTTGTCATGGATTGGTTCGATTTCTAATTCCTGTCTAATATCCTCATTTCTTATTTTGCCCAATATTGTACAACCTTTAACACTTAAACATTTCATTTCTGCTGTCTGTATTTTATTTAAATCCTTTTGTGCCTGCCTACCGTGCTAGGGGTCCCGGGTTCGATTCCCGGCGGTGGGGGTGGGGATTTTTCTCCGTCCAAGATAATTGCCCATCTTCCACTGAGTCTGGAAGTATGAATGAGAGTGTGAATGTGTGCGTGATGTAATGAATAAAAACCAAAAAGATAACGAGTTAACACCTTCGGTATGTTCCAAAGGAGAACGGCCGCCGATATGACCATAGTAGTTAAGGGTATGTATGACTGAAATTTTCAAATTCTGAACAAATAATGCTAGCTTTTTCAAATTTACACCATAGGTGTAGTATAATGTAAACATGTTACAACCTAAATTTAAACCATTTTTCTCCAGCAGTTTAGAAATTATGATAAAGTTTGTATGTTTTTTGTTACGTCACTAAAAAAGTCCCTTGCGACAAAATATTTTGAATTTTGGTCTAATATTTTAACCCTATGTTCATAATACACATACTTTTTGAAATTGCTCTGGGTTTTTCTGTGTCTCCTTTAGTTTAGGTCACAAAATTTTTTTAATTTACAAATATTCTTTTTTTGTCTAAAAAACTGTAAGTTTTGTGTTTGAAAATTAAAAATATATGCTTATATACATTTCACAATAAAACCTAGGGCAATTTCCATTCCTCATGATATTCTGAACCTGTGTAGGAAATTTCATGAATGTAGTACAAAAACTGCATCGCAAGGAGCATTTTACAGGAAGAAAAATGCTGAAAATATGAACATTGAGAAAACAGCGATTAAAGATTTGATTGCATAACTCACATTAAAATCCACCAGGCTGATAGGTTAGACCCTCAGATTTCTTTTTCCTCTCCTCTGTTGCCGCTTTTTCCACCTTTTTCTTCTTTAGATGTTGCTTTCCTTCTGCACAACTTCGCTTCTTGCTTTGCAGGATACTAGTCTGATCTCGCTGCACTGAAATTTTCCTTGCTGAGTCTACTACACTTTCACCTCTGATATTTTGCTGCAGCTCCAATGACTTAAGACTACCCATGTTAAACTCACTGATGCTTTTAATAACAGCAAGATCCAATTTTTGTTTTGATATGAAAACTTCCTTTGGGCACTTATTCCATATGACATGATGCAAAGATTCATTGGCATTCTGTGTTTTTCCTGTTTTGCACCTCTCTAGTAATGTTGTAGAAGCCAGCCTCTGATATATTGGCAACATTTTAGGAACTATTTTGTCTGAAAGCCTTATTTTTCTTGTCTTGAATTGAAAATTTAAGAACGGAAAACAGACAAAGAATGTGGATGTAGGCAAAAGAGGGCGTGACTCTGACAGAGTTTAAAGGCCACCGAGCATTTAAAAATGGCGTTCGGAGGCAAATTATGCATTTTTCACATTCGGGAATGTCTAAATTATTTTATAGAATTAAAATAAAAACAGTCGTTATTTTCACGATTTTCATGAAATTTCAGTCATACATACCCTTAAAGACCCTTAAATGGAACAAGCAAAAAAAAAAAAAAAAAAAAAAAAAAAAAAAAAAAAAAAAAAATCCTTTTGTGTTGGCACCCAGGTTTCGCTTCCATATAATAAAGTTGGAATAGCCATTGCCTTATACATTTTCAATTTTGTATCCCTTCTCACTGTTTTTAAAATTTCTTTGCATTGTCCCACATGTTGCTCGGAATTTGTTTACTTTTTCTTCTATATCAGCATTGTTTCATTTGCCTCTTTCTAATCTATAAAATAGTGTAAGCATTCCTGAATCCTAACAATGCTTATATAGCCTGGTCAAGTATGAAAGTTACGGAATACTAATGTTTAGATATTAATTCTATATTTTATATTTTATATTCTATTTAGATATTAATTCCCTATTGCAATTTTCAGCATTTTCCTTCAATGAAAATGCTCTAAAACTTCCTACATACAAGAGCTGTTCAATAAAGAATGATCATAATTTTTTACGGTCATAATTTTTCGCACTAAAATTCAATCTTATTATATTATATTCTGTTACCTTAATGTAAAACAACCACGCCGTAGTAGTTTCATTGTTGGTACTCCTCGTTTTCGCCTGTGAGAACCAGGCAAGTTCAGGCATGTTCAGATCGCCTACCGCTGCAATGGAGGTAACATGCAGTTAAAGTTGATGTTAGAGGGAGATCCGCAGTTTCTTTCAAACGTAATCACTGCTGATGAAACTTGGCTACATCATTTTGATCCTGAGAGCAAACAGCAAAGCTCAGTGTGGAAATCTCCTTCATCACCAATCCTCAAAAACGCAAAAGTGGTTGCTTCTGCTGGGAAAGTTATGGTCATCTCATTCTTTGATATTCATGGAATGGTTTATGAGCATGTTGTACCTTAACACACATCAGTAACTGAACAATACTACATGGATGTCCAGTAAGCATTGCAAGTCCATATCAGGTGCAACAGGCTGGATGCTGCACCACGATAGTGCACGGCTGCATATTGCCAATGTTGGCGCTCAATATCTTGCAAAACTATACGTGAAGTGCATCCCTCACCCTCCCTATAGTCCGGATTTAGCCCCATGTGACCTTTTTCTATTCCCTAACTTGAAGAAACGCCTTTGTGGAAGGCATTATGCATCATCAGAAGCAGTGGTGAAGACTGCGGAGGCGATTTTGAAGGATCTCTCGAACTGACACGAGTCAGTTGGAGAGTTTAATGTCATGTCGACACGTTGGCCATAGTAGCTCAAGGGTTAGAGCGGCTGGACGGCAACCACAAGATCCATGGTTCAAATCCCGGCTATGGCATTGAATTTTTCAGTATGACTCTATCTTTCCATACTTTAGCCTACACACGGCCAGTGTAAAGGAACAATTAATTCCCATTAATTTACCTAATAGTGGTTAGCTATAAAGCCCGAGCCTTAAAGTACTTACAGCATAGTAAGTCGCCATTAAGGTGGTTGTCTCATGTTTTTATGAGAACTCCTAAGTGGTTTACCGGGAAAAACACGAGTCAATTGGAGAATTTAATGTCATGTCGGCACGTTGGCCATAGTAGCTCAAGGGTTAGAGCGGCTGGACGGCAACCAGAAGATCCTTGGTTCCAATTCCGGCTATGGCATTGAATTTTTCAGGCTGACTCTTTCCATACTTTGGCCTACACACGGCTAGTGTGAAAGAACAATTAATTTCCATTAATTGTACCTAATAGTGGTCCGAAATATAAAGCCCGGGCCTTAAAGTACTTACAGTATAGTAAGTCGCCATTTAAGTAGTTGTCTCATATGTTTATGAGATCTGCTAAGTGGTTTACCGGGAAAAACACGAGTCAGTTGGAGAATTTAATGTCATGTCGGCACGTTGGCCATAGTAGCTCAATGGTTAGAGCGGCTAGACGGCAACCAGAAGATCCGCGGTTCAAATCCTGGATATGACATTGAATTTTTCAGTCTGACTCTATCTTTTCATACTTTAGCCTACACACGGCCAGTGTGAATAAACAATTAATTTCCATTAATTGACCTAATAGTGGTTAACTATAAAGCCCGGGCCTTAAAGTACTTACAGCATAGTAAGTTGCCATTAAGGTAGCTGTCTCATGTGTTTATGAGAACTCCTACTGGTTTACCGGGAAAAACACGAGTCAGTTGGAGAATTTAATGTCATGTCGGCACGTTGGCCATAGTAGCTAAAGGGTTAGAGCAGCTGGACGGCAACCAGAAGATCCGTGGTTCAAAACCTGGCTATAGCATTGAATTTTTCAGTGTGACTCTATCTTTCCATAAGTTAGAGCATTTAAAAATGGATTTCTTATGCTATTTAGGCATTCTTTGGATTCAGGGAGTATTTTAAAGACTTAAAAGAGGAAAATGTGATTTTTTTTAAAATGTTCATAAAATTTCAGTCATACATATGGTTAAGGCGAGCTATAAATGGAACATTAAAAAAACCATTTCATTTGTTTTTAAAAATACGGCATTCCAAAACTGTTTTTGTTACTGTTGTACTATAGATGAGTAGCACACAGCTAAAAGGAAACGCTTGGGGGGGGGGGGGGGGGGGGACAAGGAAAGGAAATAAAAAAAAAAAAAAAGAGTAGCTCTTCCACTCCGGAGGGGAAAAAGAGGCACAGACTTTTACTTCACGCCGAAAGGATCTTCACGAAGATAAATCTGTCAAGGGTTTACACACACTCGCCAATGAAATCTTAATGGGCAAAGGAATAGCACACTGACTGTTTGGGAGGACTTTCAGGTCTAATTGTAAATGAAAAGTTCCTTAGCCCAAAATCCAGGAGTGGAGCATATATTACCGGCCCTCAACCAGTAAGGAATATGCGTCGCTTGACAGGAACCAACCCCATTAATAAAGTCCGGAATAAAAATAACACGTATAAATAGCCACATCTCTCAAGAAGCGGGAAACCTGTGCTCTAAAAACTAATTAAAACTAATCCTGCCTTCTAGCACGCAATATATAGTGGGACATATTTCGGCTATTGAAGACAAACACCAGGATACTACGTAAGAGCAAACTGTAACTACAGTAAGACCTGAAACTTTCCTTCGCATAATTCGAGGATATCGTACAATCTCCACTGATGCAGCTCAGATTATAGCTAACATCGAACCTTTGGCTCTCACTGGTTTATCAACAGCAACTATTACGAATTTAAGACATGAACGTGAATGTGCGTCTTATCTGTCTCACTTAAAACTACAAATCCCGGAGCATCCTACCACAGCAAGACACCCATCAAGTTTTGTAACCTGTTTAAAGGTAATACATAATTTTCATGATTATTTCATATATACAGACGGTTCGCGTTACCAATTTGAAGATAATATATCTGCAGTAGCATGTGCTTTTGTTGTTTACGAAAACCAAACGGAACTAACTCACTCCATGTTTAAATTGTCACCTGAATGTTCTGTATTCCAGTCGGAGCTCTTAGCAATTAAAGAAGCTATAAAATGGTGTACTGTTAATGGAAACAGTGCCCGTATTCTTAGTGATTCACAATCAGCTCTACTCGCTATTAATGATAAATACAATTTAAATTCATTAGCACATGAAATCAGAACATTGCTTCAAAACCATCCAGGACATATTTGCATGGGATGGCTTAAAGGACACAGTGGAATTTTAGGTAAAGAGAGAGCTGATTGCTTGGCTAAGAAGGCTGCAGAATCCAATCTTCCTGTGACATACTCTTTATGTCCTATTTCTACTGTAAGGAGAATAATACATCAACATATTCTTGAAGAATGGAACCAACAATGCCTAACAACTCCAAATGGAAGTTTAACAAAAACATTATTTTTCCCTAGTGTATATGACAGAGGAAAATGTGAAAGTCTTGTACCATATTTTGATTTGACACAATTTTTAAGTGGACATGGTAAATTTGGTGAATACTTATCACGCTTTCACTTAACATCCAACCCCGAGTGCATGTGTGGTGAAGAATTTCAAACTGTGGTTCATCTCCTTTTCTTTTGTCCCATTTTCTGGAGAGAAAGACAAGAATATTCAAGCTAGACTCTCTAGGAACTGAATTTTCTGCTCCGCTCACATCTTTGCTAATGAAGCCACACCAGTATAAGTACTTCATGGTGTTTATAAACTCAGTGCAGTCGTCCTACTGTTTCGCGATCCTTCTAGGCGAGCAGAGAAGGGGAAACCAGTGATTTCTGTTTGCTTCCCTCCCCGAGCCGTCTCTCCTCGGCACGTCATTGGCGCTGCGCTTTGACGTAGGCGTGATTTTTACGCTGTCCATCTCTCTTACTCCCAGCAAGAGCCATTGGGTCACACGAGTAGGCGTGGCCTCGATGCCATAAGTCCTCTTCTATTGGCCAGCCCTTCCTGATTGTTGATTGTAAGTACGACGATTGGGTAACAATATCAATTTCAACTGAGCCATCCAAACCGGCACGCACGCGAGCACTCAACACATATGCTGTAAACACTGTTATTCTTTTTAATTAATTAGAGTCAGACTGAAAAATTGAATGCCGCGGCCAAGATTTGAACCACGGATCTCCTGGTTTCCGTCCAGTCGCTCTAACCCCTTGAGCTACCATGGCCAACGTGCCGTCGTGACATTAAATTCTCCAATTGACTCATTAATTTTCCCGGTAAACCACTTAGAGTTCTCATATTTGAGGTACACATTTGTGGCGACTTACTTAAATACCAGGAATTTTATCATTGAACTTTTAAATGTTAAATATTATATTGAAGAATTAATTCTTTCAAATACATTACTGCGGTATATGGGTTGTTTGGTCAGATGCATTTTAGGTGACATCTGGATATCTACTTTTTAATATATCTCTCTTAAGGCACACAATACGAGTATTTAATTCTAAAGAAACTGAAACTGCTTATAATGTAAAATGTGTGAATAGTGAATCACATGCTCCGATGACTGGAAGTTGTAAAGCCGCCAGAAATACATGGCCTGAGTTTATAAAGGAAAAAAATAACGTATAAAAAAAAAACCTCCGCTCTCCAACATACGAGCTGGCTTTATGCCAAAGCCTTCTCCCAATCATCAACCATGGAGGAATTTGTTTTCACGTTAAAATAGAAGCCGTAACTTTGGTCACAACAAAACCAACAATAATTAATATAGACTTTAACCTCTTCACATTTCCCCGAGACATTCGCTGTCTGAATTTAAAACCAGAGAAAAGTATTTTTGGAACCACATTACAATGAAGCACTTTGTGACTTTTATTTTTCCCAAGTTCAACACCTATCCGGGTAGATAATTATAATAATTATAATTTTCTATATCTAAAAATCCCAACCCATAAAACTATCTAAACTAACAAAGGGTAATTTAAAAATATGCTCAGCGATCTAATTATGCAAATATTAACACGTGTAACAGCTTTTGTTTGGCACTAAAATGAGTTTTGTTTATTTCCTTGGTAGTGTTATTTAGAATTTATAAAAAAAATGTTTAAAAATATGATAATGTTTATATTAAGTATGTGGATGTGAAATTCTAAAAAAAAAAGTATATTGGTGGTACAAGTGACGTCAGTATAAAGAAATGAACGGTTGCTATGGGAAGAGAAAATGCTGGACGTAACCTGCAATGACTGTCTAGGAAAGAAAGTTCAAGTAAAATGTAATCCAGATGATACAATTAAATTATATAGTACGAAATTGAACTTATCCAAATTTTATTTCTTTCACTCGTAACCACCCCTGAAAAGAAGAGATCGTATGACTCATATTTAAACAGACACAATAATCAAGAACCAATTCAAACTACAACGAAGAAATCCCGTTCCACATGTCGCCACAAAGTGGGGAATCATCATAGCATACTCAACATCGCATGTGTACAACAACGAAGAAATCCTGTTTCATATGGCGCCCAACGTGGGGCAATTGTAACAGTTGTTTTTGTTCGGCACTAAAATGAGTTTTCTTTATTTGCTTGGTAGTGTTATTTAAAATTTATAAAAAAATGTTTAAAAATATTATTATGTTTAAAGTATATGGATGTGAAATTCTAAAAAAAGTATATTGGTTGGTACAAGTGACGTCAGTATAAAGAAATGAACGGTTGCTATGGGGAGAGAAAATGCTGGACGTAATCCGCAATGATTGTCTAGGAAAGAAAGTTAGAGTAAAATATAATCCAAATGTTACAATTAAATTATATATTACGAAATTAAAGTTATCCAAATTTTATTTCTTTCACTCCTAAACACCCTTGAAAAGAAGAGATCTTATGACTCATATTTAAGAAGACACAATATTCAAGGACAAATTCAAACTACAACTAAGAAATCCTGTTTCACGCGTAAAATAAATAGGAATTCCGTTTTATATGAATCCTTCAAGGTCTGAGAGTACCTACTATTTTCTATCACTCGTGCTGAAATTGTTCCTGGTACCATAATAAATGTGGTTAAAACAGAGAACAACACTTCTTACGCTATATAAAGTTGTAGTCCATACCAATTTACTACATGGCAAAGATTAGAAGCGTAAGAATGTGAAACAAGTGTTGTTTACGTAAGCCTTTCGCACACACAGCGAGTCAGTTTACGTACACTCTGTTCAGTCCCGTAGGGGAGGGGATCCGTCCCCTTCAGCTGTCGTGGTGCGAGCGCTGCGGACCCCTAGCATTCGTGGTACCTCTGACGTTACTAGAGGAACCTCGGGCCGAACATTCGAGCCCCTCCCTGATAGGGAGTTGTTCGGATTGGGTTGGACTCGAGGGGGCAGTGGTTCCCGATAACCGTGGGAGATCGGGTACGTCTCCGGACTAGGTTGAGGGAAGCCATTAATATTCCCGCGTACTAGCCAGCATAGCTAGTAGAAGGTGTGCTAGATCACCAGGCGGCCCCACCGAGGTCATATCGGTAACCTTCTCATTTTGGAGTTGGCACGCGTAAGTGGCGTATCCACTTCCATCCCGTCTTGAGTCCACAGGACCAGATGGGGGGGGGCCTTGTTAGTCTCTATGTCTTGCCCTATGGAAAGCCCCACGGAGGGACAGCTCGGTAACTCCCTGGTCGAAGAAGACCCGGGTCCTTGGTCCTACGGGTACAGGACAAATGGGAGTAGAACCTCTGGCATTAACTCTGTTCAGATACAATCACAGCAACGTGTCATACATTGGCAGGCACGAGAAATAATACATATTTTAACAAGAACAAAAGGGAGTCAAAATCCCACTGTGTCAAACGACACAATGGGAGGCTCCAATGTTTATTTACATTTATGTATAACAATTATTACTTGACAGAGCGTTGAAGCGTATTGACCTTCAGGTGACCAGCGCTGTGATCGTCTTTTATCGGGTCGATTAGAAGAGTGACATATTAGTAAGTTGACGTACAGTAAGTTACGAAACTCAAATAGAGCGTTTGGAAGCTGCGTGTGTCTATATACGTTTCCTCCCGCCTGCCGATGAATGACACATTGCTGTCCAGAAAACATGATTATATCTCAACAGACTATATGCATACACTGACTCACCATGTATGTGCGATAAGCTGAGGTAAACATCTCTGTGTTGCAAATTTTTTCCGATTCGCTTTCTCGCTTTGCCATGTGGTAGGTATATAGCTTTTCTCAAGCCTTAAAATACGAATAAATAAACACAATCTGCTTTTGTTTTACCCTGGCATCTAGATTCTAAACCAGGGCAAATATCCAATCATTTACAATTTTTGTTTAAAGTTATACAATTTCCAATTTCCAAATTACAATTAACTAATAACCTAATACTCACTGTACCTCAGTGACTTACATATTCATTAATAATAATTCTATCAGAGGTCCTGCTCCTATTACAACAAATTAACAGTTATTACAACAAAATACTCGTAGTTCATAATGAATTATTTGAATAAGCACCGAATTTTACCGACGCCACTATCTAAATTGAAAACGTGATTTCATTTGTTCTTTCTTGTTGAGTTGAGCACCCCTCATATAGATAGTATAGATGCCTAGTGTACTCACCAACAATCACATGCCCTCATTGTAGGTAATGTCTCACCAAACACTTACCTGAAAGAAAAAATAATTACTTTTAGTTTTGATGAAGTTATCTCAGACCTCTGTAACAGTCACATTTAACACTGGTTCTCAGCTATCACAGACTGCATGTTAGACATTAAAAATTAGGCACTTATTAAAAACCTTTTACAGGTTACCCTATAGTTTGCAATATAGCTTGGCCAAGTAATATGTAATGAACATATTTTACATATTATTGTCGCGACATTGTTTCCTGCCGGCCCTTGCTTATGCGAACGCCCAGAGAGAGAGAGAGAGGGGGGGAGTGAAAGAGACAGCGTCCAAGCCACGCCCACGGAGCGGAAGAGCGCTTGTTACTTGCCGAGAGAGAAAGAGCCAGAGAGATGTCTGGACAGTTCTCTCCCCTTCGCCTGCCACCGTAAAGGATCGTGTTAGTTCGGTAACAGAACCTCGCCGATGGAAGAGCTGTCGGAGTTCGCAGGTATAGGTCACACGCCGTGCCGCGTGCTGCAGCTGTTTGTAAACATACCGGTATACTCCGCAGTAGCTTGCTACTATTAAGACTTTCTTTGGATTATGAAACCGCAATAAAGAAGTTATTACTTAATTATTACTTATGAGTGTTTAACGTGTTCCAAAATTCCGTTATAGCAGTCCATGATGGCAAATAAGCTGGTGGACATATGCAACTTATACCTTTTAGAGGGAAGTTTATGTTAGTGAGGTTGAGAATGGAAGCATTAAATGATAAACATCAAACATCATCAAATAATTGTAGATAAATTAACCAAAACTAAATGGCTTATGCAATGAGACGAGCATTTTAGCATTTGTAACTGAAAAGGAAGCTGTGAATATTCACAGTAAGTGGTTGAAAGTATTGTACAATTAAGATCGCAACAAAATTATCTGAAGTTAAACAAATAAATATTATCCAGGGACGGCTTCTGAAGGGGGTAGCATGTTTGCGCTACAACCAGAATGCTGGGTCTCCCTTTAATGTAATGGCATGTTCCATTTGGAGTTCATTTCGACCTTGTCTAGTGCAGGGGACCTGAGTGCGCTGTATTGTCTGCAGGTGCCAAGTAGTTCACTCCCAGATGCAAACCACTGGCATACAATAGGGAGGTATAGGGCAGGACGAACCTAGGATTTGCCGAGGCAAGTAGGGGGGCGACGCGGTGCGTATGGCTGCATGTGGTTGGTTAACCTAGCTGCCAGAAAATACTGGATGCCTAACCTGCTCGTTCTTTCATCACAGCAGCGGCATCTATTGCGCCTGCGCCTATGTTAAATGTAACCTACGAGGACATAGCCACATGGTTTGTGCCGTGTTTTGTTAGCTCTGCCATGTTTTGAGTAGTGCATCAGAAATATTTATATAAATACAGGTAACTTATGTTATAAGAAGAAACAATGAATTCCATAAAATGTCTTTTAGCACATCCTTTTTCTAACATGACCTTAGAAGAAAAAATTGAACTTAAGCGACTTGGAAGACCGACGCCAAAACTAAACATCACACAGATAGTCAAAACAAAAACAAGATGTTTTAACAGGAACTTTAACAACGATGTATACGATAAATATTCTAGAGTGTTTATGAAAAAGTGAAAGTTGTGTTATATGCTGTGAATTACCGTTAACTTGTGTGTAGAGCAATCTGTACTGACAGGCTTAAAGAAATTTTGTTACTTTAAAAAATTAAGTTGCATGGATAACTTTGTGAACCATCAATTTTCAGAGCCACCAGCCGCCCCTGATATTATCATTGATGTAACTATTTTTATAATTCATATTTTTAATGAAAGTAAATTAATCGTGCGTTCGTTGAACTCCCTTCAGCTCTTCCATCCATCAAAAACATATCCGTCATTTCGGCGTTCGTATAGCGCTCCATATTGCTTGGATTTGCTATCTCAGTACGAGCAAATTCCTCGCTGTTAGGACGGAATGTGTAGTTTTACAATGAAGAGCAACCTTCAACTGTCCGAGTTATTAGATGACTTTTGCACAGTAACTGTCCTTTGTCCCATTACCTGAAAGGTAGGCTAGGGTCACTGATAACGAGCAAGGAGTAATGTTTTTGTTTTCGTGGCCGGTGTGTCCCAATAACAACTTTTGAGGTTCCTACACCAGTGGTTCCTGCGCTGCCTAATCACAAAATAATATAATATTTAATGCTGCATAAATTATACCTAACAGAATTTCGAAGCTACGACACCGAAATTCGGACTAGTTAAGTTATAAACTACGCAACGGCTATAATCGTTCGGTGTCTGAAGAGCGGGTAGTATAACTTGTCAGATGCTCAAATTCTTTCTGGTACCACAGAAAACGCTATTAAAGAAAAAAAAAAAACACTACTTCCTAGACTATAAACAGATTTGTAATACATATTTTACACTTCATAAGCCAAAACAGCCACAAAAAAGTGGAAACTTGTATACCGCAGCCACAGAAAGCGAATAAGGTGAATAGCTTACAATAGGATTTGAAATCCACACTTTATGCATTTTGTTGCAGCGCTGTGAAGTGAAACAAATCGTGATGGACAGACATACAGATAAGCTCTGGTCTATCACAACACTGCATGCTAATTAGCGCGGTGCATTCAAGTCTATGCAATAGAATTTAAGTGCTTTGTGGTGTCCGTTGTGAAAATTTGTTACAGTTTGCATCTGCCCACTAAGCCGTAAAGTCATCGAGAGACGCCGTAAATATGCCTCTTTTGCTGTTAACTCCTAGCAAGGCCTCCCTTTACGTACATTTTACGGCCAAACCGTAAAGTTGGCGAGTGTGATATACTGCAGACAACTCGCAATTCCTTGTAGTCATTCAGGACAGTATTTAATTATTAATATTCCTTCAGTAACAATTACTTTCTAGGCTAATATACGTTATGGACAAGAGCACTTGTTTTTGTTTACTCTCCTTCGTAAATTTTACAAAACTGTTGCCTTTCGATTTTTAAACATCGAGCAGCAAATTATCTTTAGAAACCTGGCGGAAGAAAATCAAGAAATGTAATCAAAATTTCATTCATTCCTGCCTTCAATCTACAGCACGCGCATATTATCTTGAGCGCTGGATTTACGGTGTGGTGCGGGCAGAGGGGAAGAAGAGAGAGCTAACGCTCTTTTGTTTCTGCAGTGTGGTCAACCTTGAAAAACACAGTTCAGCAAAATAGCGTGTAAGATAAGCGAAGATATCACAAGTAACGTTGCATCCTCTGAAAACATTCCTTAGTTTTGCCCACGCCAGCTCAATTGCATTCAGATCACAGTTATACGGAGGTAGACGAATAATAATGTGTCCCCTTTCGAGAGCCATAACATCCACAAATGTTCATACAAATATAAATCATTTTCAAGTAAATGCTGATGTACATTATCACCACACACGTAACAAGGATAAACTGGCAATTCGAGCGCACCAAACGAGCCTTTATGAAGGAAGCTTTAACTACAAAGTGATAATGTTATATAATAAACTTCCAAATTCATTTAAACAAGCTGCATCATTAAAACACTTTAAGGATAAGGTTAAGCAACTTTTGCATGCACAATGTTTTTATACAGTTAATGAATTTTTAGAACTATAACCATGTAAATGAGCACTGGGAGCATAGTACATTCACAAACTTGTAATATTCGTATTATGACATTTCTTGTAGTAAATTAGTCTATGCAAATACCACATAAAACCATAGAAAAGCTGCTTACTGTGTATATTGTATGTAATCAATTTGACTTTATGTATATACTGTATCTATACATTTTGACGTGTCTCATAACATGTATATGTTGCCAAGGACGAACTAAAATTCTAATTCTACCTTACGATTGCTGTAAACTGGTTAGCTAATTAACCTCGAAATTGATCAAAACGAAATATGGCGGACATGATAAAGCTTAGCGTATTAGCCACTAGATGTCAGTGTATAGCGCATTTCAAATTTCAAAGTTGTCATCTATGTTTACGGAGTTAAACGAAACTTACCGAACAAGCACTTGGAGCCCAATCAGTCTTCTTATCGGCGCTTACTGTACCTTTTTTCCCCCTTAAAGGGGATTCGGCACTACTAGGTCAATTAATGCTATGACATTGAATTTTTCAGTCTGACTATCTTTCCATACTTTAGCCTACACACGGCCAGTGTGAAAGAACAATTAATTTTCATTAATTGACCAAATAGTGGTTAACTATAAAGCCTGGGCCTTAAAGTACCTACAGCATAGTAAGTCGCCATTAAGGTAGTTGTCTCATGTGTTTATGAGAACTCCTAAGTGATTTACCGCGTGAATCACGAGTCAGTTGGAGAATTTAATGTCATGTCGGCACGTTGGTCATTGTAGCTCAAGGGTTAGAGCGGCTGGACGGCAACCAGAAAATCCGTGGTTCAAATCCCGGCTATGGCATTGAATTTTTCAGTCTGACTCTATCTTTCCATACTTTAGCCTACTCACGGCCAGTGTGAAAGAGCAATTAGTTTCCAATACTTTGAAACTCTTCGATTACGCATTTATATAGCATTTGCGAAAAATCACCACCCCTAGCAACTGAACATGCAAAAGTCGTCCAGAATGAAGCGGGTTTCAGGTGATGTTCCCAAAAAAAAAAAACTATTTTTGAGAAAATCAAAATTTAAAAATGTGTAGTTTGGTGTGGCATGGATATCATTGTTATAAAGTTTTAATCATCTCTTTATAGACGCACACAAAATGACTTCATTATTATTGGATCTCAAAACAATAATTTCTGATAAAATTTCGTTTACAACAATGAAGTTAACTTCTTTGTTTCGAAACCTATGGGACAATGGCGGGCGTACAGCCGAACTCCTCGAAGCAACTGGTGGAATGAGATTGCGTTGCCAGTTATACCGCACTTTCACCCTGATTCTATTGTTTCTAGGTGGGGTGTGCCCCCACCACTGTAGAGGTAAAAGGCCAGGCCAGGACCCACAATTCGTGTTGGCTTCGACCCCGGTCTGTTGCAACACACAAATTCCTGCACAGCATTTGTTCGCAGTTTGTTTTTTCCTTTGTTATAACTCGATAATAAACCATGTAACTACATGAACGTATAGACGAGCCAAGACTGGAAATTTTAATTTTTACTTTTTCTACCACATGCATACTAGATAGAGCAGATATTGTCCCCCCCCCCCCCAAAGTTCGGTACGAGAATTTCACAAGGAAAATCTGTTTTCAGATCTCCAACCCAAAAAATGAATTTTAGAAAAGCTCTGGTTGTGTATGTCAACCAGAAACCAAATCGTTCCGTATTCTAATGTTGCTGCAGCACAAAGTTTTTCAAGGAAACACCCCCTATCCCAAACTACTCTTTAAATGGCGCATTTTTTCATAAAACTCACTACTATTTTAATTGAAATACCCACGAGGGCTGTTCAATTAAGAATGATCACTTTTTTCTGACAACGTACCTTTACTCATTCTCATAATTTTGATGGTTCTTCTTCAAAGTAGTCTCCCCTGAATGTGATACACCTGTCCCAGCGTTTGTGTCAGTCTTCAAAGACATACTGGACACATTTTTTGAGAGATCCTTCAAAATTGCCTCCGCAGCCTTCACCACTGCTTCTGATGATGGATAATGCCTCCCACGAAGGCGTTTCTTCAAGTTAGGGAATAGAAAAAAGTAACATGGGGCTAAATCCGGACTATAGGGAGGGTGAGGGATGCACTTCACGTTGATTTTTGCAAGATATTCAGCAACATTGGCAATATGCGGCCGCGCACTATCGTGGTGCAGCATCCAGCCTGCTTCACGGAAATGTGGTCTTTTGCGCCTGATGTGGAATTGCAACGTTTTCAGGACATCCCTGTAGTATTGTCCAGTTTCCTCTCGTCGACTTTAACAAACATCTTGGCTTATTTAAAATACCCTTTAATACGTCGTCAGTTCTAAGTAATTTCAAATAACGTTCACGCAAACGTGCCAACCAATAATGATGTTGCTTTCGTCGCAATGCATTGTTATAATAATGGTATGTGCTTTAATTTTTGTATTATGAAAACCATTTGAGCTAAAAATATGGGATTTTTACAGTTATGTTAAATATGAGGGATGTTCAACAAACAATGATCATGATTTTTTACGGTCTTAATTTTTCTCACTAAAATTCAATCTTATTAGATTCTGTTAGCTTAATGTGCAACAAACACGCCGTAGTAGTTTCACTGTTGGTACTCCTGGTTCCCGCCTGTGAGAACCATCCAAGTTCAGTATCACCTACCACTGCAATGGAGGTAACATGCAGTTAAAGTTGATGTTAGAGGAAGATCCGGAGTTTCTTTCAAACGTAATCACTGCTGATGAAACTTGGCTACATCATTTTGATCCTGAGAGCAAACAGCAAAGCTCAGTATGGAAATCTCCTTCATCACCAACCCCCAAATAAGCAAAAGTGGTTGCTTCTGCTGGGAAAGTTATGGTCATCCCATTCTTTGATATTCATGGAATGGTTTATCAGCATGTTGTACCTGCACACACATCAGCAACTGGACAATGCTACAGGGATGTCCTGAAAACATTGCAAGTCCATATCAGGCGCAAAAGACCACATTTCCGTGAAGCAGGCTGGATGCTGCACCACGATAATGGGCGGCCGCATATTGCCAATGTTGTTGCTGAATATCTCGCAAAAATCAAAGTGAAGTGCATCCCTCACCCTCCCTATAGTCCGGATTTAGCTCCATGTGACTTTTTTTCTATTCCCTAACTTGAAGCAACGCCTTCGTGGGAGGCATTATCCATCATCAGAAGCAGTGGTGAAGGCTGCGGAGGCGGTTTTGAAGGATCTCTCAAAAATTGTTTCCAGCATGTCTTTGAAGACTGACAGAAACGCTGGGACAGTGCATCGCATTCAGGGGAGACTATTTTGCGGACCATCCAAATTATGAGGATGAGTAAAGGTACGTTGCCAAAAAAAAAAAAAAAAAAAAAAAAAAAATGTGATCATTTGTACAGTACTCTCTCCTTCCTCATGGATCAGGTTTTGCAAAATCTTAATTTTTGTCTTAGCGCCAATACTATTAATATGAGATTGTTTAGTTTGGCGCTCGTCACACACCACCTAGCGGGAATGCAATACAACACCGCAGGACTCCGATTGGTTGCTCACCGAGTCGCACTTAAGGACAAACATCCCATTTGAAACACATAATAGTAATAGCATTGCTGCAATCTCGTATTGAAAATACTAATCCAAGAGGGCCACATAATTCTTCTCTCTTATATTACAATATATATTCAACACTCTAAAATATAGTGTCTGACAACATGTGCTTAATGCGATTTTATATAACTCTACTTTTAACACTTGCATCATAATATTTCACCATCATCAGCCGTTCTGGAACGCCAGGCCAAGCAGTGTGGAGCTACATAACCGCTGATGAAAACATACAACTTCTGCTATACAACGAAGAAGCACTTTTGACATTTTTGCACGCATTCACACCAAGCAGATTAAGACATGTAACATCGTCTGCACGCTAATGGTTGACCTTTCGTTACGTTTCTCAGCTGGTTATATATGCAAGCTTATATTTGAACTAGCATCAAGAACTCTGTACAACTTTACTAGACTTAGGAGATGTTTAGGTCTCTAAAAAGTCATTTCAGACATCTAAAATACGCTTCTCGTAAGCTAGATAGTAAGGTTTACATTAAAAAAGGTCTAACACTCGAAAGAGTCATTTGTAGAAGTGATTCTATTAGGTATTTTATGCTTGACCATGCTCAACATTTAGCAGTACTTTAATGGTCCTCATTAAAGTACATCTGTTCATTAAAGTATTGGTATTCGACCAATCAGAAGTGGCCACTGACAGCGCAGTATGGATTATTTTCGTTTCGATCCACAACGGTAGAGTCTGTCTAGTGAACGCGAGTGCAGTTTGCCCCTCAAAGGAAACCACCCTCCCGCTCACTAATGACCGACATAAATCTATCTTCACACTTCAGAAATGGAACACTGTCGTTGAGGACCAATAGCAACCCTGATTTTCTCGAAGTGACAGTCGCATGTCTACTCCACGTGGAGTCTCAGTTGCCAAAGTTCCAACTTCCAGTTGATCTGTTTCATTACGTGCAGAAATTCGTTGTGTGTCACGATGTGGAGACCGTGGGAGGGAAATGCAGTGGTAAATGCAAATGAAGTAGTACATAACTTTCAGTCAAGTGAAAATAATCACAGTAATGACAATAGTGTGAATAACTGGGCCGAGTTAAGTTACTGGAAAAGCCTCACAAAACAAAGTTATAACGGGAACTGTTTCTAAGTAAATTCAAGCGCTTGTTTTGAACACATATAAATATGTGCTGAAAAATAATCTTGGTAAGGGGTCGTGCAATGAACCTGGTGATAAATTCTGGGTATTCACAGAAATACAGTAAGAAATATTGTGACGAAAGGAATACCAAAGAAGCCGATCTAGTGTGAAAACAAAAGGAAACGTTTCTCTAAAGTGGATAATTTCACATGCGATTTAATTCATCGAGAAATTTATAGATTCTATGCAAAGGAGAGAGCGCCCACCCTAGACGAATTGGTTGCATATTTGCAAGAAATTTGTGATTTTCCTTATGGGCGCTTCACTTTGCGCGGTCTCCTAAAGGAGCTGGGTTTCAAATACCGCACTTTGAATAAGTTAAGAGTTATTATGGAATCCAGTAGAATTGTAGCTTGGGGATATATCGTACTGCGAAACTTCCTTAGTTTTGAAATATATATATATATATATATATATATATAAACTTCCTTAGTTTTGACATATATATATATATATATATATATATATATATATATATATATATAGTCAAAACTAAGGAAGTTTCGCAGTAATGGACATAAGATAATTTATTTAGACGAAACCTCGTACGATGCCCATGACGTATCGAGAAAGATTGCAACCTTACAGAAAGGGCTGGGAGAAAGAGGGTCTGTGTTGTAAAACGATAAGGGTTCGTCAAAGGCAGCGGCCGAAGTGCACATGAGTTAACTAAACAGACTTTACTAGCGTCAGCCTACCGCTACAGCCTGCATCCCGTTTACCGGTAATCTATCCGGCAGAAACAGCAGAATTCTCGCCAAATACAACACAGGACCATCCACAAGCCACTTCCGAAGATTAAACATATGTTAAGAACGATGAAAGACAAACTGGACTTCCAAGTTCCGGGAGTGTACCGCATTCCCTGTGAATGCGGGACACCGTATATAAGACAAACCGGAAGGACTATCGCTACCAGAATAAACGAAATTGAACGGAGCATTCGTTTAATGCAACCTGAGAAGTCTGGACTGGCAGAGCATTGTTCTGATAACGGCCATAGAGCCAACTTGCGGGAGACGACCATCTTGGCAAAATGCAACAGTTACTGGGAGCGGAGAGTTAAGGAGGCTTTGGTCATTTACTCCGAGAGGAGCAAGCTTAATCATGTTGTTGGATTTCAGTTCAGCTCCTCTTGGAAACCGGCCTTAAAAATGGAAATCCGCCGAATTAAGAACGAGACGACCTTAAAGACCGCGTTTGTGTATGTTACATCAATTTGCTGCAGTAAGGGGTGTACAAAGCGTCCTTTTACTGAAACAAAGAGCATTTTAAATTTCTGCAAACAGATTTTCAATTCTATGAACCCACAAAGTCACAACTGGTGTCAGACGGAACTATCCAGACACCTGTCTCTTTTTTCTCTCGGCAAGCGTTCAGCCCATGCCCACGCGCCAGCTGCGGCACAACAATGCCTCCGTCACATTACAGACAAGAAATTGCTGTCATTTTGGCGTTTGCTTTCAACTGCATAAGTTGAATATGTTCTGTATGATTTTCGTTCCCCTAATTACCAATCATATTAAAGATATGCCAAATGTGAAATTTCATATTGGTAACCCATGCTTGCTTCTTTATGGGAACAATTATTAAATATTGCAGTAACTGAAATTTAATTCACGTAACAAAAAGTTTTGTATTTGACAATATTTTGGTATAATCTTTACATTTCTTCATATTTTATAATATTTACCATTCAGGGAAACTCAAAATATGCATTTCTGGTGTAATATGCGTGATGACTTTTTTAATAGAATCCAATACCTCCTAAACTTACTACAGTATTCCACAGGAGAGAAAGTCTCCGGGGCCTGAGACGCAGGGGGATTGCAGAAGGTTCCTAC
The DNA here is from genome assembly GCA_030765055.1 of Mantis religiosa. Taxonomy (NCBI): domain Eukaryota; kingdom Metazoa; phylum Arthropoda; class Insecta; order Mantodea; family Mantidae; genus Mantis; species Mantis religiosa. The sequence goes on from CM060960.1 coordinate 35,006,202, forward strand.
ACCCTCCCTGGACATGTTTATGACACCCCATGTCAGTACAGTTACAGACTATTCAAAAACATTCTGACGGCTTCTACTTTTGTGAATAAATCTTCTTGGCTTTAGTGGACAGAGTGAATAGGACGTATGCTTTTTAACAATTCTACTCCTTGTGTAGCATGCATTCTCTGTCTCACACATTCGCTGTCCTTGCCCCACTGTGCAAGGGTGGCACATTCCTTTCAGAGACTTACTCTGCGTTGGTGGACAGTAGAGACAAGCGCATTAGCAGAGAACGTAACAATGTATTCATCTTTTCACCTACTTTTAACTTATATTAAACCAAATAAACGTAGATATTCACTTTTCTTTACCTGTTTTCTACTCCACTACATTGAATACAGCTTGCAGCATAACCGACAGGGGCCATGCACGTTTAATCTGGATGCTTAGTGACGCTAGCGACCACTTTGGTATGGATAGTACTTCTTCCTCCTATCATGGATTAAGCTACTGGCCTGTTCTGGTCTCACTTCCACCTTAACATTGGTCTTCCTTTAGGAATGTATTCTAGCATCCTTTGTGGGGTTGCCTGCTTGAATCCATTCTATTAACATGACCTTCCATTTCTATGATATCTCCTAGAGCAATAATCTTTAAACCTTCTCTTATTTTTTAATCCATACCATCTTGTTACTCCTTTAACTGCTTTCAAAAATTTCATCTCAGCAGCTTCAATATCACTTATCTTTTTTTTTTACGTCATCCAACGGATATCCAAAGGGAGGACATCGGTGTGGAGGGGATCCAAGGCGTTGGCTGTCAGGTTATGGGCAGTCCGAGTCATATCGGAAGGTGAATGGATGGGGTGAAATGCTCAAATGAGCCCAAGTTTCACAGAGCTTAGAGTTACCCGATATTCGTCTTTCAGGATAAGGGAAAACCCCGGAAAAAACATATCCAGGTAACTCACCATGATCGAGGTTTGAACTCGAGACCTATTGAATGTGAGGCACACGCACTACCACCACGCTACCGAGGCGGGCTTCTTTCTGTCTTGAAATCCAATTTTCACGCCCATATTAAATTACTAAAATGGCCATAGCTTCATAATATTTAAGTCGTGTTTCGTCCGTTGCATTGTATAGTGTGATCCATATAAACCTGAACCATTTCAACACGCCATAACTTTTGAACCAATAATAGGACACACGTGCAACTTTAGGAGAATACAATTCACAATTGGGGGATTGCATTACACTATTTACATCTCAGAGAAAATGTTGGAAGCGTCCTCCACCAGCATCTATACATGTTTGTACTCGTCTCACCATATTCTCTGAAGTTTTACAGAGAGTATCCTCGCCAATGTTACTTATTTCGGTTCAAATGGATACCTTGAGAACATCAATTGTCCGTGGCCTATTCTTGTACACTCTATTGTTTTGTTTACACTCCGGTGAGGTTAGGTCAGGGGATCTGGGGGACCACAGACCTTGTGAGATTCGATTATCAAAGAAACTGGTTACAAGTTCCATGGTGTCATTAGATGTATGGCACGTTGCTCCATCTTGCTGGAAGTAGCCTTCTCTCAATTCGATATCATCTCCGTAAAACTTCAGAGAATATGGTGAGACGAGTGCAAACATGTATAGATGCTGGTGGAGGACACTTCCAACATTTTCTCTGAGATGTAAATAGTGTAATGTTATCTCCCAATTGTTTATTATAATCTCCCAAAGTTGCACGTGTGTCCTATCATTGGTTCGGGCTTATAAGGATCGCACTATATTTTTTAAAGTTCTCTTAATTCCACATAAATGCTGTAACTTGTGAATCCTATTGTGTAAATCATTAATGGTGCAAAATCACAAACATATCGTATAAATTGTCCACAAAGACTACGACCAAAGGCGATAGAAAAAAGAAGAGATTTTCTCACGAGAAAAATGCACAGCAAGTATGTAAAATATGAAAGCAAACTCGCCATAGGCAAGGAACATATGCAGGTAAGAAATGTTACCTTCGACAAACCTTGTAGCCCTTTGCCTGAAGTGAACACGCAACTAATGAAGATCAAGAGTTAAAATTCCAAAGTTCACGGAATATTTTCTCTCAAACCGTTAAAATTACTAAAAACATGGACCTTCCTACACTCGCTGTCAAAATCTGCGGAAAGTTTATTTCATACTTTCTAGTAGATAAAATAGAAACACAGGAGTACGTAAGTTTAAGCAACTCCATATGTGAGGACACTGAAACTCATCTTTCATCTTTTTTAATTTACGTCCTCAGGGTCCTTAGAGCTTAGTGTTATTCGACATTCATCTTTCAGGAAAAGACAAAACCTCCGGAAAAAACTCAAGAAAACTCATCCTGACGAGACTCGAACACGGGACCTCTTCAACATGAAGCAGACACGCTAACACTTACGCTACAGAGGGCTATTTGCATGTTCAAGGGAGGAAAGAAAAGATGACAAAGCAAAACAGCAAACAGAAAATGCCATTCGAGAATGTTCAATAAAGAATGATCACTTTTTTTTTTTTTTTTTTTTTTTTTTGACAATGCACCTTTACTCATCCTCGTAATTTTGATGGTCCTTCTCAAAATAGTCTCCCCTGAATGCGATGCACTTGTCCCAGCGTTTCTGCCAGTCTTCAAAGACATGCTGGAAACAATTTTTTGAGAGATCCTTCAAAATCGCCACCGCAGCCTTCACCACTGCTTCTGATGATGGATAATGCCTCCCACGAAGGAGTTTCTTCAAGTTAGGGAATAGAAAGGACACATGGGGCTACATCCGGACTATAGGGAGGGTGAGGGATGCACTTCACGTTGATTTTTGCAAGATATTCAGTAACAACATTGGCAATATGCAGCCGCGCATTTTTGTGGTGCAGCATCCAGCCTGCTTCATGGAAATGTGCTCTTTTGCGCCTGATATAGACTTGCAATGTTTTCAGGACATCCCTGTAGTATTGTCCAGTTACTGATGTGTGTGCAGGTACAACATGCTGATTAACCATTCCATGAATATCAAAGAATAAGATAACTATAACTTTCCCAGCAGAAGCAAACACTTTAGTTTTTTGGGGGGTTGGTCATGAAGGAGATTTCCACACTGAGCTTTGCTGTTTGCTCTCAGGATCAAAATGATGTAGTCAAGTTTCATTAGCAGTGATTATGTTTGAAAGAAACTCCGTATCTTCCTCTAACATCAACTTTAACTCCATGCAGACCTGTATGCCAATGTCCTTTTGTTCGGGAATCGACAGTCTTGGAACCCATCACGCACAAACACGTCTCATGTGTAATGTTTCTGTCACCAACGTGTAGGTGGCACACAATGAAATGTTCAGTATTTCCGAAAGTGATCTTAAGGTAATTCATCGATCCTCTCTCACAATGGCAGCAGCAGTGTTGATGTTTTCTTCCGTAAGAGCAACAACTGGAGCACCGGGTCCACATTCCTTTGAAATTGATTGTCTCCTCTCTTTAAACATTTTAAACCACCTTCGAGCTGTGCTGTAGGGAAGAACAGACTCTCCATAGGCCTCCTGTAACATTGTATAGGCCTCAACTGCAGATTTGTTGAGACGAAAGCAGAATTTCAAAGCCGCATATTGTTCCTCACGTGTTACCTCCATTGCAGCGGTAGGCGATACTGAACATGTCTGAACTTGGCTGGTTCTCACAGGCGGGAATCAGGAGTACCAACAATGAAACTACTACGGCGTGTTTGTTTGACATTAAGCTAACGGAATATAATCATATAGATTTTAGTGCGAAAAATTATGACCGTAAAATATATGATCCTTCTTTATTGAACATTTCTTGGAAATGGTTAATCCTATCACCCCAAAAAATTTTAATAAATGTAAAAATAAGTGCATTGGATACAAATTATATGCTTTAAAGAAATTTGCCTTTATGTGTTAAAGATTTTTAACATAATATTTTTGGGGGAAAAAAAAACTGAATCATGAATGTCCCTATTTTCAATAATAGATACAAAGAAGAACAAAATTCAATATTTAGTTTGAATCGAAGGCGCCATTCTCATGTTTTATGGCTTTTAATTACTTTTGCAAACAGAGTAAAGCTTTAAATAAACAAACACATCTAGTGAATACTAGAATCAATACGAAAACACTGCAGGGCTTCTCCTTCAACTCTCTTACTCGACACGCTACCCTTTTGTAATCCATTTGCGCCAACGTGTTACGTGTACACAGACTACAGCACATTTCCTCAGCTGCAATGTTTCTACGTGTAGCTCTATTTCGGACTATTTTTCAACATAACTTTTATCAATGATTACGTAGAAAATTAAGCTAGCTACAGTGAAGCAATGAATATAACACACACACACACACACACACACACACATATATATATATATATAAGCGCCCACCTTCTCCACATGAGCGCCCACTTCACTTATCTTAAGAAAATGATGTCAATTTTTCTTATGAATTGAGATCGATTTCACAAATTGCTTGCATCGTCAGTCCATCAACAAACTTCGTCGTCGAGGAATTCCGGTTACCATGTTATTATATTTTTTTAATTATTACCAAAATCTGAAAACCAAACAAACCTAAAAAGGAATCAACTGCTGGTATGAATGACATGACCATAACTTTCCCAGCAGAAGCAACCACTTTTGCTTTTTTGGGGTTGGTGATGAAGGAGATTTCCACACTGAGCTTTGCTGTTTGCTCTCAGGATCAAAATGATGTAGCCAAGTTTCAGCAGCAGTGATTACGTTTGAAAGAAACTCCGGATCTTCCTCTAACATCAACTTTAACTGCATGTTACCTCCATTGCAGCGGTAGGCGATACTGAACATGTCTGAACTTGCCTGGTTTTCACAGGCGGGAACCAGGAGTACCAACAATGAAACTACTACGGCGTGTTTGTTTCACATTAAGCTAACAGAACATAATAAGATTGAATTTTAATGCGAAAAATTACGACTTAAATTATTGTATTTATTTTTTCATCCTTTGGAACATAATACATATGTTATAGGACACGTCAGTTCAAGATACAAAGATAAATATAAAAAGTTACATAAGACTAAAAACTGTACAGATACAGGATCCAACAAAAGTCGAAAGTAGAAAAAGCAAATAAATATTGTCAATAGATTGTTGGTTACGATTTCTGACATAGTCAATTTTTCATCATTAATACTAATTGTACATAGTCAATTAGAAACTAATTCTACACATGATCCCTTAATCAGCTTAATGATGAAAGTGTTTAGTACATTATATTTGCTTAAATATTTGTCTAATCTTATCAATAAAATTCTTTCAAACAGTTTAGCTACTTCACATAACAAAGTTATTGGTCTATAATTATTCATCTGTTGTTCATTCCCTTTTTGAATATTTGCCTAATAATCCCTAATTTCAATGCTTCTGGAAATTTGTCCTGTTCTATAGAGTAATTAAGAGAGCGAGTGGCTTTACTATAACATTTTTACAACTGTTTAATAGTAAAGGACTGATTTCATCCCACCCACTTGTTCTATTTGGTTGTTGATTAATTTAGTTATTTCGTCTTCCGATGTTGGCCCAAGAAAAAAGGTAGAGTTAATCAAAGTGTCTGTGTTAGCATTATTTGTTGGTATATGCATTGGTCCTTTTATGAAAAAATCATTAAAGTTTTTACTAATGATGACGGGGTCATCAATTAATTCCCCATCTATATTTAATTCTATGTTTTTTATGAGGATCAGTGTGTCTTCTGGTTTCATTTATTATTCCCCATCCTGTTTTACTAACATTTTTTGATTTTACCATCTTCTCTCTGTATGCATCAGCTACAGCAGTTTGTAAGTTCTGTAAATACTGTCACCCGATCGTTGGAACACCCTATAGAACCAGCTGAGAGCGGGCAAGCAGGGGAGATCGGCCTTAGCCACGCCCCCCCCCCCTCGTTTGTCTTATAGTGGTGACAAGGGATGGCTGGGAGAAAAGAAACATCACTGCGCCGTCTCTTTCTGTTCCACCTGTGTTCTCGAACTTACGGGATATTTCATCTAATCGAGAACCTTCCAGATCGGCAAGCGGACCCTATATAAGCAACACGTCGTGCAAGAGGAGTCAGTCAGTTCTTGGTGTAAGAATGCAGTGCTAGTGTACGACGAGAAGACGGTGTGAGAGCATCGGAAGATTGTACGTAATTACGAGTGCAAGTGAAATTGTAACGGACGAACTGGTGAATCGTAATTGTGTGCATTACGTAATTCTGTGTAATTGGGCAAGAGTTTAACTGTAAGTCGGTGGAAATAAAGAACATTTTTGAGTGGTGAAATTGGACTTTTCATTTCACGAGCCCACAAAGTCACAATACTCATGCTTTAATTCTTTGTGCTTGTTTTTATAATAATCTAGCAATGAACTCTTATACAGTACATACATGTCTTTTATTTTATCTTTCAACTTCAACATCTTCAGTGACAATCCTACTGTTTTCTTTCTATTATTGCTTACTGATATACATTTACCCTTGCATAAGGCATTGAAGTTTAACATAAATATCCTATAGCAGCTAAGCTGCTTATTAGATTATTTATTATTGTAGCGTCCAGATCTCTTATCACTTTAGTTTCTCTATCATTCTTTATTGAACAGCACTCGTAATTATCATCTACAACGATGTGTAAATGAATACCTAATAAAGACTAGAAAAATGAGCAGAGAACGTGTTGCGATTGCAATACACCAGTATGTTTTTATAACCTTACGTTTGGATCCATCGCCTGTGGTGGAGTTCCGCTAGTTAGTATTATCCGCGCCAGACCTCACCTGTAAAGAAATGGCTAGGTTTTCCATGAGCAACTTTCCTAGAAATCCTGCTTCTCTGGACTGGTTTGACCAGCAACTACCTGTCTCGCAGATTTCCTTTCTAACTTCCATTCTACCTAATGTTTGGAATAACGATTAGAGATTCTATATAATTCTTATATTTCACCACAATTATGGGATGTCACTAGAATTTGGTGATATTTGAGTAGTTAGGCTTCGAACAGGGCAATAAAATTCATAAAAAGAGGCAAGTATTTTGGGGCTATAAAAGGAGATGAGACTAAATGGGAGGAATTATGAATTAGGCGTAAAAAGCATAGGTTGGTAGCATTATTCAAAGCTAATGCTGGTGTAAAGGCATGGGTGGACGTTAGTGTAAGGTTAGATAATCCGGATTATTATGGACGAAACGATCATAGGTATAAAATTAAGGGTAGAAGATACAGAACCTACGTAGGAAAATTTTCTTTTGTTAATAGAACCATTGAAGAATGGAATGAATTGCCTGTAGCAGTCTTTCAGGGCTGTCCCCTCTCGCTGAAGAAATTTAGAAAAAATCTAGATGGTTTATAGTTAAACTTTTAAATTATAATGGTATATAATATGTAAATAGAGAAGTAATTAGATATGTTTTAAGTGACTAAAGTAAAATAATACCATGTTTTATTGTTTACTGTGCTATTGTTGTAAATCTAGTATTTGTAATTTGATCTGTATTCTCAACTCTGCCACCGGGTAGTACCCAATTGCAGTCAATAAATACATACATACATACATACATACATACATACATACATACATACATACATACATACATACATACATACATACATACATACATACATACATACATACATACATTCATAGCTGTCAATTTCTTAACTAAATAAATAAATGTTTTGCATCCATATTACACACGGTCTCAAAAATATGTTATTTCTAATAAAATCCAGACTTCAAATTTTTGGATAAAATACAATATTTCCCCATTTCGGTATGGAATGTATGGAGTTAGCAGGTTAGTAATTATGACGTCATATGCCCGCCTCGGTAGCGTAGATGGTAGCATGTCTGCCTCACGTTCAAGAGGTCCCGAGTTCGAATCTCGGTCAGGGTGAGTTGCCTGGATAAGGTTTTTTCCGGGGTTTTCCCTTATCCTGAAAGACGAATGTGGAGTAGCTCTAAGCTCCATGGACCCTGGACACATTTCAGCATCATCTCACCCATTTCACTCAGCGTCCGATATGACAACGTTTGAGGATGTAAAATTAAAAAAAAGACGTAATTTAAGTTTATTTTCGTATGTATACAAAAATTAAGCCTGAAGGAAGTATATATTTACAATTTTAACATAGATAATGAGATGATACGTATACTAATAGAGCGTTGTGCTTTGGTTCCCTGCCACGAATACGGCTGGGTTCGATGGCTCCCCGGGGGCTGCGAATTTTAAGACTCAGGTGTAGGACCGATGTTCATTCAGCATCGTGAGGGAATCGAGGAGCTAAGATAGTTTGAGAACCCTGGTCTAGAAAGTCAACATTTCTGGCTGACCACTTCACCTGTATTGGTTGGATGATCGCCCACCTTTTACTTGTGTACGTGGGCGTGAGGCCGGCAGTCGGGTTGGCCGGCTCTGGCCCAATGCAATTGTTACACCATGGGTTGTATACTTCGTATGCTAATATACAGTGCGATCAAATAAAGCTGAACCATTTCAATAGGCCATAACGTGCAACTTTGGGAGAATATAATACACAATTTCGAGATTACATTACACTATTTACATCTCAGAGAAAATGACCGCGCCGTGGCTCAGTGGTTAGACCGCTTGGCTCTCAGCAAGGCGGCCCGGGTTCGATCCCATGCGACCGCAAGGTGAGATTTGTAGTGGACAACACGGCGCTGGGGCGGGTTTCCCCCGCCATCTCATTCCACCGGTGCTCCATCTTCATCTCATGTATCATCAGTGTCACCGCCTGCGGTGCCATATGTAGTAAAAGCGGGCATTAAACACTACACATTCATTCAGAGAAAATGTTGGAAGTGTCCTCCAGCAGCATCTATACATGTTTGCACTCGTCTCACCATATTCTCTGAAGCTTTACGGAGAGTATCCTCGCCAATGTTACTTTATTTTGGTTCGAATGGATTCCTTGAGAACATCAATTGCCCGTGGCCTATTCTTGTACACTCTATATTTTAGATACCCCCACAAGAAAACATCTGGTGCGGTTAGATCAGGGTATCTGGGGGTTCACAGACCTTTTGAGATTATTCGATTATCAAAGAAACTGGTTACAAGTTCCATGGTGCCATTAGATGCATGACACGTTGCCCCATCTTGCTGGAAATAACCTTCTCTCAATTCGATATCAGCTCCGTAAAACTTAGAGGAAATTTTTTTTCTCAATTTTTTACCGGGAAAACACGAGTCAGTTATGGAATTTAATGTCATGTCGGCACGTTGGCCATAGTAGCTCAATGGTTAGAGCGGCTGGACGGCAACCAGAAAATCCTGGTTCAAATCCCGGCTGTGGCATTGAATTTTTCAGTCGGACTCTATCCTTTCAATATAACTATTTGAGAACTCAGTTGTAGTCAAATTTTCCAATTTGACTCTTTAAAAATTTTAATTCGTCTAAAATTATTGTCGAATTTATTTTTTACTTTTAAATTTCTTTTATTAATTTTTCTACTGTTTGCCTATTATGATCAGTTTTCAAGATTTTGCTGAGGTAGTTAATTAGTAATTATTTAAATTTCCTTAGTCCCGTTTCAAACTTAATTGGTGTACGAAACTTTTGCTTCAAAGACGTATCGGAATGTGATATTTTATGATTGATTTGACAAAACAATTAACAAGATTCTTTCTCCATAATACTTTTATTTTGTGATTACTCGATACAAAAAAAATAAATAAATAATTTATTAAAAACTTCTCCTGCAAAATCACTCTTCAATTTACGTCCTCCAACGTTAAGTCATATCAGACGATGACTGAAATTGGTGAAATGGTGCTCAAATGAGCCCGGAGTCCATGGAGCTTAGAGCTACCCAGCATTCCTCTTGAAGGATAAGGGAAACCCAGGAAAAACACACACACACACACACTCACACACACACACACACACACACACACACACACACACACACACACACACACACACACACACACACACACACATATATACATATATATATGGCATGCAAAAATAATGAGATTTACAATGAAACTGAGCAAGTTGAAACTGAATGAATGTGCAATGAAACTGGAACAAATTTATAATGAAAGGCCTTCGACCTTTTCCACTGGGATTTTTTAAAATCAGCACACATACCTTGCAAAAATGCTTGTCTTTCAATCTTAAAAGTCGTGTTACGCCATACTTGTCGTGTGTCCTTCATACACCCAAGTCTCGTCAAGGTAGTATATTTTGCGACTGTTATCTCGGTACAGTCTGATTGTGCTTAAATAACGTCTTCGCCACACAGCAATAACGCCCCTGGAGTGGTAAGTTTCCCTGTTGTCTCAATTTCATATCGCGATGTTCCTACGCATCTAACACTCACACCTGTAAGTTCAGAACACAGCTGTTCGACTTATCTCACTGACAAAGACGGATTCTTCTCTGTGAGTGCATTAAACACATGCAACACAATTCTTTTTTCGCCGCTTTGTAAAGGTTTTCCCTTGCGATGTTTCAGCGAAAAACTGGCGGTAAACTCTGCCATTATACATGTAATAAGTACACGCGCAATAAACGATCAATAAAACAATTTAGCTCTCGCACTCGGCACAACACACCTTCGATTAATCCAGTTCATAACAAGGTTAGTGATAAAGTCATATAAACAAATATGTCATCACTACCACTACACGTGCTATCGTGCCATGTGCGTGAGAGCAAAGCAACCTCCTATTTACTTCGTTTAGGAATTAACATGCATTTCAGATAAATCAACTCTGTTGCATAATATATTTAATTCAAACAGTTACAAAAATATAAATTTCGTTAAATAACGAACTAATTTTTACCGCACAAGTCTATACTACAATAGCAGCCAATGAGAGGCGATAAGTTCACGTGACCGTTAAGAGATACGGGACAAGCTTATGTGAAACAAGGATTGGTTAAAATGTTGGCCACACTGAGATGCGGCCACAGCCATGTTAGCTTGTGGGTAGCCTGAATAAGGCCTGAGTTCGTTTATGGTGAAGTTTTGTATCGTTTCCTAATATATGTACTTGTGCAAAGTGTGGTGGTACAGTGGGCGCGAACAAGAATGATGAATGGCTGGAGATGACATCAGGCTAGTGATGTCGTCACTTCCTACTTGTCCGGGAACCGGGTCAGCTGCAAGGTAGTACCTAGCACATAACCACTCCCTACAAACAGCTTCAAGCAATTCGCCGTTCGCTCATTTCTTGTTCTGTTCCTTCCGCGATACACATATTAACCATTCCGGAACTTACCACGTTTCCACGGCGATTTCAGCTGACTCTTGGACTTGATCCTCTTAGAAAGTAGAATCGATTCGATATGTTACTATATGGAAACACATCGTATTCGAATTTACGAAGGCTGTTCAATAAAGAATTATCACAATTATTTTTTACAACGTACCTTTACTCATCCTCATTATTTTGATGGTCCTCCTCAAAATAGTCTTCCCTGAATGCGGTGCACTTGTCCCAGCGTTTCTGCCAGTCTTCATAGACATGCTAGAAAAAAAATTTTAGACATCGTTCAAAATGGCCTCCGCAGCCTTCACCACTGCTTCTGATGATGGATAATGCCTCCCACGAAGGCGTTTCTTCAAGTTAGGGAATAGAAAAAAGTCACATGGAGCTAAATTCGGACTATAGGGAGGGTGAGGGATGTACTTCACGTTGACTTTTGCAAGATATTCAGCAACAACATTGACAATATGCGGCCGCGCATTATCGTGGTGCAGCATCCGGCCTGCTTCACGGAAACGTGGTCTTTTGCGCATGATAAGGACTTGCAATGTTTTCAGGATATCCCTGTAGTATTGTCCAGCTACTGATGTGTGTGCAGGTACAAACTGCTGATGAACTGTTTGTGAGAGAGATCGACGAATTACCTTAACATCACTTTCTGAAATACTGAACATTTCATTGGGTGCCACCCACACGTTGGTGAGAGAAACATTACACATGAGACGTGTTTGTGTGCGATGGGTTCCAAGAGTGCTGATTCCCGAACAAAAGGACATTCGCATGCAGGTCTGCATGCAGTTAAAGTTGATGTTAGAGGAAGATCCGGAGTTTCTTTCAAACGTAATCACTGCTGATGAAACTTGGCTACATCATTTTGATCCTGAGAGCAAACAGCAAAGCTCAGTGTGGAAATCTCCTTCATCACCAATCCCCCAAAAAGCAAAAGTGGTTGCATCTCATGCTTTAATATTCTTGGAATGGTTTATCAGCATGTTGTACCTGTACACACATCAGTAACTGGACAATACCACAGGGATGTCCTGAAAACATTGCAAGTCCATATCAGGCGCAAAAGACCACATTTCCGTGAAGCAGGCTGGATGCTGCACCACGATAATGCGCGGCCGCATATTGCCAATGTTGTTGCTGAATATCTTACAAAAATCAACGTGAAGCGTATCCCTCACCCTTCCTATAGTCCGGATTTAGCCCCATGTGACCTTTTCTATTCCCTAACATGAAGAAACGCCTTCGTGAGAGGCATTATCCATCATCAGAAGCAGTGGTGAAGGTAGCGGAGGCGATTTTGAAGGATCTTTCAAAAATGGTTTCCAGCATGTCTTTGAAGACTGGCAGAAACGCTGGGACAAGTGCATCGCATTCAGGGGAGACTATTTTGAGAAGGACCATCAAAATTATGAGGATGAGTAAAGGTACGTTGTCAAAGAAAAAAAAAAAAAAAAATGTGATCATTCTTTATTGAACAGCCCTCTTACTATAAATAAGACCAGAGTTTATGAGTGACATTTGGCTTATAAATCACTAAATAGGTAACACAGAAATCAACCTACAGAGCAAACAAAAGCACTCTGCTACTTCAGATACTGCCGTATCATCCTTGTATCTTATCTTCACTGTGTGAATACACGTTTATTCCTAGAACGAAATTATGACGTAGTAGGTTGGTGAATATTATTACATTTCCATACAAAAATGACTCGTTAAATACTTAAAAGACCAAAATTACAGTTGGCAGTAATGATGAAGCTAATATCAAGGAATGCTTATTTTTCGCAAATGCACTCTTGTATTTTATATTCTCAACATCAGTGAATCACATTTAAATGTGTTTTGAAATTGGAATATAATAATACTAAAAGGGATAAGAACCTGAAATCCATTATTTTTACTTTCTTTGCTGGGAAATATTGTATACCAAACCAATTTCACCGGAAATACATCTTTTGAAACTTCCTATATACAGAAAGGCAACTTTAGAAAGAAGCATAACTTTATTTTTTTATTTTTAAAAACATTTACGTCCTGCAATGTTAAGTCTTATCGAACTATACATGAAATTGTTGAAATCATGCTCAAATGAGCTCAGGGTCTATAGAGCGTAAAGGTACCAGACATTCATCTTTCAGGATAAGGGAATATCCTGGAAAAACGTATCCATATAATTCATCCTGACCGAGATTGGAACTTGGAACCTCTTAAACATGAGACAGACACGCTATCACTGAGGCTACAGAGGCGGAGTATTTCCCTGTGTGTGTGTGTGTGTGTGGGGGGGGGGGCACACGTCACTGCCTTATGTGAACAGCATAAATGCCCCCCCAAAAAAGAAAAAAAAAAAACAAGGAAAAGTATTTAAATTCAGCATTCCTAAGGGTGCCCCCCGTAGGGGGAGGAATGCGTCCCTTTCAGCTGCCAAAGTGCGGGCGCTGCGGACCCCTAGTACTCGTGGTACCTCTAACGTTACTAGAGGAACCTCGGGCCGAACATGCCGAGCCCCTCCCTCTGGAAGCGGTTCGGATTGGGTTAGACTTGAGGGGGCAGTGTGTTCCCGCCACCCACGAGCAATTGGGTACCTCTGGCCAGGCTACAGGCCGCCCGGAGGGGGTAAAGGGTTGCCTCATAAGTCCCGGGAACTAGCCTGCAGAGCTAGTAGCTGGTGTGCTAGATCACCGGCGGCCCTACCAAGGTTTTTGGTAGCTGGTTCATCAAGGACCGGCGCGTAAGTGGCGTATCCACTTCCGTCCTGTCTGCCGTGTGCAGGCGGGGGTGGGGGCAGCTTATAAAATAGGTGCTGTCCTACGGTAAATATACCCGAGAGGCCCGGGTTCAGGTCCTACGGGGCCGGGACTAATGGGAGTAGATCCTCGCATTTAATTCCTAAGGGTGCCACACGTAAATATGAAAATCATCTCACCCCAGACTATCCGTATATACGAGTATAAAACTTACAAAAATAGCTTCGAGAATTTCTTTTAAAATGTAAGTTCTTTTAAAATGAAATGTATATCTTGAACTTTCTCTAAATGTTCTCAGAAGTGCTCTTCATTTTTTTTATTTATTTATTGTTGTAATTTACGTCCTCCAACATTACGTCATATCGGACCATGAATGGATTGGGTGAAATAATGCTAAAATAAGCCCAGGGTCCATAGAGCTTAGAGTTACCCGACATTCCTCCTTTTAGGATAAGGAGAGTTCTGGGAAAACCTTATCCAGGTAACTCAACCTGACCGAGATTCGAACTCGGGACATCTTGAACGTAAGGCAGCCATGCTACCATCTACGCTACCGTGGCGGCCTCTCTGCATTCAGGATAACATTCGTGTAACTAAAAGACAGACAAAATCTTACTAATAAAGAATATAAATCTCTGGAAATTAACTGTTTTTCCACAACAGCTGTGTGTAGGCTGATTTCTATAAGTAGTGTCCGACTGAAAAATTGTATGCCATAGCCAGGATTTGAACCACGCACCTCCTGGCTACTGCTGAGCTAGTGGTTTCCCGAGAAAAATAGGAGTCAATTGGAGAATTTAATGCCATGCTGGCATGTTGACTATAGTAGCTCAATGGCTAGAACAATTGCACGGAGACCGGGAGACCCGTGGTTCAAATCCTGGCAATGGCATTGAATTTGTCACTCTGATTTTACCTAACCAATATAAATCTCGTTAAATAATTATTTTTACCTACGTATATCGTTTATAATGTTATTTATGTAGGTTTTTTTGTAAAATAAGATACTGTAGGTATATAGTAAATTTAAAAATATTTCTTTATCATTGCCAATTTATTTATAATGCTTTAGTAGAGCGAGCCATTTCCGAATTATCCTTTGTTTGAATTTTCCATTATTTATACTTGTCTCATATAAGATTACGTTATTCACAATCTTCCTTTATCTCTCTCTGCGGCCATGCAGGGACAACAAATTTTAAAGCCATCACATATAGATCAGTAGGTAAAACATTTGACTATCACTTAATCTACAAGTAAATTAGCAATAAGATAAAGCCTACCTTGCTTAATATGGAATAAATAAGTATTTTTACAAGATAAGGAAATCATTCGACATCAAATCTTTGGGAGGAATATATAACTTTCTTTATTAACTGCGTGCTGAGTAAAGAAAATAAAACTTGAGTGCAAAATTCTCAATTCCAGATTGCCATCTACAACGCATGCCATTATGGGCTATACCTTGAGGCTTTACTACGTAACTCTACGTACACGATTCGTTGATAAATTCACTTACAAGCTCCCTCTATTTTTCTCCGCATCTGAGTATCAGCTGTTTCGGTATTCCGTGCTGAAATGTCGTCATTTTGGTTTCAAGAAAGAAGGCAACTTTCTCTCACGTTTTAATTCACGCAGCTGAATGTTTTGCACAACGCCAACAGTTAATAGATTTCAGATAACAATTATCTTCATCAAAATACTGATATACATAAAAACAACGACATAAATAACATTTCCTTTTCAAGCTTCATTACTTAATTTACAGCGAAATATACAGGGTGAACAAAAATATGGCTATAACAGAGAGAAAAATGGCTCACGTTGTCGATAGAATCTCTACTGCTGGATAGAGCTCTCATCGCTTCCAGGTAGAGAAGAGCTTATGAACCAACAACCAGTGGTTTGGACGGTCGCCACTGAGCCCGGTAGTCAAACTTGTTTACGCGTCTCTACCACTTACATTGTCCATTCCTGCAGCGCATTTGTTTCCTGCGGTTGCTCCATCTCATCCCTTCCTCCTGGGATGTATATACAAAAGATCCAATTGCAGTAGGAGGTGCTAGGTGTCTCGCTCCGCTACCCAATCTATCCTATGTTAGGCACAATTATTAAATGGGTCACTAACGTTACGTGCTCATTTGTTTTATTCTCTAGAAGCAGAGCCCACCTCCGTAGCTTAGATGGTAGATGCATGCATCTTCAAGAGGTCCAGAGTTCGAATCTCGGTCTAGATGAGTTATGTAGATAAGGCTACTTTCGGTTTTCTCTTATTCTGAAAGATGAATGTCTGGTAACTCTTAAGCTATATGGAGCCTGGACTTATTTGACATTTTAATTCTATTTATTATCACGTGATACTTGGTACTTCCCCAATCACGTTTACTGCAGTGAAGCGATGATTTCCACTCGTCCTATTAGCATCGCGTGTGAAGTAAGTATGGTGCTCAGATGCTCTGAGTACTTTCTGCCCACCACAAGAAGGCAAGCGGGGAATGAAGGAGGGAGGAGCTTAAACTGTTTATCTGATCTGATTGTGGATCTGTTTACTATGAAATGAGTGTATGACGGTGCATATGAGTCACCCATGCTGCCAGATCTAATGATCGTTTAAGTAAATGTAATGATAAGGTGAGCATTAACACAGCAAAAAGGATTACGTTTGACATTCCATTGCCTTGCCTTCTTGTGTTGGGCAGACAGTTGGAAGCCTCTAAAAAGTAGTGAAAAGGCTATTGTATCAAACGTGCTTAAGTTTTTCTTTCAACGTTATGACACTTTGCTGTGAAGACTTCACTGAAATGACATCTGAAGCAACTGGTGAATCTGTGAACACTTTCATATGTGAGAACTGGAATTAAATAGGAAGTATAAGAACCCCTATAAAGAAAAGGGAAAGTAAATTTAATATTTTAGGACGAATGGATGATTTATTAAAAGTGCTATTCGCTTTTAAGTAAATAGTGTCGTTAGTTTATGTGCATCCCCACTTTAAGCCCGGAGGGACTATAGTTTAGTTATAGATGGATGGGGTTGGTTTTGTCAATACCCACATAAACAGCTGCAATTCATCATGGGCCTCAATTTATTAACTTCATTAAAACTGTTCGAAGAGGCGTTTCAGCAACAAAGCTCATCAAAGAAGCTATGGGTATGTTGAAAACAGGTCTTATATTTATTAAGTGATACCAGGACATTGTCTAGTCTATGTACAGGATGAAGAAAAATATATAAAATTGGCCATTACGATAAACAGATTGCTAAAATTTAAGTACTGATCTTTCTTTATTATCACTGGAGGTAGTGCCCAGCCAGACATCTTAAGGAGTAACACTTGGTAGGCCCTAAGTGAGGTGAGGCTGTGGAACCATAATACGAGGGTGGTCTGAAAAGTTTCCGACATAAACATGAAGATGGCAACACTCGTGAATAAAAACTAGTGTATTTCGTTGTTCATCTGTTGACTGTTACCAAAGTTTCAGCCATTTTGGACGCTCAATTGCTATGTAACAGTCATTCGAGTGAGTTGACGCAAGTGTTGTTGTTTTTTTTATTTTGAAAATGGACAAAATCGAGTATCGAGCTGTCATTAAATATTTGTTTTTGAAAGGCAATACGCCTACGCAATTCAAAGATGAGTTGGATTCTGTGTATGCGGACTCTGCACCATCATTTACCACAGTGAAATTTTGAGCATATGAATTTAAATGTGGCCGTAAGAGCTTGGGAGATGATGAACGTTCGGGACGTCCAAAAACTGCAACAACCGACGAAAACATAGCCAAAGTTCACCAAATAGTGCTAGACGACGCCGAATTAAAGTGAGAGAGATAGCAGAGGCTGTGAGCATGTCAAAAGAACGTGTTTGTCACACATTAGATCAACATTTAGACATGAGACATCCGCGAGTTGGGTGCCGCATATGCTCACGTTAGACCAAAAACGTATTCGAATGAACATTTCCAATGCTTTGTTGGCGCAATTTAGGCGCAAGAAATCCGAGTTTCGGCGCCGATTAATTACTGTAGATGAAACTTGGATACACCATTATACGCCCGAAACAAAAATACAGTCCAAACAGTGGACTGTAAAGGGGGAGCTGGCTCAAAAAAAAAAAAAAAAAAAAAAAAAAAAAAAAAAAAAAAGTTGCTTTTTTGATTAATTAGAGCCAACTGAAAAATTCAATGCCATGGCCGGGATTTGAACCACGGATCTACTGGTTTCCGTCCAGTCGCTCTGACCCTTGAGCTACCATGGTCAACGTGCCTTCCTGACATTAAATTCTCCAATTGACTCATTATATTTCCCGGTGGACCACTTAAGGTTCTCATATTTGAGACAACTACTTGTGGCGACTTACTATTGTAAGTACTTAATTAGCAGGATTTTTATCGTAGATTATTTTTAATGTAAATTTATATTGAGGAATTAATCTTAAAGAATTAATCCTTTTAAATACATTACTCCGGTATATGGGTGATTTTTGATTAATTAGAGCCAACTGAAAAATTCAATGCCATGGCCGGGATTTGAACCACGGATCTCCTGGTTTCCGTCCAGTCGCTCTGACCCTTGAGCTACCATGGTCAACGTGCCTTCCTGACATTAAATTCTCCAATTGACTCATTATATTTCCCGGTGGACCACTTAAGGTTCTCATATTTGAGACAACTACTTGTGGCGACTTACTATTGTAAGTACTTAATTAGCAGGATTTTTATCGTAGACTATTTTTTAATGTAAATTTATATTGAGGAATTAATCTTAAAGAATTAATCCTTTTAAATACATTACTCCGGTATATGGGTGATTTTTGATTAATTAGAGCCAACTGAAAAATTCAATGCCATGGCCGGGATTTGAACCACGGATCTCCTGGTTTCCGTCCAGTCGCTCTGACCCTTGAGCTACCATGGTCAACGTGCCTTCCTGACATTAAATTCTCCAATTGACTCATTATATTTCCCGGTGGACCACTTAAGGTTCTCATATTTGAGACAACTACTTGTGGCGACTTACTATTGTAAGTACTTAATTACCAGGATTTTTATCGTAGACTATTTTTTAATGTAAATTTATATTGAGGAATTAATCTTAAAGAATTAATCCTTTTAAATACATTACTCCGGTATATGGGTGATTTTTGATTAATTAGAGCCAACTGAAAAATTCAATGCCATGGCCGGGATTTGAACCACGGATCTACTGGTTTCCGTCCAGTCGCTCTGACCCTTGAGCTACCATGGTCAACGTGCCTTCCTGACATTAAATTCTCCAATTGACTCATTATATTTCCCGGTGGACCACTTAAGGTTCTCATATTTGAGACAACTACTTGTGGCGACTTACTATTGTAAGTACTTAATTAGCAGGATTTTTATCGTAGATTATTTTTAATGTAAATTTATATTGAGGAATTAATCTTAAAGAATTAATCCTTTTAAATACATTACTCCGGTATATGGGTGATTTTTGATTAATTAGAGCCAACTGAAAAATTCAATGCCATGGCCGGGATTTGAACCACGGATCTCCTGGTTTCCGTCCAGTCGCTCTGACCCTTGAGCTACCATGGTCAACGTGCCTTCCTGACATTAAATTCTCCAATTGACTCATTATATTTCCCGGTGGACCACTTAAGGTTCTCATATTTGAGACAACTACTTGTGGCGACTTACTATTGTAAGTACTTAATTAGCAGGATTTTTATCGTAGACTATTTTTTAATGTAAATTTATATTGAGGAATTAATCTTAAAGAATTAATCCTTTTAAATACATTACTCCGGTATATGGGTGATTTTTGATTAATTAGAGCCAACTGAAAAATTCAATGCCATGGCCGGGATTTGAACCACGGATCTCCTGGTTTCCGTCCAGTCGCTCTGACCCTTGAGCTACCATGGTCAACGTGCCTTCCTGACATTAAATTCTCCAATTGACTCATTATATTTCCCGGTGGACCACTTAAGGTTCTCATATTTGAGACAACTACTTGTGGCGACTTACTATTGTAAGTACTTAATTACCAGGATTTTTATCGTAGACTATTTTTTAATGTAAATTTATATTGAGGAATTAATCTTAAAGAATTAATCCTTTTAAATACATTACTCCGGTATATGGGTGATTTTTGATTAATTAGAGCCAACTGAAAAATTCAATGCCATGGCCGGGATTTGAACCACGGATCTACTGGTTTCCGTCCAGTCGCTCTGACCCTTGAGCTACCATGGTCAACGTGCCTTCCTGACATTAAATTCTCCAATTGACTCATTATACTTCCCGGTGGACCACTTAAGGTTCTCATATTTGAGACAACTACTTGTGGCGACTTACTATTGTAAGTACTTAATTAGCAGGATTTTTATCGTAGATTATTTTTAATGTAAATTTATATTGAGGAATTAATCTTAAAGAATTAATCCTTTTAAATACATTACTCCGGTATATGGGTGATTTTTGATTAATTAGAGCCAACTGAAAAATTCAATGCCATGGCCGGGATTTGAACCACGGATCTCCTGGTTTCCATCCAGTCGCTCTGACCCTTGAGCTACCATGGTCAACGTGCCTTCCTGACATTAAATTCTCCAATTGACTCATTATATTTCCCGGTGGACCACTTAAGGTTCTCATATTTAAGACAACTACTTGTGGCGACTTACTATTGTAAGTACTTAATTAGCAGGATTTTTATCGTAGACTATTTTTAATGTAAATTTATATTGAGGAATTAATCTTAAAGAATTAATCCTTTTAAATACATTACTTCGGTATATGGGTGATTTTTGATTAATTAGAGCCAACTGAAAAATTCAATGCCATGGCCGGGATTTGAACCACGGATCTCCTGGTTTCCGTCCAGTCGCTCTGACCCTTGAGCTACCATGGTCAACGTGCCTTCCTGACATTAAATTCTCCAATTGACTCATTATATTTCCCGGTGGACCACTTAAGGTTCTCATATTTGAGACAACTACTTGTGGCGACTTACTATTGTAAGTACTTAATTGCCAGGATTTTTATCGTAGACTATTTTTAATGTAAATTTATATTGAGGAATTAATCTTAAAGAATTAATCCTTTTAAATACATTACTCCGGTATATGGGTGATTTTTGATTAATTAGAGCCAACTGAAAAATTCAATGCCATGGCCGGGATTTGAACCACGGATCTCCTGGTTTCCGTCCAGTCGCTCTGACCCTTGAGCTACCATGGTCAACGTGCCTTCCTGACATTAAATTCTCCAATTGACTCATTATATTTCCCGGTGGACCACTTAAGGTTCTCATATTTGAGACAACTACTTGTGGCGACTTACTATTGTAAGTACTTAATTACCAGGATTTTTATCGTAGACTATTTTTTAATGTAAATTTATATTGAGGAATTAATCCTTACAGAATTAATTCCTCAATATAAATGTTGCTTTTTTTTCGGCTGGGAAACTGATGGCGACTGTTTCATGGGATAGTCATGGAGTTATTTTAATTGATTATATTAAAAAAGGAATACCCATTATAGGAGCATACTACGCATCATTACTAGACAATCTGAAGGCAGAACTTGGGAAAAAACGGCCACATTTGCAGAGCAAGGAAATCCTGTTTAACCAAGACAACGCATCGTCTCACACCTCAGCGTTGGCAATGGCCAAAATCCACGAATTACGGTTTGAACTGCTTGACCTTGCGCCTTACTCACAAGATCTAGCCCCAAGCGACTTCTTTTTGTTCCCTCATCTGAAAATTGCGCTCGGAGGACAGAGATTTTCGTCAAATGAAGAGACAATCACCTTCGTGAACAAATATTTTGTAGAGAAAAACGCCGAGTACTATTTGGTTACAGAGATGGAAGCGTCGCTGGGAGAAGTGTGTAGAGTTACAAGGAGACTATGGTAGCTCAATGGGTAAGAGCGACTGGACGGAAACCAGGAGATCCATTGTTCAAATCCCGGCCGTGGCATTGAATTTTTCATGTTGACTCTATCCTTCAAAAATCTTAGCCTATATACGGCTAGTGTTAAGAGATGATTAATTTCCATTAATTAGCTAAAGTAATAAGAGTTAAATGATGAAGCCTGGGACTTAAGTACTTACGATAAGTCGCTACAAACAGTGCTTCTCGAATGCGAGAGCCCCTAGCGGTTTGCCGGAGAAATATACGAGTCCAATGGAGAATTTAATGTCATGACGGCACGTTGGGCATGGTAGTTCAATGGGTTAGAGCGACTGGACGCAAACCAGGAGATCCGTGGTTCAAATCCCGGCCGTGGCATTGAATTTTTCATGTTGACTCTATCCTTCAAATACCTTAGCCTATGTACGGCTAGTGTGAAGAAATGATTAATTTCCATCAATTAGCTAAAATAATAAAAGTTAAATGATGAAGTCTGGGACTTAAGTGCTTACAATATTAAGTCGCCACAAACGGTGTATCTCGGATGCGAGAGCCCCTAGTGGTTTACCGGGCAAATATACGAGTCAAATAGAGAATTTAGTGTCATGACAGCACGTTGGCCATGGTAGCTCAATGGGTTAGAGCGACTGGACGGAAATCAGGAGATCCGTGGTTGAAATCCCGGCCGTGACATTGAATTTTTCATGTTGACTCTATCTTTCAAATGTTAAATGTTAAAATATCCACAAAATTCATATATTTTGTTATTTCTCTTTAAAAATAATTCCCAAATGATTTCTTTGAATTCAAAGTGATTAATTTAACCTACTCGTATTTACCGATTCTCTTTTGAATGTATTGTTTACTTATACATTTTTTTCTTCTCTGGTGAGCGGTTTTCTATGTTCTTTGTTTTGAACTTAGATATCTAGGGATAACGGTTTCCGAGGTCGCGCATTCAAATCTTGTGCAGGGCAGTGGATTCTTTAGGGTATAAAATACTTATAGGGCTTCTTTAGGAAGGGAAGTAAAGCCGGAGGTCCCGTTTCGTAGATTTAATGTACGTAAAGGAATTTCAAGCGGGATAAAGGGCCCTCTGAGGAAACTTCTTTCACTCCCAGTATAGAATGGGACGTTGGGAACCATAATAGTTCAACGCCGCCTTAGTGTAGATGGTAGGTGTCTGCCGTATACATGCCGGGGCCCCTAGTGGTTTACGGGGAAATATATGAGTCAATTGGAGAATTTAATGTCATGACGGCAAACTGGTCATTGTAGCTCAATGGGTTAGAGCGACTGGACGGAAACCAGTAGATCCGTGGTTCAAATCCCAGTCGTGGCATTGAATTTTTCATGTTGACTCTATCCTTCAAAAACCTTAGCCTATATACGGCTATTAACTTATGGAGATTTCTGTGATATTTTATTGTAATTTATTGAGCTGCAGTGGAATTAAACCCAATAAAAAATGCAACGTAATCTATGCATACTGTTTAAAAACACTAACACACTTCCTACGTGCAATATACATACATCCAGAACTCCGTATGTTCCGGTGCAGGTTACTACTGACCATAAAAGCAACCAGTGCATAACTTTAATGGTTTAACACAGTGCATCCTACCACCGCCCTCCGGGAGTGGATAAGAGGAGAAGCTGTGACACCGGTGGACCAAGGTTAAGGAGGGAGAACGTGTGAAAGGGCTAACGTGTACCGTACAAGGTTGCTAGGTTACTTGACAACACCGCACCGTTTCCAAACCGTCCCCCCTCGCAACAGGTAGAAAACAGGTACAAAGGAAATACTGAAAGGATGGGGAAAGGAGGTATATGAGACAGGTGGGAAAAGAGCCCTCAGAACGAAAACAAAAATACAGCCATTGGATCACCAGCAGGAAACGAGTATGAACCTGTACACCTCAAAATGTTTAGCCATGTCTTGTACAAAACCCTTCCTACCAACGCTTTTTCCATTATAATCAAGATAAAACCTACGATGCACTAAATAACTGTTTGAAAGCAATAAAATTCACAAAATTTTGGAAACACTACAGTAAAAACTGCCTAAAACGGACCGGAAACCTGGAAAAACGGAAAATACATTTTAGAACGAAGCTATTTCCCGTGTAAAATTATATCCTAAGCAGGAAAACTGCCCAATGTGGAAACGAAGGATTTTTTCATAAACCATTTTCGTAAATAACCTGATTAAAACTGTTTACTTTATGTGTTTACAACGCAGGTATTTTAAAAAGTGCAGTAATTTACAGGCCAACTGCACTTGCACTTGCCCGCCTCGGTAGCGTGGTGGTAGCGTGTCTGCCTCACGTTCAAGAGGTCCCGAGTTCAAATCTCGGTCAGGGTGAGTTACCTGGATAAAGTTTTCTCCGGGGTTTTCCCTTATCCTTACAGACGAATGTCGGGTAGCTCTAAGCTCCATGGACCCTGGACACATTTGGGCATCATTTCACCAATTTCATTTATCGTCCGAAATGACTTAACGTTGGAGGACGTAAAATTACAAACAAACTTGCACCGAAATTCCATGAACGATAAACTCAAACTGTAATCCTTTGAGGAAAACGGAAAACAAACCCTTAACTCTCTCAACTCTCTTCCAACACACATGGTAAGGGTGCAACCGTTTCGCAGTGTGTTCACTCTCAGTTTTGTTGTTACAAGTGATCAAGTACAAGTGGAAAAAAACTGTTAACTTTGGTGATCTTTAAAAGCATAGATTAAAATAGTAACTGAAGCTTTCCTGGCGACGAATATGCTCACGTTGTTCTCGGGAAGCAAGGCAGGTGAAAAGACGATTAGAAATCGACGTTTCGGGAGTGTGCATCTCTCCCATCATCAGGATATTTATTAAATGATATAACACAAATACAAACAAAGACAAGGCACTATCAAATTTCGCATTACTGAACATGAGACTGTTTTCAGTAAATTAAATCCCAGGTCAGGAGATGGCGTGGGTATAGAAAATTAATTGGGTCAAAGAAACGTCACTACTTGATTATCAAGCTGTGCTTAAGTCGACGGATTTCCATTTTAAGGCCGGTTTCCAAGAGGAGCTGAACTGAAATCCAGCATCACGATTAAGCGTGCTCCTCTCGGAGGAAAAGGCCAAAGCTTCCTTAACTCTCCGCTCCCAGTAATTGTTGCATTTTGCGCGCCGTGGCTCAGTGGTTAGACCACTTGGCTCTCACCAAGGCGGCCTAGGTTCGATCCCAGGCGACCGTAAAGTGAGATTTGTGGTGGACAACATGGCGCTGGGATGGGTTTTCTCCGGGACCTCCGGTTTCCCCCGCCACCTCATTCCACCGGTGCTCCATTTTCATCTCATGTATCATCAGTTTCACCGCCTGCGGTGTCGTATGTAGTAAAAGCGGGCATTAAACACTGCACATTTCATTTCATTTGTTGCATTTTGCCAAGATGGTCTCCCATCGCTACCAGAATAAAACGAACATGAACGGAGCATTCGTTTAACGCAACCGGAGAAGCCTGGACTGGCACAGAATTGTTTTGATAATGATCATAGAGCCAACCTTAGGGAGACAAATCTCAGTTAGGGTGAGTAACCTGGTTAAGAGTTTCTTCGAGGGTTTTCCCTATCCTGAAAGAGGAATGTCGGGTAACCCTAAGCTCTATACATCCTGGGCTCATTTGAGCATCATTTCACCCATTCCATTGATCGCCCCCTATGACTTAACGTTGGAGGACGTAGATTCAAGTGGGGAAAACTTATTGCTAACTTTTTTGTGGCCGAGAGCGCAATATGGGATCGCCTTTTGCGGCAGACATATCTTTTAAAAGTTAGGCGCTACGAGATGACTTCGAAATTCCGTTCTCTTTGCACCGTCAAGGAAGAAAAACATATTTCTATTTGTGAAAAGTTGTTGTTGACTAATGGCACTGGGGATTAGTTGATTTGCATAATTCCCCCCCCCCCTAGGTTCCCACTTTTGAGACCATTACATTTGTCCAAATGGTGTTTGTTCATGATGACATCCTCTTTACAGATAGTACATTTGGGTGTAGGTATGCAGTGTATTTTACAAAGGTGTTCTACAAGACAATCATGGACAGTTTCCATTCTAAATATGGCCACTGCAGTTTTTATTGGCAGTTTTTGTATGTCAGTTTTGTCTCCAATGTTCTTATAATCCTTGTCTTTTAGTTTATCTTCTTCATCAAGTCTCTGCTGCCTTTTAAAATGTAGCTTAATGTTGTTTAATTGTTTATTAATTTCAGTTTGTCTTACGGGTTTTATATTTTGAATTGCTAGTTGGTCAGCATGTTCATTACTCAAAAGTCCAACATGGGCTGGAATCCATTGCAGAGTGACATGATTTCTTGATTCGACAGCTTTAATTAAACTTCTTATTCCTTTGATGTTTCTTGTTGTTTTGTTTTTATAATTTACAATCCCATCTATGGCTGATTTTGAATCTGTTAAGATTAACTATATTTTGCTTTATGTACCGTTTGTACAGGACATTCTGCAGTGCTGCTTTTATGGCTGTTAGTTCTCCGTCATAATGGTTTGAAGTTTCGTCTAGTGTTAGATACTTTGCAAAATGTTTGCTGTATACTCCTGCACCAGCATCTTGTTTGTTAATAAAGGATCCATCTGTTTATATTCGGAGCCATTCTTTTTCTGGATATCTTTCATTTTCTGTGGCTATTGCTATTGCTCTCATTTCATTTGGTAAATTGTTTTGCTTATGTACTGTATATAACAGGTCATTCTTATAATGTATGTCAATATATTCTGTTGGGCTTGTTTCCTCTATTGTTGTTATTATGTTCTTGTGTTTTGAGTTATTGATGTATGTTCTGAAGCTTGTTTGGGTTTTTAGATTGCTTATATTATCTGCTGTGTGATACCACTTGTGTCTATTTTTGTTAACTAGCAGAATTGCCTTTAGTTCATGTTCCAGTTCTATGGCCATATTTTTGGGGAACAACATAGTCCGCCTCCACGTGGTGTTCCCTGGATAACGCTAAATGGACTACAACGCAGGTATGCTTTCCAATACAAAAGAAGAGCACTTTTCAGTGCTGTTTTGGAATGTCGGAGGGATTTGTGAAAAAGTATAAATAATAGAAAATTTAAACAAATAATAAGGGATGCCTAGAAAATGGTTCAAGTATTTGACACAAATTGTGAGTTTTAATGAATGTATATTTTTGTGTAGTAAGACTACCTCTTACGGTTTACCAGTTACATAAGTCATAAAGAATTAAGATATATATTATACCTATGATTTTTTTAGAAAATCAAAAACATTTTCAGATAAAGGGAAGTTTGTATTTGACTTTCTTTTTTTAAATCTTTCTGGCACAACTTTGGAACCGCCGAAATACTAAGTTAAGTGCCAGGGAGCCAGAACGACATTCTGGGATGAAATTTCACAAAATAAGTTATTGTCAAAATAATCTTTCCTGATGTTTGTAGAAGCTAATAACGATATTTATTTCGCTGTCCCATAGTTTTAAAAGTCCTAAATAGACGTATTTTGAAAAGGCTGCACAGTGTGCCACGCCCCCTCTTAGCCATTTGTAACTGTGTTCTCTCCTTGTTTGTAACCTTATTGAAGCTATATTCGAGAGCACACCCTTATTAGGAAAGGAAGACCTTCTTTTGTCTATTAATACTAATCTGTACATCTGATGTTAATTCTTCCATGCTTTGTTTACGTATGTTTTGAATTACTAGTGCTGTTTTCTGTTTTCAAAATGGGAAGAAGCAATGATTTTGGTGTAAGAAATTATCATGGGAACCAGTATAAACAGTTGAAGTAATCGCGATTGCATAATAAGAGTTACAGCCCCTAAAATGGAAAAAGTGTAGTAACACATGACAATATATTGACTTCGTCAAACCTAACCTCAATCATTAGCGATGAATGTGAAGTGAAAACCGGTTCTTCAAGGAAAAAACTGGTTTCTTCATTGTGTAATAGCAGTGATGACAATTTAACTAAAGTACATAATGATATTATTTTAGTTAATTGATGGAAATTAATCATTTCTCCACACTAGCCGTTTATAGACTAAGGTTTTTGATGGATAGAGTCAACATGAAAAATTCAACGCCATAGCCGGGATTTGAACCACGGATCTCCTGGTTTCCGTCCAGTCACTCTTAACCTTTGAGCTACCATGGGCAACGTGCCGTCCTGACATTTAAATTCTCCATTTGACTCGTATATTTCCCCGGTAGACCACTAGTGGCTCTCGCATCCGAGATACACCGTTTGTTTCGACTATCGTGAGTACTTGAGTCCCAGGCTTCATCATTTAACTCTTATTATTTAAGTTAGTTGATGGAAATTAATCGTGTCTCCACACTAGCTGTATATAGGCTAAGGTTTTTGATGGATAGAGTCAACATGAAAAATTCAATGCCATGGCCGGGATTTGAACCACGAGTCAAATGGAGAATTTAATGTCAGGACGGCACGTTGCCCATGGTAGCTCAAAGGATAAGAGTGACTGGGCGGAAACCAGGAGATCCGTGGTTCAAATCCCAGCCATGGCATTGAATTTTTCATGTTGACTCTATCCAACATAATGATATTATATCAACAAGTTTTTAGTTAGTAGATACCGAAACTTTTTACAGTGTAAATTTTGTGAAAATTAAAATTGTTGTCCTATCAGAGGACACCAAGAAAGGAAATGGATTATTAGCTACATTATCACTCAGTTGCCAGGAGTGTAATAAAGAATATACATTTGAAACATCCACAACTACTGAAAGTGCTGCAGAAGTAAATGTAAGGTTTGCTTATGGCTTGAGAAACATTGGCAAGGGAATTGACGCAGGTAAGACATTGGCTGCTGTTCTCAATTTAATAGCTCCTCTACAGCGAAATTTAACAAAAGAATTAATAATACCATAGAGCAAGTGACCATGGAGTCTAGGAAGAAGATAAGGAGTGAAAAACGAAGGAGGAAGGATGCTGATGATAAAAAAGATGCAGAATATTGATCTGGGGAAATTCTAAGGTGTAGTTTCAACATAGCAAAACTTTAAATACTGTTTTTCTGTTTTATATTTTTTATACTATGGTATCCATCCACAACAACATATCTAGGAACAGAACTAGACCGGAAACTATCAATGAAAGAACATGTAAACAATGTAACAAATAAGATCAACAAAAAGAACATCTTAAAACGCCTAGCAGGAATTATGTACCTCCTTAATAACACATATAAAACATACATAAAACCCAACTTACTATTTGGAGAACTGCAGGCAACAGTAAGCAAGAAACTCAAAAGGAAAATAGAAACCTCACAAAACAATTCACTAAGAATAATAACAGGAGCTGTGAAAACAACACCAATTGCGATACTACAGAGCTTCATAAAAAATATGGCCCTAAAACTGGAACATGAACTAAAGGCAATTACCCTAGCACAAAAACTGCTAGTTAACAAAAATAGACACAAATGGTATCACACAGCAGATAATATAAGCAATCTAAAAACCCAAACAAGCTTCAGAACATACATCAATAACTCAAAACACAAGAACATAATAACAACAAATGTAGCAACAATAGAGGAAACAAGCCCAACAGAATATATTGACATACATTATAAGAATGACCTGTTATATACAATACATAAGCAAAACAATTTACCAGATGAAATGAGAGCAAATAGCCACAGAAAATGAAAGATATTCAGAAAAAGAATGGCTTCAAATATATATAGATGGATCCTTTATAAACAAACAAGATTCTGGTGCAGGAGTATACTGCAAACATTTTGCACAGAATCTAACACTAGATGAAACTTCAAACCATTATGATGGAGAACTAACAGCCATAAAAGCAGCTTTGCAGAATGTCCTATACAGACCGTACATAAAGCAAAACATGGTTATTTTAACAGATTCAAAATCAGCCACAGATGGGATTGTAAATTATAAAAACAAAACAAGAAACATCAAAGAAATAAGTTTAATTAAAGCTGTCGAATCAAAAAACCATGTCACCCTGCAATGGATTCCAGCCCACATTGGACTTTTAGGTAATGAACATGCTGACCAACTAGCAAAAAAAGGTGCAATTCAAAATATAAAACCTGTAAGACAAACTGAAATTAATAAATAATTAAACTACATTAAGCTACATTTTAAAAGACAGCAGAGACTTGATGAAAAAGATAAACTAAAAGACAAGGATTATAAGAACATTGGAGACAAAACTGACATACAAAAACTGCCAAGAAAAACTGCAGTGGCCCTATTTAGAATGGAAACTGGCCATGATTGTCTTGAAGAACACCTTTATAAAATACACTGCATACCTACACCCAAATGTACTATCTGTAAAGAGGATGTCATCATGAACAAACATCATTTGGACAAATGTAATGGTCTCAAAAGTGGGAACCTACAGGCTTTATATTGGGAAGCTAGGGGGAAAATGATGCAAATCAACTAATCCCCAGTGCCATTAGTCAACAACAACAACAACAACATATTTTTTATACTTTGGGTGCGCTCATCTATAAAACTAATGCAGCTACAAATCCACATTTTTTCCCCCGAAATTAAAGACACACTTAAACTGTTCTTTAAATATACTTGTCGAAATATATGAGAAAATTTGAATTAAAAAAATAAATTTGAATATTTTTAGAAGTAAATTCAACACATTTATTTAAAAAAAATCACATGTCCTTTGCTAAAACTCCAAAACAGGATCTATTACCTTTAATTAATTGTGAAAGTGTTGTAAAATATCAAGTAAGAGTTTCATATTGATACGTTAAGTGGTTTTTGAGCTAAACGCACCGGAAAACTCATTTTAACATTGGTGAGATAGGTTGTTCCCGCTCCCCTTAACAGACGTTTAGTTCTCGAATTGTTTTTGACAAGTGTCCCTTTCTTATAAAGCTTTCTTCGGGTATTCAGTACATTTGAAAAAGTGATTTCCAGTAAAATCCCTGTAGGAGTTTTTCTGAACACGATACTTCCCTACCTACCAGGGATACATCATAGAGAGAAAGAAAGAAAAAGAGAGAAAAGGATAGAGAGATTCTAAAGCTTATTAAAGAAACATTCCTGGCAAATGGAACGAGTTGGGTCTCGCCAGGAGTCTGCTCGAACGAGAAACAAAGAACAGTCTAGCAACATACTTTCTCCTGCAATCAATGTCGACAGAAGAATAGCACCTTATCTCGTTAATAATTCCTTTACCTCTCGAGAAATCTTGTTTACAACCTCGCTTCAGTAATACCAAGACTGCTCACAGTTTCTCTGTAACCTAATTGGGGTTACAACAAAGTCTGTTGTGATGACAAACAAGTTTTAAACATCAATTAAATTTGTGAAGTAAATAGCTCTGCGCTGCATTCACCCTTCTCTATTTACTCAAAACCCATTCTTACAAATACTTGTTGTTCCACTTACTTCACGTTAAATCGAGATAAACACTTGAAATTTGAGTAAAAGAAATTACATTACGTTGTTAAATAACTGTATCACACTTATATTATTGCCTACTTCTTTTTAAATAGGAAAATATGGACTTAAAGGATAGTCAAATCATTTTAAGTGCTGGTTGCGATGTGATAGCTTTGAAATTGCACTCTCTTTGCATCACCAGCAAGGAGAAAAACGAGAGAGGGACTTGAAAAATCAGAACAGCAACGAACAACCTAGAGATTATTAATTCATAATACGAAGCCTGTTCAATATAGAATGATCATAATTTTTTTACGGTCATAATTGTTCGCACTAAAATTCAATCTTATATTCTGTTAGCTTAATGTGAAACAAATACACCGTAGCAGTTTTATTGTTGGTACTCCTGGTTCCGCCTGTAACAACATGGCAAGTTTAGACATGTTCAGCATCGCCTACCGCTGCAATGGAGGTAACATGCGAGGAACAATATGTGGCTTTGAAATTCTGCTTTCGTCTCAACAAATCTTCAGTTGAGGCCTATACAATGTTACAGGAGGCCTGTGGAGAGTCTGTTCTTCCCTACAGCACAGCTCGAAGGTGGTTTAAAATGTTTAATAAAAGGGAGACAAATTTTAAAGGAAGGTGCACCCGGTGCTCCAATTACTGCTCTTACGGAAGAAAACAGCAACATTGCTGCTCCCATTGTGAGAGAGGATCTACGAATTACCTCAAGATCACTTTCTGAAATACTGAATATTTCACTGGATGCCACATTTCCGTGAAGCAGGCTGGATGTTGCACCACGATAATGCGCGGCCGCATATTGCCAATGCTGTTGCTGAATATCTTGTAAAGTGCAGTGTAATGTAAAATACATAAAAATGACAGCAGATAAAAGCAAAAGAATAATTTCAAATCTAGTAGTTAGAGACAAAACATTTCAAGGG
The DNA here is from genome assembly GCA_030765055.1 of Mantis religiosa. Lineage (NCBI taxonomy): Eukaryota > Metazoa > Arthropoda > Insecta > Mantodea > Mantidae > Mantis > Mantis religiosa. Next base: position 35,038,518 of record CM060960.1, read on the forward strand.
GTATCCAAATTTAGATATTTAGGAGCACTTGTAAACAATGATAATAATTTAAACGAGTGCATAAAAGAAAGAATCCAAAGTGGAAATGCAGCATATTATGCAAATTTATCACTATTAAAAATAGGTTTATTAGTAGTGGGACAAAATACAAGATTTATAAAACCCTGATAAGACCAATAGTAACATACGCTGCTGAAACTTGGACCCTAAACAATGCAGATGAAGAAATACTTCGAAGATTTGAAAGGAAAATATTAAGACGAATCTTTGGACCTGTAAAAGATAAAGATCAATGGAGAATAAGATATAATCATGACATAGAAGAATTAATAAATAAGCAAGATATTGTGAAACTTATAAAAGCACAAAGGATAAGATGGCTAGGGCATATAGAGAGAATGACGGAAGATAGAATGCCAAAAAAGAATATTGAAAGGAAGATTGTATAATAGAAGAAAAAAAGGAAGACCGAAATAAGGTGGTTAGATGATGTAATGGAGGACCTAAGAACGATCGGAATCAGAGGCTGGAAAAGTAAAGCGGAAGACAGAGATGTGTGGAGGAGGATCGTGCAGGAGGCCAAAGCCCACCAAGGGCTGTAGAGCCAGTAGAGAAGAAGAACACGGCTCTGGGGCGGGTTTTCTCCGGGACCTCCGGTTTCCCCCGGCATCTCATTCCACCGGTGCTCCATCTTCATCTCATGTACCATCAGTATCACCGTCTGCGGTGCCGTATGTAGTAAAAGCGGGCGTTAAACACTACACTACACACACACACACACACACATTGCAAAAATCAACGTAAAGTGCATCTCTCATCCTCCCTACAGTCCGGATTTAGCCCCATGTGACTTTTCTCTATTCCCTAACTTGAAGAAACGCCATCGTGGGAGGCATCCATCATATGAAGCAGTGATGAAGGCTGCGGAGGCGATTTTAAAGGATCTCTCAAAAATGGTGTCCAGCATGTCTTTGAAGACTGGCAGAAACGCTGGGACAAGTGCAACGCATTCAGGGGAGACTATTTTGAGGACCATCAAAATTATGAGAATGAGCAAAGATATCATTCTTTATTGAACAGCCCTCGTATATACATAAAATGTGTGCTTTAATAATAATAATAATAATAATAATAATAATAATAATAATAATAATAATAATAATAATAATAATAATAATAATAATAATAATATATCGTGACTGTGGTTTCGTAGAATACAAAGTCTAGTTCACAGCAATTCAAAATGTTCTTTATTTCTAGTAGAAAGACGTTTTGTACACCCCTGCCAGCAGCAGGCTGACGCAACATACACAAGGAATACACTTTCAAATCACTACTCGATTATCAGTTCTCCACTTTCAACTCACAACTTCATTCACTGACTAGCAGCTCCACTGCACCTGACCTACAAGAGCTCCCACCGCCGCATTTATACACGAGCAGCTGTTTCTCGAAATTTACCAAAGCCACACGATCTTTCGTAAAGTAGCGAGAACACCATGGAACTGTCTCTGTCTGTTTCTACCTCTGTTGCTCTCTCTCGGCAAGTGTCAAGCGCTCATGGGCTCCGTGGGCGTGGCTTGGACGCTATCTGTCTCTTTCACTCCCCGCTTCTCTCTCGGCGCTCGTCTACGCATCAGCAAAACAATGGATGGATCCCCGATACTCACGATACTTGCATGGTATGGACATCAAACGATACTTTAGAAAATTTCTTCAGTACTTTCCCATACTTCGGTGGTGATTCTGCAATTTTTATTTTGTTTTCAAATCATAAAATATTAATACCGCAAGTAGAACATTGCAAACCCCGAGAAAGTGCCAGGAATTTGTGGTATCTGTACAGTAACATGAAAAAAAAATCGTGTGTCAAATTCAGTGCCAGTTAACAGTTCACAAGAAGAAATCACTGCATATCACATTGACAATTTGTCACCTCCTCTCTCTAATGAACTAGATTACTGGAAAACCAATTCAAAATTTCCAGAACTAAAATAAATAAATAAGTCGCTAAATATTTGTGTATTCGACCGCTGCAGTTTTCTTTGAAAGACTATTTAGCATAGCAGAACTCGTATGTGACAGGAAAAGAAGTAGACTTGACCCTGAAAGAGTATTTTTGAATAGAAACTAATAAAACTGGATTGTATTTACAAATATAACAATTTGAACTTAAAACTTCACTTATCTTATAAGAAATGATATTTTCCTTATAATTTTCTTATACTGTTTTATTAAAAAAGGGATAGAATTCCTAATAATAAACATTCTGGTATTTATCAGTTTAACTGTTTCGATTGTGATAAAGTTTATATTGGAAAGACAAAACGTAATTTAGAAACCAGAACTAAAGAACATTTTCGTGACATTAAGTATAAACAAACTGATAAATCGGCCGTAGCAGATCTTTTTGGTTATTTAACCATGAAATAAATCCAGAAGTTAAATTATTAAAACAATTAATGGTCCGAGCGATTTAATGGCTTGGGAAAAGATATTTATTTTACAAAACAAACATCGCGTTATGAATTTTGAAATACCAGCAGTCAATTCTGTTTTTAAATTTGTTTTATTTTCAGATTTTGGTAGTACTGACAAGAACATATTAACATCTAGCATTCGTAACGATGGCGACAGCTTTGTTTCCGGTTGAAGATGTGTAGAAGTACATGTAATCGCGATCCCGGACAATTTATAAGAAAAATATTATAATTTTTTATAAGATAAGTGAAGTTTTAAAGTGCTTCCTTAGTTTCCTAAATGGCAATGAATTTACAATATTTAACAATGGATAAGACTTGAAGTGCCCTATGATGTTCTTATCTATTTACAAGATGCATCACTGCCTCGTACAGAAAACATTACACAAACGGGTCTATTTTTAAAGGTTACTCCAGCCAAGGTTAAACCACTAGTAAATTAACCTCGCTAACACGCTGATTTCTTTGATCACGTATTAGTGTTTCGTAGGTGTGTACATACGTGTATTACTTCGTTATTTTAATACATTATTTAAGGCATAGGTACCAATGAGGCAGAATGAGAAACAAAAACCTGTTGACAAACATCTGTTCTCACAAACATTCTCGTACTCAAGATGCCACCAGGATTGTGTGAGACAGTTGACAGTAGTGATGGGAGAATACCAACACTTCTCAATACTGGATACTGATTTTTAAGTATCGATACTCGCTTTATGAAAAGCTGGTAAGTCGACAGCTTCTTTCTTTTAAGGAAATCAGTTTATTTATGTGCTAAGTGAGATAAGGAAGAAGGATGGGCTCTGATTTTTTTTAAGTCTCAAATTAAGGTCCAAATGCTTATTCAGGAGTTTCCATATGTTACGGTATCGTCTCATCCTATATCTTTCAGCCTTTAGCCATGATATAAACTCTAATAAAGTCGGTTGCTCGACACTAAGGCAGTACTGGTAGAAACCAAAAGTCAACCATCTGTTGCTCCCTTCTGGAAGTTCCAAGCTGACAAAACTGAGGTTACAGAATTCTCAGACGTTATCCCAATCATGTGTCCCGTCTGCTTCTTGATCCATTTCCAGATGTCACGTATCTTCAGCTCATACAGAATCGCTTCATGCGCATCGCTACCAACGCTCCATGGTTCATACGTAATCGGCAGCTCCATCACGAACCAGGACTGTTACTTCTTCACGACTACATTCGCAGGATCGCTCGTCGTTTCTTTTCCACGCTGCAAGACGTTCCAGGAGCTGTGCATTATAACAGGCGTCCGCACGCGCCAGCCCTCACGCTTGAAGAGGAGACTACCACAGGACCTGCTTCTAAGTGATACATCAGATTCGAGTGATTCTAGTGCTTGATGTCTTCTTACATCTGCAATATTGACTTAATTTCTCAGAGAGTATTATTGGAGTTCTAACTTAATGTAGTTAGGGGGCGGCCTGTTAACCTACCCCTGAGTGTTATTGTTCTTATTGTACTGTTACCTTCTTTTCACTCTGATCTATAAAGCATTGTATTGCTGATCGATCAATTAAAAATTAGAAAAAAAATGTCACGTACCATTACGCAGCTGGTTATTCTATGGAGTTGCGCATCTACGTGTCCATAATGTTTACACCATGACGCAGGCACTATAGAGTGTTCATGTTTCTTAGCTTCCGTGGGAATGATTTCGTTTACAAACTGATACAAGGTTACTTTCCAGTCCAATGGTACAAAACGATAGCCGAAGAGTTTGCATATATTTTTCCAGGGAGTATTTGGATATTTGAGAACAATCGCCGGTCTTCAATTGCCATTTTCTTGTAAGTACAATGTGATCCATATAAACCTGAACCATTTCAATAGGCCATATCTTTTGAACCAATAATAGGACACACGAGTAACTTTAGGAGAATATAATACAAAATTTGGAGATTGCATTACACTACACGGTATTCATTTTTATTCGTTATTTCCCGCCCTCCGATTGAGCACGAATGACGTCATAGTTGACTGGTGAGTCTATCTTGAAATCATAGTGCTCTCTGCGGTGAAGAAGCGGTAATGTTTGCGCAAATTACAGCGCTCTCAGTGTGCTTGCACTACTGGTAACTAATACAGCCAGCTTCTCCTGAATATGAACACAGACCACCGCGTCTTCATAGTTGAATGCTACTTTCGTACGGGCATTAAAATTGGTGCGACATATAAATATAATTTAAACCGCTGCATAGCGGAGTTTATGCAACGCTATCCGGCATTCAGACAAGTCCCTCGGAGCGTAATGTTGTCAAAAGTATCCACGTACCGTCAAATTGACATACTTTTGTTGACAACATAAACGTCTTACGTTTTATCAGTATACGATATAAATTTGTTGTCATTCTCACGCTTAATGTTGGTATCCTTATGTCTTTTAAAACCAATAGGTGTATCAAACATGTCCAAGATACAGGATCAGTTACTCGCAAAAAGAGAGACACTGGACGCTATAATGTGACTGGTCCCAATCTAGAAGCAATAAATAATGTTATAACAGAAAGTCCTCAAGCATACCTTCTCGCAATACAGACAGTGTTTAAGGGGAGAGAGAAAGGAAATATAAGAAACTGGACACATAAGACTATGTACTAGAGATATTTTCTTGTTTAGACTTGGATAAAAGCTTTGTACATATTGTAACACTAATTTATTTTTCATTCCTAGAACATGCTCTACTAATTTTCTGGTTTGTAATGAAGTTACATTGTGAGGAAACTGTGGGTGATGGAAAAGAATAGAGATCAAATTGAAATACGAGGGCTGTTTAATAAAGAATGAACTTTTTTTTTTGACAACGTACCTTTACTCATCATAATTTTGATGGTCCTTCTCAAAATAGTCTTCCCTGTATGCGATGCACTTGTCCCAGCGTTTCTGTCAGTCTTCAAAGACATGCTGGAAACCATTTCTTGAGAGATCCTTCAAAATCGCCTCCGCAGCCTTCACCACTACTTCTGATGATGGATAATGCCTCCCACGAAGGCGTTTTTTCAAGTTAGAGAATAGAAAAAAGTCACATGGGGCTAAATCCGGACTATCGGAAGGGCAAGGGATGCACTTCACGTTGATTTTTCCAAGATATTAAGCAACAATATTGGCAATATGAGGCCGCGCATTATCGTGGTGTAGGATCCAGCCTGCTACATGGTAATGTGGTCTTTTGCACCTAATATGGACTTGCAATATTTTCAGGATATCCCTGTAGTATTGTCCAGTTACTGATGTGTGTGCAGGTACAACATACTGATAAACCATTCCATGAATATCAAACAATGAGATGACCATAACTTTCCCAGCAGAATCAACCACTTTTGCTTTTTTTTTTTGGGGGGGGGGGTGATGAAGGAGATTTCCACACTGAGCTTTGCTGTTTGCTCTCAGGATCAAAATGATGTAAAGTTTCATTAGCAGAGATTACGTTTGAAAAAAACTCCGGATCTTCCTCTAACATCAACTATAACTGCATGTTACCTCCATTGCGGCGGTAGGCGATACTGAACATGTCTGAACTTGCCTGGTTCTCACAGGCGCGAACCAGGAGTACCAACAATGAAACTACTACGGCGTGTTTGTTTTACATTAAGCTAACAGAATATGATAAGGTTGAATTTTAGTGCGAAGAATTATGACCGTAAAAAATTATGATCATTCTTTATTGAACATACCTCGTATTTCTATTTTATGTCACAGGTTTACAGAAAAACAGATGTTCATTGTGAAATAAGTGATCACTGATTTAGCATTTCGTATATTCTTTATGGTCTACTTTTATGGCTGCATAATTAGCTTTGCACTGCAGTGTACTGCAGTATATATATATTTTTTAAACAGTTATCCTACGCCCTATACTAAATTACGCACCTTTATATTACGCGGGCAGACCCACCTCTCAAATACACTCCTGGAAATTGAAATAAGAACACCGTGAATTCGTTGTCCCAGGAAGGGGATACTTTATTGACACATTCCTGGGGTCAGATACATCACATGATCACACTGACAGAACCATAGGCACATAGACACAGGCAACAGAGCATGCATTATGTCGGCACTAGTACCATGTATATACACCTTTCGCAGCAATGCAGGCTGCTATTCTCCCATGGAGACGATCGTAGAGATGCTGGATGTAGTCCTGTGGAACGGCTTGCCATGCCATTTCCAGCTGGCGCCTCAGTTGGACCAGCGTTCGTGCTGGACGTGCAGACCGCGTGAGACGACGTTTCATCCAGTCCCAAATATGCTCAATGGGGGACAGATCCGGAGATCTTGCTGGCCAGGGTATTTGACTTACACATTCTAGAGCACGTTGGGTGACACGGGATACATGCGGACGTGCATTGTCCTGTTGGAACAGCAAGTTCCCTTGCGGGTCTAGGAATGGTAGAACGATGGGTTCGATGAAGGTTTGGATGTACCGTGCACTATTCAGTGTTCCCTCGACGATCACCAGAGGTGTACGGCCAGTGTAGGAGATCGCTCCCCACACCATGATGCCGGGTGTTGGCCCTGTGTGCCTCGGTCGTATGCAGTCCTGATTGTGGCGCTCACCTGCACGGCACCAAACACGCATACGACCATCATTGGCACCAAGGCAGAAGCGACTCTCATCGCTGAAGACGACACGGCTCCATTCGTCCCTCCATTCACGTCTGTCGCGACACCACTGGAGGTGGGCTGCACGATGTTGGGGCGTAATCGGAAGACGGCCTAACGGTGCGCGGGACCGTAGCCCAGCTTCATGGAGACGGTTGGGAATGGTCCTCGCCGATACCCCAGGAGCAACAGTGTTCCTAATTTGCTGGGAAGTGGCGGTGCGGTCCCCTACGGCACTGCGTAGGATCCGGCGGTCTTGGCGAGCATCCGTGCGTCGCTGCGGTCTGGTCCCAGGTCGACGGGCACGTGCACCTTCTGCCGACCACTGGCGACAACATCGATGTACTGTGGAGACCTCACGCCCCACGTGTTGAGCAATTCGGCGGTTCGTCCACCCGGCCTCCCGCATGCCCACTATACGCCCTCGCTCAAAGTTCGTCAGCTGCACATACGGTTCACGTCCACGCTGTCGTGACATGCTACCAGTGTTAAAGACTGCGATGGAGCTCCGTATGCCACGATAAAGCTGGCTGACACTGACGGCGGTGGTGCCCAAACGCTGCGCAGCTACCGCCATTCGACGGCCAACACCGCGGTTCCTGGTGTGTCCGCTGTGCCGTGCGTGTGATCATTGCTTGCACAGCCCTCTCGTAGTGTCCGGAGCAAGTATGGTCGGTCTGACACACCGGCGTCAATGTGTTCTTCTTTCCATTTCCAGGAGTGTAGTATATTTACCTGCCGGTAGAGGGAGGCCTCAAAGCTGCTGTCAATAATACACCTAATATGCTCGCAAGCCGCTAGGGGAATCCTATATAAACTCGCTCCATCAGCGATGCTATTGATGACGTCAAATTTTGTGCGGTAAAATTACAGATAAAAATGAACACCGTGTATTTACATCTCAGAGAAAATGTTGGAAGTGTCCTCCACTAACAAGTTTATATCCGAGAATTAGACATACTTCGATATCACCAAGTATGACAGAGTATCGACCTATCTAGGCCCTAACCTCATCTTTAGACTATAATGGTATCTACATATTCCAAATAATAACACAGAACTATATATGATATTCTTGTTTGTTTGCAATTTTGATCAGTCTTCCCTCAACGATTCAGTTATCACTATAACTCAAATTAACAAATAGGCACATCTATTGGAGAACTTCTTATTTAATCAAAGTATACCTTACTCACCAACATAAGCCTCCATAGTAATATCTCAGCAAACACTTACCTAAAACAAAGAAAAATATTTTGTTTATTTTTACGCAAAGTTTGTTATAGCTAGACATAGAGTACAAGTGTCACTTTCAGCTTGTAACACCACAAGTGAATTGCTTTGTGCAGCAACCCCTTATGTCCAATTGGTGTGATTTTTGAGAAGCAAACAACTGAATTACTCTGCATACACACTTACATATGAAAATCTACATTCACGTATTTAAATTGGATGGAAAACACATCGTTTATGTATGTTTGCAGACTTCCTTTCATAAAATCTCTGTGGTAGTTTCACAACTGTTTTTTAATCATTCTTACGGTTGCTGCTGCTGTTTCAGGTTCGGTAACAAAGTTTGGTGTGCTGTAAATATGGATAATATGAAGAAGCTTGGTCTCTAGTCCAAAAAAGAAAGAACATTATAGAAAATAAATCCGTGTCAACGAAGACAAATGTGAGAAAGGAGGAGGCATGGAGGGAAATTTATAACGAGTTTGCTGATAATGCGGCTTACTGATGCAGGTCAGTAGTGTTGTCTTGATATCCTCCTCTTGCATAATACCGAAGTGCTGTTAGGATTTGAGTGTCAGGCCTCGGTTATCGTCCGTGACGTACAGGTTAGGACGAATCATTTCTATCAGCTTTCTGGCGTTCGCTTTACTAAACCTGTATCTGCTTTTGAAGTTTAGATCGTCATACTTCGCAATAATTTCTATTCTTGATAGATGAGCTTTCCTCCGTCGTCTTATTTCACGAATTCTACGCGCTACAGCTACATTCATCACTTCATTGTCGTCCATTTTGCAAAGATAGTCCGCCTTTAATCTACCCCTTGGAGGTGGACCAAAATTTGAGCCGGACTAGCGTGTTTGCTCTCCGGACTATCGCTAATCCCGGTTTTTGAATACGAAAATCGATGGTCCACCGTTAGACCATCGGAAGTAGCAAGTTAATCCGGACCAAGTCTGAGTATATATTCGGCCCTGAGATTCAATTTTGGGAAAATTCAGTAGAACGACGCTAAAGAGACGCGTTCCGTGACACCATTGTAAACCGGCTGTGGAAACGATAGGAACTTACGCTTCCAGAGTTCGCTTTTTTTTCTCTGTTCCTCCCCCCCCCCCCCCCAAGGATGTACAAGACCGAGTAGTTTAAAGTAATTAAGTTGATGAAAGTTATTGTTTATGTGGTTTAAATGTATTAGAAATTGTTAAATTTTGGATATTTGCATTTTAATTATGTGTCAGATTTATTATAAAGTTTTGTAGTTTATATTTTGGTTTATTTATTTTGTAAAAATGTTATTTAGAGTAAAATGTATAAATTTTTAGGTGTGATTTTTGTGTTAGTTTTTGAAATTTATAGTGTGTAGTGGAAGACATTTCTGATGATATAATTTTGTTTTATAAATTGAGTTGAAAGTATATTATTTGCAAATATGAATGATGAAGTTGAAGAAATTATGGTATTGTTATGGTTGATTAGTTATATATTGAATATGTTTCATTTTGTTTTTATGTAATTGTTGGAATTTAAACTTTAATATTTTAAATATTGGATTTAATTGATGTGCATAATTTTTTTTTGTAATTTGTGTTGTAATATATTATGAGTGAATGGATTTAAATTTTTAAGGAGTTTTTTTTTTTTTTTATTTGCGTCCTCCAACATTTAGTCATATCGGACGATGAATGAATTGGGTGAAATGATGCTCAATGCGTCCGGGGTTCATGGAGCTTAGAGCTACCCAACATTCGTCTTTCAGGATAAGGGAAAACCCCTGAAAAAACTATCCAGGTAACTCACCCTGACCGAGATTCGAACTCGGGACCTCTTGAACGTGAGGCAGACATGCTACCATCTACGCTACCGAGGCTGGCATTTTTAAAGAGTATATAAGGATCTATAAAATTTTGTTTGTTGGGTATTGGTTTTTTAAATGAAAGATTTTGTTAGAAGTTTTAAAGTTATAATAATAGTTAATTGAAGCGTTATTGTTGTATTGGTTACCAGGACGTATAGTATTTTAGGAAGTAGTAGATATATAATTTAGCTGGATACCAGTTTAGAGTCTTATTTGTGGTGTGTATTTTATATTTGTAAATTGGTAGCTTTGTATATGTATTTATTTGATTTTAATTTGTTTTAAAATTTACTATCTGAAAAATTTTGTAATGCAATTGCAGAGCTTTTGTAGTTATTTATTTTTAATAAATAAGAATTCGGAAATCATGTCCCAGCATTACAAATTAGGAACCGGGATGTAGATTCTCAAAGTTTATTTATTTAGTAGTGAAAGTAATGTGTTTTGACAACATTATGAGATATTTTGCGCTGGGAAGCATTTAATTAACCTTGCTTGTTTCAAAAGATCTGATTTACTGATTGACTTGAAGCTGGTAATTTCCATTCTAAGTTGGCAGTACAAATTTGTCCACTCGGAATTTTTGGGAACCGGCATTAAAACTTTTATTGTTGTAATTTACGTCCTACAACATTAAGTCATATCGGACGATGAATGAAAATGGTCGAAATGATGCTCAAATGAGTCCGGTGTCCATGGAGCTTAGAGTTGCCCGACAATCGTCTATCAGGATAAGGGAAAAGCCCGGAAAAACTTTATCCAGGTAACTCTCCCTGACCGAGATTCAAACTCGGGACCTCTGAGGCAGAGACGCTACCCTCTACGCTACCGAGACGGGCTAAACTTTTCTTCCACAGACATGTTTCCTCGAGTTGAAGTATTGACCACCCTCAAAATGCGGCGTCTTTGGTTTGGCACTCTGAATAACGCTGCACCCCCTTAGCATTAGCCCGTTTCGTGGCCTTGGAAAGCATCCCCAGGGGACGTCAAAGGCCACACAATGAATGAACAGTACCACAAAGGCAGGAAGTGCCAACAAGGGTAGGTTTTAACAGGGAAAGCGATACACCTGATGGGGGTTTGGCATTGTACTGCAAGGTGTTTCAGGTCATTCCCTCTGGTTTCTCTCTCTTGTCAACAAAGCTCGTCCCCATTCATTCAGCCTAACTTGTCACAAGCCCTTGTCCATTTCGAAGTTTTTGTGAATTCACGTTCTTCCTCTCAAATCGGCGAAACCCAAACGAAGGAAGGAATTCTAACTTACAATGATTTATACTTTGGGGGCGCCTTCAGGGAAAGGTACCACATACCGTCAAAGGTTACACTTTTTATCTCTATGCCAGAAGGACCACACTGAAAAGCTTTAGAATGCCATGCTTTTAAAAACGAGTCAAATTTGTTTACACTTGGCAGTTACTTTCTAATACTTCGCAAGTTAATTTCCCAAGCAATTTGATTTATCATGATTTAAAGATCTTTTTTTCACGCAAAACTGAACTGCACTACAGAACTTTTCCGGTCTAATATTGAGATCGGATCAGAAACCCATATCTACGACAACAATTTATAACTGGTACAGCAAATTCAAAAGACAACAAAGGTGTGGCACACTGGACTACTCCTTAAAGCATATCGCATTGGTCTCCCTTCTTATTGGATACAAATCATAGCAAGTTTTCTCACTAACAGAACTTTTGTGGTGCGCATTGCTGGTTTCACATCCACCCGACGGCCTATTTTAGCAGGTGTACCTCAAGGTTCAGTACTCGCACCGCTCCTCTTTAATATATTCACTCATGATCTTCCTGATATAACTCCAGTTTGTACGGCTTTATATGCAGATGACACTGTTCTCTTTTATTCTCACACCACTATCCTTCATGCCATTCAGGAACTGCAAATTGCCCTAGATCAATTAGCTCATTGGTTCTCTCACTGGCGCATTTCCCTCAATACTAACAAGACAGAGGTCTCTTTACGACCTTATAGGGATCCTCCTACACTACAGCTGCTGGGGGAACCGCTCTCCTGGTTACCAACCAATGTGCCCGTGAAATATCTTGGGGTGTTACTGGACACTCGACTCACTTGGAACGCCCACATCTGTCGGTCTGTCACGCTTGCGTTTGCCCGGCTATCAAAACTGTACCCTTTACTCAACAGGCGCACTTCACTTGGTTATGAATCCTCCCTGCTTCTTTACACATCTCTAGTCCGTCCCATTTTTACCTATGCAGCTCCAGTCTGGGGTGGCACCAGTAAGACTAATCGCCGACTGCAAGTACTACAAAACAGGGTGCTTGGTACAGTTACAAACGCTCCATGGTTCATCCGAAACCAACAACTACATCATGAGTTTGGTCTTCTACCCGTTCACCAATACATCCGACGCCTGGCACGTCCATTCTTTTACCATCTTCAGGAGGTCCCTGGAGCTGTTACCTACAATCTCGGTGCTCGCACTCGCCAACCAGCTCGCCTGAAGCGCAGACTGCCCCAAGATCTTCTCCTGAGTGACGTCTCCAGCACAGATGCCTCAGACACGTGATTACTACTATCAGACTTTAAGTTCTCAATTTGTGTTACAGTTATCCTCCATATTTAGTTAGAGGAGTCGTTCATGGCTACCTCCATTGTTCTGTGTCCTGCTCCTATGTATCTTATAACAAACATCTGTAAAGCATAATTGCTGATCGATGGATAATAAATTAACAAAAAAAAAAAAAAAAGACAACAAAAGGACAAAGACAAGGTTATGGCATGTCACCTACACTGTTTAAAATATTTATAGAAGAGTTGTTGGGAAAGTGGAATAAGTCATGTAGGGGAATGGGACTAAACATCAATGGCCGCTTATTGCACAATTTACTATGTGCAGATACCAGATTATATACAATATATGATTAGAAAAATAATAAATGCATTTCAAGTAGGCGGATTAAAAATAAATACCATTAAAACTGAATATATGGTAATAGGAGGAAATTTGGAAGATCTGCAAGTAAATGATGTGATAAATGTGTCGAACAATTTAATTACCTAGGATCTATAATAGATAAGAATGGCACTTGTGAAAAAGATATTATTAGGGTAAATTGTGCAAGGAAGGCAATTAGAAGTTTTAACAGTCTTTTATGGAATAGGAATTTGACTAGAAAGACTAAATAACAAATTTTAAAAACAATAATAGAAAGTAAACTTACACATTGGTCCGAAAGTTGGACATTAAATGGAAGAATCAAGACAAGAATATCAGCGACAGAAATGGATGGACTTCATCAAAGAAGTATGAGAATATCAAGGTTACAGCATCTCAGAAACGCCTACAATGGACGCACCAGAGCTCTACGGTGGTATGGAAATGGACAACGGATGCCGGAAGAACGGTGGCCCAAACAAGTACCAGGCAGAAGAAAGCGGGTAAGAGCCAGAAGAACGTGGTACGAGAAAATATACGGTCATATGAAGAAGAGGGGACTGCAAGGACAATGGCACGACAGGAACCTCTGGAAAGCAGGAATCAAGGGTGAACTGCTGTAAACTGGAAAACCTATAAATTAAATAAATTCAAAAGAAATGGTTCTTCTTAGTCATGAATGAACTGCTGTTAGCGATGAAAATACTGTCGCTATGCGAGCAATGTTTGAAGAATATCGACCGACATACATGGTTCATTCAAAAATTAGTGGCAACACTGCCTGCATTTGGCGCTATCAGCGGTAAATCATGTAAGCTGATAACAATGAAAAATAAGAACATCTAATGTTTGTTAGCTGTGAGTTTGAAGACAGTAATGTTACTTAATAAGACACTTTTAGTAAGTTTAATTTTAGGCTGGTATCTTTAGTGATGTAAATATGTTTAGCAAATACAAAGATGCTTCATTAAAATTCAGGTTGCAAGAGGTATCAATGCTCGACAATGTTATACAGAATTATTGGAAGCTTGTGGTGGACCCTCTGTACGTCATATGTTACATGATGGTGCTCGCTCTCACACGTTTGCCCCTGTTGTTAATTTACTTCGCAGGTGGAACTGGGAAATTCTGGAGCATCCTCCATACTCCCTAGATATGAGCCCATGTGATTTCGACCTTTTTGTGAAAATGGAGGAGTTCGCTTTAGAACCAGACAGGCAATTACAGCAGTGGTAGAGCAGTTTGTTGGAATATTAGGACAACAAGACACTGTGGATGGCATCCGTCGGCTCCCTGATGTGTGGAGGCGAGTTCTTCATTTTGGAGATTACTTCTAAGCAGAGGCGGCTTCTGAGATAATGCCGCTGTGTCATGGCACCATCTGTATGAAAACGAAAGAAAGAGAAATGTATAGGAATTACGCAAAAAAAAAAAAAAAAAAAAAAAAAATTGTTTCTGAATATCTGCTCCCTCGTGTGAATAGACGCGTTAACGCAAGCGCTCTGTCCTTGGCGCCGATTCCAGTACGGCACCGTCTACGCTCATAAGCGTCTGTGTTAAGGGTTAGGATGTCTGCTTATACACGGCTTCTTATGGGAGAAGGTTGTGCCGAGTTTTCTCTGGCGCATAACTTACTCTTCATCCGTTAGAGTGCAGTAGAGCACGGGACTTAAAATAACTGTCTCTCTGTCGCGAAATCGTACACGAACGCTTCATATCGCATTCTCCATGAATTGTATAATCAAACTTTTACTGTACACGTTACACCTGTGCGTAACAAGAGTACGGATGTAATAAATATCTATTTCCATTTCCCTGTACGTTCTGTTTGGTGAAGGTATTATAAAATATATGGATTATTGATAAAATTACCTAAATCGTTCGGAATTGGTACACATATTTATATTCTAACAACCCCTATTATTTATTTATTCATTCATTTATTTATTATTTATGGCACCATCAATACAATGCCTCACCGGCCGCCCCTACTTCTAAGCCCTGCGATAATGTGACTACTTCAAAATGTTTTATTTGTTGTTAATTCAAAGGTTGCCACTAATTATTGAAGATCTAAATATTATGAATGTATTAAGAAATGTACTTCTCAAATCACGGGAGATTAATTAATTACTACATAAAATACTTCCTGGAACATCACTTAAGTGAGGAATCATTAGTTTTTCCAGGTGTGCCTACAAAGTGCATGAAATTTCAAAAATTTGAACATATTATATCGTATAAAGAAGTGTGTAAATGTGGATTTAGTTTATCTAGATTAAAAGAAGCAGGTATTCAAATAAATATTATAGAAATACTTAGTGGCAGAAAGAATAACAAAGATCACCGAACACAACTTATCCGATATTTTGAAGTCATGCGTTGCAAACAGCATAGAATTTGAATAAAATGGAATCCGCTTACACCCGCCTATGGCGAAATATGTACCTGCTTAATGCAAGTTTATCCATACTTTTATTTTAAAAAGTTTACCTTTTATTCATCATTAAAAAGTAGATAGAATAAACCTTAGTAGGAATACTTTGTAAAAGGGTGATATCCCGTAGTCGACTCACGCTGACCGCCCAGCCTGACCCTTTTTCGTTTTCCCTGTTCGGTAGGGGAAGTGTGGGAGAATCTACCATTAATTCCTTGCCATCATTTTCCTTCTACTCCATTTTTTTTTCTTATTTTTTCAGGCGTGTTTCGTGTGCGGACATATGGCGTGAATGTTTGCTCAAAGAAAGAGTACTCCGTGAGGTCAGTGGTGAGCTGCTAGGTCGTCGGGTCGTTTATCGTCAGTGAGACAGGTCTCGAGTCTAGAACTGTTATGACTTCCGCGCTTCTCTGCGGCCTGTGGTTCCTCAAATATATCTATTTAGGTCTGTGAGCTAGATGGCATCCTCGCAGTGTAAGTAGAGAAAATGATACCAATTGAGTATCACAGATGTTTCTTAAAATGATTTAAAAAATACGCTTTCTATAAAATAAGACAGTTTACTGTACTGCAATGAGATTCGAGCGTATGTGCCGTAACTGGTTGTTTTTAGAAGTGACGTATGACTGCATCAGTCACGTATTCCAGATAAAAGACGTTCAGGAGAGCATCTCTATCTCCTCCAACTTATCTTACTTCTCGAAAACCTTCAGATCAATTATCAGGTCGCTCACTAGAAATCAGTATTGTTTTTACGTGTCATTTCTTGCGACAAGAAAAGCTAAGAGTCATAAGACTTCAAACGCTGTATGACGTATGGCGGAGCTCCGTGGCCGGACCTAGGAGATACTGGTTGGACCTTGCAGATTGAAACTGCGCTATGGCAACTCGTACAACCAGCCCCCCTCACCTCCCTGCAGACTTCATCTCGCTGGTGAAGATACTTTCCTCTGGTATAGCGTTTCAGTATTTATTTCTAAACTGATTAAACAAAGCGGTCGTTTTATAGCTACAGTATACCACAGAAGAGAAAGTCCCACACCATTCCTGGATAGATTTATCACACCCCATGTCAGTACAGTTACAGATCATTCAAAAACATTCTAACGGCTTCTACTTTTGTGAATGAACCTTCTCGGTTTTAGTGTACAGAGTGAATAGGGCGTTTTAACGGCTCTACTCCTTGTGTAGCATGCGTTCTCTGTCACACACATTCGCTGCCTTATCCCACTGTGTAAGGGTGCGCATTCCTTTCAGGGAGCTCCTCTGCGTCGGTGGACAGTACACCCAGCAACAAGGACTGTTTCGAAAATAATTATAATTAGAACCCGGGTTTCTAAGTGAAATGCTTAAAAACGCTTTTTTGCTGAAATACGGTGTTTGCTTACTTATTTTACGCCTTTTAAATAAAACTGCTTATTTTATCCAAATCATGTAAATTTAAAACTAAATTTTGACTCCTAGCTCTCATTTTATCGTCTCTGAAACAGCTGAGCCAGTATAAAGGTGTGGATTTTGTTGTCTCTAGCTTAAAATATTTGTGCTGTCACCGATTAGTGTTAAAAATTTCATGAAGTCCTTCCAAATTTGTATTTTTCTATATATATTTTATCTAAGCCAGTACAACTGAGTATAACCGGTGTTCAGCCCTGGCTCTGTACCAGTCATACTCATGTTTACAATAAATCACAATTAATTCTAACAATGCAGGTTCGTTATTAGTTCTGTTCACTGCCCACAACCATTTTAACTTTGTCCAAGAATTGTCCGATCTTGCTTACTATCTTTAACAAACATTTCCTATCTAACTTAAACTATTTCTTGTTAATAAATTCTTTCCTCCAAATTTCTGTCATTTACACTAAAAAAATCTGTCCTACGCTCTCGTTTCCCCTACATATGGACAGTAATTTTGTGGAATACCCTTCATTATACCTTTTAGTCGCCATTCTCCTGCTCTCGCCCACGCACTACCTTCTCTCTCCTCTTTATTCGTCACTTCTATATACTTTTCCCTTCCCCACGCCCCATCCATTGGTATATAGAAAGCTAAAGATCTCTTCTCAGTTACTTCACTAGATATTTTCTGCACTTCTATGTCTTCAAATGTTTTCTTGCAGATTTCCAGAAATTTTTACATTACTTTCTCTTTTTCTCCACATTTGCCCTAACCCACTGTTCTCTAGGTTATTTCTAAGACATTCTACCCATCCCTTATTTAAACTTTTCTCTTGATAAATTGTTTTAACAAATTCCTTTCTTCCACATTCAATATTCTACACCAGAGTTACAATGCCCTTTCCATAATCTACCCTTTGGCAATTCTACTCATCTCTATTTGTGCTACCTGCCTAATGCCCGATTTCACCAACAGATGTTAAGACTTAACACGAGTTTAGCAATAGTTAAAACAAAAATTGCATTTCACCAACAAGTGTTAGAGTAACACTCGTGTTAAATCTCTAAATCTCTAACACGCCAAATTTCTGATGTTAAGTCCTTAACAATTGTAAATAGTCAAGATGGCGAGCATGAACTCAGCTGTTGATGTCGATTTGCTATATTTAAGACCGTCTAAATGGCACTCATAGTAGAGTACGGCCTATGAGGAGAAATTATTTTGAGGAACTATCCCAAGAAAAAATTTTACGGAGGTATAGACTGTCGAAACATGTTGCTATGAAGGTTACTGCGGAAGTACAAGAGAGGTTAGAACATGCATTGAAAGTAATATAGTGATCTCGCCTTTGCTTCAAGTATTAATAACCTTGCGATTTTATAATTCACTGAATTATGTGGATAATACACTGTCCACCTCCCGTCTTGAAACGTTCAAGTCACTTGTCCTTCTTCGCTCCTCGTTTTAAACTTACGTAATACTGAGTTAGAACATGTATCGAAAGGAATATGCCGATCTCGCCTTTGCATCAAATATTAATAACTTTGCGATTTTATAATTCACTGAATTATGTGGATAATACACTGTCCACCTCCCGTCTTGAAACGTGCAGGTCACTCGTCACTTGTACTTCTTCGCACCTCATTTTAAATTTACGTAATACGTTTCGTTTGTAGTAATGACACATGCATTTGAATTCAGTTTGTTTCCAATTTTTCTTCGTCACCAATTCAATTAACAATCCTTTCTCCATTTATGAGAAATTTGTTTCATGGCTTTTGTTTATGATTTTGTTTATCCCCCATTTTTTTAGCTGTGTGCAGACTGCGGTGCAGACGAAAATGAAAACAAAACCGCATCGTAGTACGTTTTTAAAATAACACGACTCATCCACAGCCTTCTATAGCTGTAATATTTACAAGTATCTTGGCGTTAGCACCTGTTTGTTAACATTTTCAGAAAACAGGTTGGTGAAATGCAAGAAATTGTTAGCGCTATTACAATTGTTACGTTACATTTGTTAACGTCGATTTTAACATCTGTTGGTGAAATAGGGCCTAACAGTTGCATGTGGTAACCCAAGTATATCTTTTCAGCATCTCCTATGCATCTCATCTATAACTTCCCATCCTCATTTTAGTCCCCATACTTCTATCCCATATAGCATTTTTGCCTCTACCACCACACTATAAACTTTCTCTACCCATTTGATATTTATATCTGTTACTTTGTACTTGCAGCTTTTGATGGCTGAGAAAGCTCCTTTTCCTTTTCTAAAGCAAACTTCTTTTGTTTCTCCCAATTCCCCCCGCTGTATATTATAACAACACCAACTCCAATGCTCAGACCATAATACGAGAATCGATTGCAGGAAAAATGGCGGCGCTCGTGGCCCAGCTTGTTATGTTGTGGTTATATCTACAGAGTAAAGTGTGTGTTTGTTTACTTTGATTGTGTGTTTGAAGAATTAATGTAATTCATATTACAGTGGCAATTAGTGACTAACGAATTAGTTTATAGTTAAGTATTTAACATAAAGTGATAACGTTTACCTAAATTTATACTGTGAAGTATTGTCGAAATGCATCGTTGTTGTGTTCCCAGCTGCAATCTAATTATGGTAGTATACCTCCCACGACATTTAAATTTCCGAAGGTAAAATCGTAATGGGATAAGTGGACCAGGGACATACATTGTAGAGATTTTAAAGTAAATGACAAAACTGTAGTTTGTATTCATCATTTTGAACAGTGCTTTGAGGTTAAGGAAGACACATTTCCAGTAAATGATGGTGAACCAATTCGTGCCCTTCGAAAAGTACCAAAATTAATAGATGATGCATACCCCACGATTTTTAAAAATCAGCCGTCCTATCACACATTAAAGCTCAACCAGAAAAGACGAAATCCTGAAGAATGCATCCAACACATTTTACAGAGAGTAAAGATAAGTTTAATATTTGGTGTGCACAAGATGTTATTGACAGTTTTGAACCGAAGTGGTGAGGAGATTTTAACCCATTGATAGTCATTATTAAAGACGATTAGTTACGTTCTTTTCAGTAACATTCAAGATCCCAGCTTCACTGATGTTCCTTCACTTAATGAGTTTCGAAGTATTTCATAACCTAGAAGGAATATTATGAGCCTACCAGTGGAAAATTTTAAATGGATCTTGCAGTGTAAGGGAACTGACACCTTCAAACGTGACAATTGGAGTAAACTGGACAATCTGGTGAGTTCTCTTAAATATTATAGTATAAGCAGTACGTCCTTTCCAGAAAAGGTTACTATGTAAACAATATAAAAGAAACTGTAGTACTTGCTACAGACGATAGGATGATTGAGTCCAATAAGATAAAGTTTGCTGTGTTTAATGCTTATGAGTTGTCATGCCTTATAAATTAAATTTTGATTGGAAGTATAAGGTGGAAAATGCATAGTACCGGTCGTGCTACTATATAATGTGATAAGCTCTTAGGATTTGCCATGATGTTCTTTATTTATGTTATTACACGTTTTAGTTGAAAGTATAAAGTGATAAATGCTTAGGAGTTACCTCGCTGCTCCGTCATATGGATTATATTATGTCCATTGTGTATAGTTTCCTATTCTGCGTAACGAGAGTCGCTGGGCTTCGACGGGCGCCATCTTGGAATCTGTATTATGGTCTGAGTATTGGAATTGGTGTTGATTATAATTCCTAGATAAATGCAATCTCTAACCATCCTATACTCTTTTGTTTCCATTCATGTACTGTATTAATGATACTACAGTATACGCAACCTTCACTACTGCAGTGCTCGACGCTGTGCATAACCACAAGGCGAAATGTCTATCTTGGCTACTTTAGCCGAATTCAAGTGACGGAAATTTTCTGAGAACAGCGGTCAACATGTATTTTCTACCTGGTGAAGAGGATTTGTGGCAAAGAACTGATAAGTTCACTAGCATCCAAACTTCTATATGTACTACCATCATCAGACCCGAGTGAGAGTAAGTGGTCTACCCAAAGGCCAATACACTCAAAAACCAGGAACAGACTTTCTCCTGCAATAACCGAAAACCTGGTCTCGTTACAATGGAATATACAAGAATCACCATGCAGATACATTCACCAAAACCAGTTCAGAGTTCTCATTGGATGAACTGTCAATCTTGGGAATTATTGGGGGAAAAAATGGATGATTACCTTCAGTTGATGAAGGAGTTGGAGTGATTTCAATAAAGGCATTATATCATCTTCTTCTTCTTCCTTCATGATTTAGGCATTACATGAAAAATTCAATGCCACGGCCGGGATTCGAGATACGATAGTAAGGCTTGATTTCACCAACAGATGTTAAAATCGACGTTAACAAATGTAACGTAACAATTGTAATAGCGCTAACAATTTCTTGCATTTCACCAACCTGTTTTCTGAAAATAACAAACACGTGCTAACGCCAAGAAACTTGTAAATATTACAGTTATAGAAGGCTGTGGAAGAGTCGTATTATTTTCTGAACGTACTACGATGCACTTTTGTTTTCATTTTCGTCTGCACCGCAGTCTGCACACAGCTAAAAAAATGGCGGATGAACAAAATCATAAACAAATTTCTCATAAATGGAGAAAGGATTGTTACTTGAAATGGTGACAAAGTATAACGATATCGTGGAAAATAACAGGACGGATGCGGTGAATGTAAAAGAGAAAGATGTCACACGGGGAAAAATTGGAAACAAACTTAATTCAAATGCATGTGTCATTACTACAAACGAAAAGTATTACGTAAATTTAAAACGAGGTGCGAAGAAGTACAAGTGACGAGTGACTTGCACGTTTCAAGACGGAAGGACAGTGTTATCCACAGTGAATTATAAAATCGCAAAGTTATCAATACCTGAAGCAAAGGCGAGATCTGCATATTCCTTTCGATGCATGTTCTAACTCAGTATTACGTAAATTTAAAACGAGGAGCGAAGAAGGGCAAGTGACTTGAACGTTTCAAGACGGGAGATGGACAATGTATTATCCACGTAATTCAGTGAATTATAAAATCGCAAAGTTATTAATACTTGATGCAAAGGCGAGATCGGCATATTTCTTTCGATGCATGTTCTAACTCAGTATTACGTAAATTTAAAACGAGGAGCGAAGAAGGGCAAGTGACTTGAACGTTTCAAGACGGGAGATGGACAATGTATTATCCACGTAATTCAGTGAATTATAAAATCGCAAAGTTATTAATACTTGATGCAAAGGCGAGATCGGCATATTTCTTTCGATGCATGTTCTAACTCAGTATTACGTAAATTTAAAACGAGGAGCGAAGAAGGACAAGTGACTTGAACGGCTCAAGACGGGAGATGGACAATGTATTATCCACATAATTCAGTGAATTATAAAATCGCAAGGTTATTAATACTTGAAGCAAAGGCGAGATCGGCATATTTCTTTCGATGCATGTTCTAACTCACTATTACGTAAATTTAAAACGAGGAGCGAAGAAGGACAAGTGACTTGAACGGCTCAAGACGGGAGATGGACAATGTATTATCCACATAATTCAGTGAATTATAAAATCGCAAGGTTATTAATACTTGAAGCAAAGGCGAGATCGCCATATTGCTTTCGATGCATGTTCTAACCTCTCTTGTACTTCCACAGTAACCTTCACAGCAACATGTTTCGACAGTCTATACCTCCGTAAAACAATTTTCTTCGGATAGTTCCTCAAAATCATTTCTCCTCATAGGCCGTACTCTATTATGAATGCCGTTTAGACAGTCTTAAATATAGCAAATCGACATCAACAGCTGAGTTCATGCTCGCCATCTTGACTATTTACAATTGTTAAGGACTTAACATAAGAAATTCGGCTTGTTAGTTTAACATGAGATTTAACACGAGTGTTACGCTAACACTTGTTGGTGAAATGCAATTTTTGTTTTAACTATTGCTAAACTCGTGTTAAGCCTTAACATTTTTTGGTGAAATCGGGCATAAAAGATTTAGAAACGGTTCCTAAAACCACTGTCGTATACAACAAAATTAACAACTGAATGTCATGGAGGTTAGGACCATACAGCTCTGATCTAGCATCTTGTGATTCCTTTGTCGTTTCCAAAACTTAAAATTAAAATGTTAGGCAACATTTTCTCGTCATCCGAGAAGCAGTGGAAACATAAAAACCTAGTTCCCTTTACCAGGAGAATATACTGAGGCACATTATAATCATTTAAATCCTCAAAACTACGCTTGTTTGACTTCATAAAATTGTTGTGTCACATTCGCAGCGCCGTAAAATGAAAAAAAAAACACACACACACAGCTCTGGGTTTAAACCTTTCTACAGATCTGCATACAGCATCCATTTTCTACCTCACAACAACTGGAAAGCAAGCGACAACTTCCGGCGCTGAAGGTCGCAAACAAGGCAAACTTTCATCCCACAGGAGTGACCTCAATAAAACTAACGCGAGGACAGAACCATCCAATCCCAGCGCGCGTCTTGATCAATATTTTTAGCTCCTAAAGAAAAAGCAAAAATGAATAAGCACTGGTGTAGAATCTCTGCTTATGTGAAAAGAACCTTTGCAACAATGACAAAAAGTCGGATGTGTCGCTTTCAGATGGCTTTACCTGTTTACTATTGCTACAAAAGCTTCTTATTACTAGGGGGGCGGATTTGCCCTATTTGCCTACTTTATTCCTTTGTTCACAAACGTAGGGTTTCAAGTTATAAGCACGTTTCCTACAATTATTAGCTTAATTTCTTAGTTTTATAGTGCCTATAAATGCCTATTTCATACCTTTGTGCCTATTCCGCTTATTAGTGCCTAAAACTGCCTTTACAGTCAATTTCTTCTGCTTGTAATTTGTGACAACAGCTTTTGCATTTGTTGGTTTCAACTTGATGTTTTCGGGGAAGAGAAATTTCTTACTGCTGCACACTGGATTTACAAAAAGAGGTTTATTAAGTAGACACATCTGTGCAAATTGGCCCAAAATTTATACTTGACACACTTAAATTAGTATATTATGTATAGTTTAACTCTATCATGGAATATTATTTTGGGGCAACTCAGTAGAAAGTAAAAAAATATTTCTTATGCAAAAGAGGGTTATAAGAATCATTACCAACACCCACAACAGATGCTCCTGTAAAGATCTTTTTACAAGATTGAAGATATTAACGCTTCCTTGCATGTATATATTCTCGATCCTAAAATTCTTTGTATGCAATCGTGCCTTATTTGCAACAAATAATGTGATTCACAGAATAAACACTAGACAAAAGTATAATACCCATTATCCCAGTGCTAAACTTTCTTGCTTTCAGAAAGGTATGTATTATGAAACTATCAAAATATTTGGCACACTTCCTAATGTTCTTAAAGAAAAAAATGATAATTTCGGTGCTTTTAAAAAAGCTGTTAGAAAGTACCTTTGCTCAAATAATTTTATTCTGTACAAGATTATCTGAATGACAAATTATCCTGATAATGCTTCTGTAGCTCTATAAGTAGTATCTAACTATTCCAATGACAAATCATTACTAATAAATCTTTGATGCATATTGAAAGTTTATTTTTAATGTATATGTATTTAATAAATAACAAGAATGGTATCCATTGCAAAAAGGTTGAGACGTACTGGCATAAGCCAAGTGAAAGCTGGTTTAAAAAGTGTTTCATTCTGTATCATATATAATTATCCCTCCTTTGTTTTCCATATTGTTGTTCATATTGCCTGTGTACTATAATATGTGTCTTATGTTAACTTTTGTACATATATATGCTATTAAACTTTATACCTCTGGACATGTTCAATGTTCACAGCCTTTTCTGGCTACAAGTGAACCTACTGAACGCAAATCAATCTAATCCAATCTACCAAATTTAGTTTTGTCTTAATATTAATAGAGATACATTTCCCTAGCGGCACTGCAGAAAACGTCACATGACTATTTAAATAACCCTACACCTGTATCGTAGCTGCTATTACGTAATTTTAACCTCAGATTTCTCAGATTCCATATTTTCTACATTTTCCTAACTTCAAAATGTTCCAGAGGATGCAGTTTTCTATCAATCTGTATGAAATTCTAAACATGCCTAGAAGAGCAACTGCATATGTACCCATTTACATTTGTTGTGTTTTTTTATTTGTATTGAGAAGAATTATAATGCTTACTTCTTACTGAAAACGCTTAGAAAAATAAAAATTGTTAAATAGGTATGATTATTTTTTCCCTTCGTTGATATGGCGAAGACAAATGTTTCACATAAGCACAGTTCATTAATAGGTTAAATTGGGTGCAGAAGCTTATACCCCAAGCATTAATTTTTAAAATTACAATATGTGGGACATTTTGAAAATCGCCTATACTTTAGACATAAACTGTTAATTCCTCAGAAATTATTTTAACTCGAAAGCTGAACTTGGCATTATTCCATTCTTGATCGATCACAAAAATAAATGGAATAAATTTGAAACAAATCTAACAAAAGCTTCAGATATTTTAATTTTCGCCCTTAAGCGCCCCACCCCCAACCCATGTTTTTGTTTTTTTGACATAGTTAATTACTCCACACCTTTCTGCACACTATGGTTCTTACTTAGTGGAGTGGATTTATATGTATTTTAATTATACGACAATATCTGGTATTTTAACTTGCTGTGGAGCCATTTATGAAATTTGGAATAAATGTAGAACTATTTCGCTTAGGGAACCTTTGTTGCACATATGTTGCGATGATTGTCATTTTGTTATAGTGCATTTTAAGGGTATGTATGACTGAAATTTTCAAATTCTGAACTAATAATGCTAGCTTTTTCAAATTTACACCATAGGTGTAGTATAATGTAAATATGTTACAACCTAAATTTAAACCATTTGTCTCCAGCAGTTTAGAAATTATGATAAATTTTGTATCTTTTTTGTTACGTCACTAAAAAAGTCCCTTGCGACAAAATATTTTGAATTTTGGTCTAATATGTTCATAATACACATACCTTTTGAAATTTCTCTGGGTTTTTCTGTGTCTCCTTTAGTTTAGGTCACAAAAATTTTTTAATTTACAAATATTCTTTTTTTGTCTAAAAAACTATAAGTTTTGTGTTTGAAAATTAAAAATATATGCTTATATACATTTCACAATAAAACCTAGGGCAATTTCCATTCCTCGTGATATTCTGCACCTGTGTAGGAAATTTCATGAATGTAGTACAAAAACTGCATCGCAAGGAGCATTTTACAGGAAGAAAAATGCTGAAAATATGAACATTGAGAAAACAGCGATTAAAGATTTGATTGCATAACTCACATTAAAATCCACCAGGCTGATAGGTTGGACCCTCAGATTTCCTTTTCCTCTCCTCTGTTGCTGCTTTTTCCACCTTTTTCTACTTTAGATGTTGCTTTTCTTCTGCACAACTTCGCTTCTTGCTTTGCAGGATACGAGTCTGATCTCGCTGCACTGAAGTTTTCCTTGCTGAGTCTACTACACTTTCACCTCTGATATTTCGCTGCAGCTCCAATGACTTAAGACTACCCATGTTAAACTCACTGATGCTTTTAATAACAGCAAGATCCAATTTTTGTTTTGATATGAAAACTTCCTTTGGGCACTTATTCCATATGACATGATGCAAAGATTCATTGGCATTCTGTGTTTTTTCCTGTTTTGCACCTCTCTAGTAATGTTGTAGAACCCAGCCTCTGATATATTGGCAACATTTTAGGAACTATTTTGTCTGGAAGCCTTATTTTTCTTTTCTTGAATTGAAAATTTAGGAACGGAAAACAGACAAAGAATGTGGATGTGGGCAAAAGAGGGCGTGACTCTGACAGAGTTTAAAGGCCACCGACATTTAAATAAGCATTTAAAAATGGCGTCCGGAGGCAAATTATGCATTTTTCACATTCGGGAATGTCTAAATTATTTTATAGAATTAAAATAAAAAAGTCGTTATTTTCACGATTTTCATGAAATTTCAGTCATACATACCCTTCAGAGCCATTGTACTAAAATGTGTATTTCTAAGTGTTTACTTAGCAAATTTTTAGTGTCTATTTAAGTGTCTTTTTCACTGCCTATTTCAAACATTTTAGTGCCTATAAATCCGCTCCCTACTTATTACTCAAGATAAAACTTATACATTTAGACATATGTCATTGGAGGTATATACCTACGCTACAGTCAGATTTGCAAGAACGTGTTGCCATGCGATGAGCTTGAAATGCCACTGGGAAAAAGTACTTCTAAATTCAAACTAATAACGATGAATAGCTCAGAAAATTTAATGCAAAAAAAAAAAGGTTGAGAAAGATCGTGGGCTTTAATGAGGCCTGCCTTTTGTATTGTCAGCCGAACGTCGGAACTCCCTATAGAACTGGCCGGTAATAGGGTCAGACGTGAAGCATTCTGCCCACGCATACCCATTTGTCTCCTGTCACTAACTGAAGGGATGATTAGGAGAGGGATCGCAGGCCACTGTGCCGTCTCTTTCCCCTCCCCCTGAGTTCTCGAACATACAGGATATTTCATCTAATCCGGAACCTTCTAGATTGGCCAGTTGGTCCTTTATAAGCAACGCGTCGGGCTGGAGTAAAGTTCAGTTCTTGGCGAGCAGCGTGAGGAGCGCCCAGTGAGGAAAGGGACTGTGTACGTCCATCGGAGGAGTGTACGTAACTGCGTGCAGTGGACCTGTGACAGACGAACTGGTGAATTGTAATTGTGTGCATTACGTAATTCTGTGTAATCGGCAAGTGTTCCGATTGTAATTCGGTGGAAATAAAGAACATTTTTGAGTGGTGCAATTGGGCTTTTCATTTCACGAACCCACAAAGTCACTGTATAGCAGAATACTGTTCATCACTAACATGGTTTCTCAATGACACAAAACCATCGAAAATGAAGGCTATTTGTAGAAAGTTTAACATAATAAACTTTATTTGTCAAACAAGTATCTATAAACTGTTTTGGGTACATTCAAAATATGGAAAAACAAAACCTATCTAAAGCACGGCTTTAAAAAGTTCAACTTGGACTGGATTGGGTACTGTCCTGTAAATTATGGTGTTCCACAAGGTTCAATTTTGGGACCTGTACTTTTTATCATCTATTTTAATGACCTTCCTGTTTCAATTTGTGACAAAAGCCTTACTCCATATCTTTATGCTGATAATTTAGCTATTAATTTTTATGATAAAACTGAAAACACATTAAAACTTAAATTACTTATTACAACTTCAGTGGTTAATTATTGGTATAACGCGAACAGTCTTAAGTATAAGCACAGGTAAAACCACTTATATTCAGTATAAATTTAACACTGGTGGCTCTGGTTCCTCTATAAAATGTTTAGGTATTTATATCGATTCAGACCTTGGCTGGTCAACACATATCAATTATATATCAAAAAAGATCACAACAGGAATTTTCATGTTAAGAATTTTAAGAAACAGTGTTAACAAGGACGTTTTGATGAAGGTTTACTATGCTCATATTTATTCGCACGCTATGGTATACTTTTCTGGGGAAATCACTCTTTAACAGCTAAGATATTTATACTGAAAAAGAAAACTTAGATTAATTTATAGAGTTCATTCAAAAGCACATTGTAAACAACTTTTTATTCAGTTAGGTATTTTAATGTTGCCATTGATGTATGTCCTTATCTTTTGTATGTTAAAGAGAATCTTAATAGCTTTATACTTTGCTCTAATTTACATAATTACTCTACACGTAACTGTTTGAATTTATATATAAATAAATTACACACACTAAAATTCAGAATATTTATATAATTTTTTACCACAAAGACTAAGAGAGCTCCCTATTTAAGTTTTAAAAGGACTATAAGCCATACACAGGAGGCAAACCCATTATATTCTATAAATGAATTTTATAATGTGGCTTGGTAAGTTGAGCAGACAGAGGGTGACCGTTTCAGAGAGCCAAGACAGTGCAGGGGGCAGGGTCCCTGCTCTTTACCAGTGAAAACTCCCCGGCACGGTCCTCGCTGTGGCCGCTATTTCTCCGGGATCTCCGGTTTCCCCCACCATCTTCATTTCATGTATAATCAGTGTCTGCCTGCGGTAACGTATGTAGTAAAAGCGGGCGTTAAACATTACACATTTCGTTTTCATTTGATAACATGAATCCAGGCATTTTATCTGTAATTTTCGGAAAACAAAATTAAATCATAAGATACTGGTTAGGGCTGTGTAGTGGGAGATCCATCCTGCTGAGCTTAAGGGCATCCACTCGTGTATATGACGATGCGTTTTCATGATATAAAGTTATTTTTCATTTTAGATGTTTTTGACACATTTTCCAAACAAGCACACATTTTTGTATCAATCGACAGTAACGATACGTCCATTTTCTCATCGTATAGTAGGCATGTTTTAGAAACAAACTAACAATCATCTTCCTATCAGCACTATAAATTTGTGGACTTTTGTATGTTTATGTTTTGTTCAAAGTGTTTTGACTCGTTGAGCCGACTGACGTTTCTTTTTATGATCGGAACAATAAATCCAAGATCCATCACCAGTAACGACATTTCAAACCAAATGTGAAATGACGCCTTGGAATGTTTCTAGAGTTTTTTACACCAATCAATGCGATGTTTTTGATCAGGATTCAATTTATGTTGAATCCATCGACAACAAAGTTTTCTCGCGTCTAACCATTGATGTAAAATGTGGATTTACTCGTACACAACGTCTCCCTGAATCAATTCATAAGTTATCGGCTTTCCTCTTCAGGTATTACTGGAACAGTCGTTATAATCTCATCAGTAACAACAGTTCTTAGACTTTCTTCATAAAATTCATTGCTACTGTACCAACTGTGAACTGTTGTTTTGGACGATGCTTCTTAGTCAAATGCATTTCAAGTCGATCTTCAAATTGTTTAGGTGTTAAAGATGATTTAAGGTTGTAAAAAAGTATAGCATGAAAGCGTTCTTTTGCCAAGTTCATTATTTAATAAACATTTTATCTTCAAATGGTTATTTTTAAAAACATTTATGTCCTCCAACATTAATTCATACCGGACGATGAATGAAATGATACTCAAACGATTCCAGAGTCCACAGAGCTTAGAGTAACCAGACATTCATCTTACAGGATAAACAAAACCCCCGGTAAAAACTTATCCAGATAAATCACCCTCACCAGGATTCGAATTCGTAATCTCTTGAACGTCAGGCAGACAAGCTGCCATCTGTCTGAGGTGGGCATTTAAATGATTATAATTAGCAAACTAATTAGAATAACTCGAACAAAGTACAGGCTATCAACTTGTAAAACAGTAGAAAGTAGCGTCAAATGTAAACAGACTTCATTTGTTTTCAGAAACATGTTCAGTGTAGCCCTCGTATGAAACACATCGGTACCTGGGTATAATACCTACACACGATCGTTCTTGGTTCTGTGTTCAAGGTTCCTAACTTCTCGTCGCTCAAGGCGGCTCCAAGGCTGTCCGATCAGACCAGACTAAGCTTAAAGGAGACTGAACTACCGCCTTGAGAGATCGTCTCATGAATATGCAAAATAGGTTTCCCTGTGTTAACTGCCGAAGTGGTTTGTTTTTGAACAAGATGCTTGATGTATATAAATAACATCGAACAGCATCTAGTACAGTAAAACACTGTAACAAAAACGTTTAATTTGTTGTGTTCAGATCACTTTCTGTACACCTTATCGTTTACCAAAACCATATTTTTACGAACACTTGCTTTATTAGTTCGTAACTATCGCAGAAATGGCTTTATTATACGTTTCCTTACAGTTAATAGCGATTGTCAAATGTTTTAGAGCTGAAGAGATATGCTATCGTTACAGACAATTGAAAATCGATACGCCTTGAAAACAATGACTAATGCCCCATTCACGTAGAAACATTAATGCGAGGAACTTGTTAATGACTATATTATCAATGTTATGAAACATTTTTAAAATATGAATGGTGGGATGCTTTAAATTAAGTTTGTACTACATTATCAACATTTCAGGAAACTACTTGTTCGAAACCTTCAGAATAATTCAATACTTACAATTTCATAGAGAACAGTACTTTCCTGACTACAAAGACAATACAAATAATATTCATAAGCTAATAATAACACTTAATTAACATTGTATTATGCTTTTTCCATATATAAAGAAACCAAAGTTTTCTCCAATTTCTTGAGAAGATTTTCCTTTTTTTAAATAACCTGATGCAAATTTCTCTCTCTTCTTTTATAGTTTCACGGCGTTTTCGATCCATATTACTTAAATAACAGTCAATGGCTTTGAAAACAGATGAAACTGTCAACGGGAAGGACTGTGTCAGCGAGGCACCACACCTGGGATCTTGTTTACTTGACATCAAATGGGACATGATTTTAAATAACATAGAGCTGTTCACTAATTAAGCAAACTATGAACCCAAATTGTGTTTTATTTTTAAATCTAGGTATCAACCTATGTAAGGAAATACTTATTGTTCATTTCTTATATATATTTTTCTGATTGTGCTTTTATATTCTATGTGCTATGATTAACGAATATTTTTGGAGGCGGATTTTAGGGGGCGGATTTTGTCCTATTTGCCTATTTTATTCCTTTGTTCAGAAACGTAAGCTTTTAAGTTATAAGCAGGTTTCCTACAATTATTAGCCTAATTTCTTAGTTTTATTAGTGCCTAAAACTGTCTTTTTAGCCAATTTCTTCTGCTTGTAATTTTTTTTTAGCTCCTCCAGCGTTAAGTCATATCGGACGATGAATGGAATTGGTGAAATGATACTCGAATGAGTCCAGGGTCCTTAGAGCTACCTGACATTTGTCTTTCAGGATAGGGAAAACCCCGGAAAAAACCTTATCCAAGTAACTCACCCTGACCGAGTTTCGAACTCGGGACCTCTTGAGCGTGAGGCAGATATGCTACCAACACGCTACCGAGGCGGGCCAAGACGTTGTAATTTGTTTTTTCTTTTTAATTTTATTCAATGATCGATCAGCAGTAGATGCTTTACAGATCCTTGTTGGCTAATTGAATCTCTATGAACTATATAATAACATGTAAGGAAAACCAAGTTGGCTCCTATTATCTTCTTAACACTGTGAAACAAGAGAAAAATAAGCTAATTAAAACAAACAAGTAATCAAAGGGATAAGAACAACAGTCATTGTGAAACAATATTCATAGTTTTTTTTTTTTTTCAATCAGAGTCACTAAGGAGGAGATCCTGTGGGAGTCGTCTCTTCAGGCGCGTGGGCTGGCGAGTTCGTACGCCGATATCATACACCACAGCTCCTGGAACATCTGGCAGGTTTGAGAAGAAGCGAGAGGCGATCTGACGTATGTACTGGTGAAGAGGAAGGAGACCAAGTTCTTTATGCAGTTGTTGATTTCTTACGTACCAAGGGGCATCCGTGGCGATGCGCAGAAATCGATTTTGCAGGACCTGTAGCCTTCGGAGATGAGTGTTGCTAGCCGTACCCCATACCTGGGAGGCATATGTGATAAGTGGCCGATGTGACAACAGCTTTTGTATCTGCTGGTTTCAACGTGAAGTTTTCGGAGAAGAGAAATTTCTTACTGCTGCACATTGGATATACAAAAAAAGGGGTTTATTAAGGAGACACATCTGTGCAAATTGGCCCAAAACTTACAATATCAAATTTAGTTTTTTGTCTTAAAATTAATATAGACATACTTCAATAATATAAAGTTTCTTTTTTATTTTTCTAGCGGCACTATAGAAAACGTCACATGACTATTTAAATAACCTTACACCTGTATCGTAGCTGCTATTACGTAATTTTAACCTCAGCTTTCTCAGATTCCATATTTTCTACATTTTTCTAACTTCAAAATCTTCCACAGGATGGAGTTTTCTATTAATCTGTATGAAATTCTAAACATGCCTGTAAGGGCATGTACCCATGTGTACCGATTTACATTTGTTGTGTTTTTGTTATTTGTAGTGAAAAGAATTATAATGCTTACTTCTTACTGAAAACGCTTAGGAAAATAAAAATTGTTAAATAGGTATGATTATTTTTCTCTTCGTTGATATGGTGAAGACAAATATTTCACATAGGTACAGATCATTAATAGGTTAAAATGGGTGCAAAAACTTAAACCCCAAGCATTAATTTTTAAAATTACTATATGTGGGACATTTTGAAAATCGCCTAAACTCTTAATTCCTCCGAAAGTTGAAACTTGGTATTACTCCATTCTTGATCGATCACAAAAATAAATGGTATAAATTTGAAACAAATCTAACAAAAGCTTGAGCTATTTCAATTTTCACCCTTAAGACCCCCCCCCCAAACCCATGTTTTTGTTTTTTGATATAGTTAATTACTTCACACCTTTCTGCACATTATAGTTCTTACTTAGTGAAGTGGATTTATATGTATTTTAATTATACCACAATATCTGTTATTTTAACTTTCTGTGGAGCCATTTATGAAATTTGGAATAAATGTAGAACTATTTCGTCTAGGGAACTGCAAAATAGTATGTGTTTAGCGAATTTGTTGCAGCATATGTTGCCTTGATTGTCATTTTGTTATAGTGCATTTTAACAGCCATTTTACTAAAATTGTGTATTTCTAAGTGTTTATTTAGCAAACTTTAGTGCCTATTTAAGTGCCTATTTCACACATTTTTAGTGCCTATAAATCTACTCCCTAATGATAGAATATATTCTGCAGGCCTGAGCAAAGAATGCCATACGAATGCAACATCTGATTACTTATATTAACAGCATCTCCTATTGAATAAGAATGAACTCTCTCTTTTATCAAAACAGACTAAATATTCATCAGTGATCGCAGACGTGTATTTTGAGGCTGTTTTCATGGACGTACGTTGACATTCGTGCAGTCTTTTAAACGACAAAATATGTTACTCAACGAAAAATTATATATATATATATATATATATATATATATATATATATATATATATAACGTCTTTATATTTGTCCTTCAGCAACTCTTTATAATGTATATCAATTAAAAGTCCGAGCTTTAATTTTACTGAGCCGTTCAAAATTTATAATAAATTTACCCAATTGTACAGTTTTAAAGTTTGTAGGCGGGTCGTAGTTTCGCAAAACGTGATTTATATGCAAATTTTGTCGCTGTTTTTCTAAAATATGGCTCTTAATGGCCTGACGATTTTAATTAATATTCCCCAATTTTACGATACTTCCATGACGAATAAAATTCAGGTGAACACCGAATTTCCTGAGACTAAACTTTTAACTGGTAAGCCGAAATAGTCAGATAAAAATTTACCAGGAAAAAATGTGGTTCTCGTCAGAAAACACAATTTATGTGAAATCTTGTATGACGTTATCCACTTAAAAGTATTTATTATCTACAAATATGTATCTTAAAACTTCACTTATAAGAAAAGGTGATAAAAACTGTTATCAAAAAACTTAATGATATTTCTATCCTTAGAAAAATAATATACCATTATAATTTTAAAAAAATTACCTACCATCCTTGGGTAAATAAACATTTTCAAAAACATTTTAAAGAGTTTGGTATAACTTTAATTCCTCAAAATAAATATAGTATTAAAAATTTATTGCATTTCTCTAATAAAGATAAAATTCCTAATAATAAAAAAATCTGCTATTTATTAGTTTAATTGTTTCGATTGTGATCAAGCCCGCCTCGGTAGCGTGTCTGTCTCACGTTCAAGAGGTCCCGAGTTTGAATCTCGGTCAGGGTGAGTTACCTGTATAAGGTTTTTTCCGCGGTTTTCCCTTAACCTTACAGACGAATGTTGGGTAGCTCTAAGCTCTAAGCTCCATGGACCCTGGACACATTTGAGTATAATTTCAACCATTTCACTCACCGTCCGATATGCCTTAACGTTGGAGGACATAAAAATTACAAAATTTCGATTGTGATCAAGTTTATATTGGAAAGACAAAACGTAATTTAGAAACCAGAACGAAAGAACATTTCCGTAACATTAAGTATAAACAAACTGATAAATCAGCCTTAACAGATCATTTTTGGTCATTTAACCATGAAATAAATCCTGAAGTTAAATTATTAAAACGATTAAATGGTCCGGCAGATTTAATGGTTTGGGAAAAGTTATTTATTTTAAGAAACAAACATCGTGTAATGAATTTTGAAATACCAGCAGTTGATTCTGTTTTTAAATGTTGTTTTATTTTCAGATTTTGGTAGTACTAACAAGAACATATTAACATCTAGCGTTCGTAATGATGACGACAGCTTTGTTTCCAGCTGACGATGTGTAAAAGTTTTATATGAAATCGCGATCCCGGATAATTTTTAGGAAAAATATAACATTTTGTTATAAGTGAAGTTTTAAGTTACAAATTGTTATATATTTGTTTGCATCACTGTTAATAGCAGTGTTTATCTCAATTAATATAAATCGGAGAGAACACTGAAATTGAGTTTTATTTATAGGGCTGCTTAATTGCTTTGGTTCTCAGTTCCAATTCTTATTAGGTGTGAAAGACCCCTTAATTTTGCTCAGAGGGCTCCATATCAGGGTTGATGTTCTTTTACGTGACGTAAATCTAAGACCACGGACCACCGGCTTTACTGGTCTTCCAAAGGAAGCCATGCTAAAGATCTTTAGGCCCGACGAAGTTGATCGCCCTCACCGGATTTGAATCCGCGACATCGGGTTACCCCTCGAACACAGAGTACGACAATGTAGAAAAAACTGTAATACATGCAATGTTTAGTTTATCACCTACAATATGGTAAGTAAAGTATTCAAGCCATCCAACAAGAGGCCCCGAGGTTGAATCTCGGTCGGGGTGAAGACCACGCCGTGGCTCAGTGGTTAGACCGCTTGGCTCTCACCAAGGCGGCCCGGGTTCGATCCCAGGCGACCGCAAAGTGAGATTTGTGGTGGACAACACGGCGCTGGGGCGGGTTTTCTCCGGGACCTCCGGTTTCCCCCGCCATCTCATTCCACCGGTGCTCCATCTTCATCTCATGTATCATCAGTGTCACCGCCTGCGGTGCCGTATGTAGTAAAAGCGAGCGTTAAACACTACACATTTCATTTCATTTTCGGTCGGGGTGAGTTACCTGGATAAGGTTTTTCCAGGGGTTTCCCTTACCCTGATAGACGAATTTCGGGTAACTCTAAGCTCCATGGATCCCGGACTCATTTGAGCATCATTTTACCCGTTTCATTCATCGTTCGATATAACTTAACATTGGAGGACGCAAATTAAAAAAAAAAATACAAAAATGGAAAACCCAAATTTTACCGAAAATGTATGTTCTGAGACTCCAGAATAGAACGTCTTTTTTTTTTCAAATTATCTGCAAAATCAAAACAAAAAATCGGATATATAATTAACATGGTATTTAAGTTCGACACTTTCGAAAGAGGCAACACTAAGTTTCTTCTATTAAAAAAAAATCTCTCACACCAAACTACCCATTACATTTTTGCCCCCGAAATGTCTGCATTTCCCAACAGTGGTTCTTAAAATTTTGATTAAAATACGCGTTTATGAAGTTTTCACTATAAATGATGTTGGAAACATCTAGTGAAAATATATTTATTTATATAATCTTGTATAAACTTGCCTATTTTGTGTATCACTAAGCTATAAACAGAAGCGTACTAACAAAAAAGTAGATATCTTTAAAATAAGGATTATTTGAAATAACTTTTGCGTAGCATAAGTCATTTCTGAGATATCCGCCATTAATTGTTCAGTACGTTTCTGATTATTTTTCAAGCAGCGATTATCTTTTGTTTCTGGCAATGATATGGAAAGAGAATGGAAGTTTTATGGACAGTATATTAGGTTCAGTCAAACATTTCAACACTGTCTTTGTATCCATAACGAAATGTATAATTTCTGATAGGGCCAGTCCAGATTAAAGAAAGATATATAGGAAAATAAGCTTTCGTATGTCACTAATAAATGACTGATAGAGTAATGTTTGTAAAATGCCATTGAAGATCTAAAATACCTAAATAACGCAGTTAAAATGCACGACTTAGAAAATTCTTGTGGACTATTGCTGAAATATGATTCTCTTGTTTGAATGCTACGGACAGATGACTAACGCAGGCAGTTTACGCTACAAAGGTGTTTCGAACCGAGATTCTTCCTTCACCTGAGCCCCAAACGACCTTGAGACTACCTGCTGCTCCAGGTAGCAAAGGCAAAGAGCAGAGCTATGGTCTAGCCGTCATACCAGACTCTCTGGTTAGTGCAACGTGTTTCATCGTATCTGAAAATCTATCATGGAATATTATTTTGGTGTAACTCAATTGAAAGTAAACTAATATTTCGTATGCAAAAGAATGTTATAAGAGTCATTTCTAACAGCCATAGTAGACGCTCTTGTAAAGATATTTTTAGAAGATTGATGCCCGATTTCACCAACAAATGTTAAGACTTAACACGAGTTTAGCAATAGTTAAAACAAAAATTGCATTTCACCAACAAGTGTTAAATCTCGTGTTAAACTAACAAGCCGAATTTCTGATGTTAAGTCCTTAACAATTGTAAATAGTCAAGATGGCGAGCATGAAGTCAGCTGTTGATGTCGATTTGCTATATTTAAGACCGTATAAATGGCATTCATAATAGAGTACGGCCTATGAGGAGAAACGATTTTGAGGAACTATCCGAAGAAAACTATTTTACGGAGGTATAGACTGTCGAAACATGTTGCTATGAAGGTTACTGCAGAAGTACAAGAGAGGTTAACAACATGCATCTAAAGGAATATGGCGATCTCGCCTTTGCTTTAAGTATTAATAACCTTGCGATTTTATAATTCACTGAATTATGTGGATAAAACACTGTCCACCTCCCGTCTTGAAACGTTCAAGTCTCTTGTCCCTTTCCGCACCTCGTTTTAAATTTACCTAATAATAAGTTAGAATATACATCGAAATGAATATGCCGATCTCGCCTTTGCTTCAAGTATTAATAACTTTGCGATTTTATAATTCACTGAATTATGTGGATAATACACTGTCCACCTGCCGTCTTGAAACGTTTAAGGCACTTGTTCTTCGCACCTCGTTTTAAATTTACGTAATACTGACAAGTTGTTTGGTGCTTGTAGTAATGACACATACATTTGAATTAAATTCGTTTCCAATATTTTCCCCGCGACATCTTTCTCTTTTACATTCACTGCATCCGTCCTCTTATTTTCCACGATATCCTTACACTTTGTCACCATTTCAATTAACAATTCTTTCTCCGTCGATGAGAAATTTGTCTCACGGCTTCATTTATGATTTTGTTCATCCGCCATTTGTGCAGACGAAAATGAAAACAAAAGCGCATCGGAGTACGTTCAGAAAATAATCCATAGCCTTCTATAGCTGTGACATTTACAAGTTTCTTGGCGTTAACACAGATTTTAAGTTAAGAGGTTGGTGAAATGCAAGAAATTTAACATTAGTTTTAGCGATGTAACAATTGTTACGTTACATTTGTTAACGTCGATTTTAACATCTGTTGGTGAAATCGGGCATAAGAGTTCAAGCGGTGTGGGCCAGCTCTAGGAAAAATTGGAACGTCTGAATGGAGCAGCAGTATGTCTGCTTGTAGTGTGAGCTGTCTTGCAATACAAGAAGGGCAAAGTGTGACTGCGCTATAGAAAGAGTACTAAAGAGTAACCTTAGTTCTCTCTTATTTAAATGAAAATTATTATTTGGAGCTTCCCTCGTTTTGAAAGTTAAGAATGATAAATTCTCCTGATAACGTTTATGTAAGTAAGAATCCAACTGTTCTAATGACAAATCATTTTCAAATTTACATTTGATGCTTATTCAAAAGCTATTATTTTAGTGCATCTGTACTGAAGAACTTACAACAGATGCTATACGTTGCAAATACAGTATAAAATTTTAAGACGTACTGGCAAATCCAAGTGAAAGTATAAAAAAATTACAAATTGTATTTGTATATACACATTTGCTAGTCTACAAGGGAATATTTGATTTTATATGATACATATTTACAACGGCTGCCTTGTTTTTTGTATGGCCTGTATGTCTGTTTTATGATGTTAAACTATGCACTTCTTTGCCATCTTCAATGTTCACAGGTATTTGTTTCGAGAATCGATCACGGTGAGTTAGCTGGATAAGGATATTTCCAGGGTTTCTCTTATCCTGAAAGACGAATGTCGGGTAACTCTAAGCTCCATGGACTCTGGGATCATTTGAGCATCATTTTACCCATTTCATTCATCGACCGATATGAATCAACGTTGGATGAGTACGAGAGCTTATTAAAAAAGACTAAGCCTGATTTTTTTTCACAGATGTACTGCAATTCAATGTTTACGTGATATTTTTCAAAGTAAGCCCCTGCTACTTCAATGCACTTTTTATAGTGTCTCTGCCAGTCCTTGAACACGTGCTGCAGACCATTCTTTGACAGGTCCTTGAGAATCGCCTCAATTTTCTTGAGCACTGCTTCAGAGTTCTCAAATCGAATACCCCTAAGCTTTGCCTTTAGTGATGGGAATAAAAAAAGTCACAGGGTGCAAGATCGGGGCCATAAGGTGGATGTGGTACACAGGTAATGTTGAATCAAGCCAGAAACTGCATGACTTGATTTGCGACGTGAGGCCATGCATTGTCATGAATGAAGTCGCCACCCAGTCCGAGAAAGCTCTGGTCGTTTCTTTGCAATATGCTTCCTCAGTGTAGCCAATACTGACGTGCAGTATGCTGCTGTGACAGTAGTGTGAGGGGGAACTGCATGCTGGTAAATCATTCCATGTGATCGTCATCACTTTCCCTGCAGATGGAACAACTTTTGCCTCTTTTGGTGTTGGAGAACCTGGCGATTTTCACACTGTACTAGCTTGTTTTCCTTCAGGATCATAATGATGCAGCCATGAATCATCACCGGGGATAATCGAAGCTTAGGCATATTCGATTTCAGGACTCTGAAGCAGTGCTCAAGAAAAGTGAGGTGATTCTCCAGGACCTGACAAAGAATGGTCTGTAGCACGTGTTCAAGAACTGACAGAGACGCTATAAAAAGTGCATTGAAGTAGGAGGGGATTACTTTGAAAAATATCATGTAAACATTGAATTGCAGTCATAAACATCTGTGAAAAAAAATCATCGAACGCAAATCTATCTAATCGAATACAGCAGAACTCAAAAACCAGGTTGAAAGTAACATTGAGATTACATTCTGTGTCCTGTACTATGTTATGTATACAAATTATGCCCCTGAACCCGAGAGAAAAAAGCACTGCTTCCTTTATTAAAACAATCAAAAACAATCTACTGATAAATATGTTCACGTCGTATCTTGAGCAATTTTCATGCCAGGAAGTTGCATTATCCTTCAAAGCGATTACGAGAAAGATAAGAAATGTGACAAACATTAATGAATGCCAACGTACACATCCTGAAACCTTTGGAACATTGCAGCACACACACACTAAACCTACAAACTTTACATATATTTCAAGGTTCCAAGAAGAGGTTGTTTGCTTAACGGTTGTTTGAGTTGGAAGAATCGGCTAACAGTACCATTTAAACTTCATTCATGAAGAACTACAAGAACGCCATATACTATAATGCCACATTTCATCAACAGATGTTAAAATCGACGTTAACAAATGTCACAGCGCTAACAAAGCTGTTAAATTCCTTGCATTTCACCAACTTGTTTACTGAAAACGTTATCAAACACGTGTTAACGCCAAGAGACTTGTAAATATTACAACCATAGAATGCTATGGATGAGTCTTATTATTTTCTGAACATACTGCGATCGCTTTTGTTTTCATTTTCGTCTGCACACAGCTGAAAAAATGGCGGGTGAACAAAATCGTAAACAAAAGGTGAGACAAATTTCTCATCCATTGAGAATAAATTGTTAATTGAATTGGTGACGAAGTACAATATCGTGGAAAATAACAGGATGGATGCGGTTAATGTAAAAGAGAAAGATGTCACGCGGGAAAAAATTGGAAACAAATTTAATTCAAATGCATGAACGAAACAACTTCGTCAGTATTATGTAAATTTAAAACGAGGTGCGAAGAAGAACATGTGAGTTGAACGTTTCAAGACGGGAGGTGGACACATAATTCAGTGAATTATTCACATAAAAGAAGCTATAAAATGGTGTACTGTTAATGGGAACAGCGCCCGTATTCTTAGTGATTCACAATCAGCTCTACTCGCTATTAATGATAAATACAATTTAAATACATTAGCACATGAAATCAGAACCTTGCTTCAAAACCATCCAGGACATATTTGCATGGGATGGGTTAAAGGACACAGTGGAATTTTAGGTAACGAGAGAGCTGATTGCTTGGCTAAGAAGGCTGCAGAATCCAATCTTCCTGTGACATACTCTTTATGTCCTATTTCTACTGTAAGGAGAATAATACATCAACATATTCTTGAAGAATGGAACCAACAATGGCTAACAACTCCAAATGGAAGTTTAACAAAAACATTATTTTTCCCTAGTGTATATGACAGAGAAAAATGTGAAACTCTTGTACCAAATTTTGTTTTGACACAATTTTTAAGTGGACATGGTAAATTTGGTGAATACTTATCACGCTTTCACTTAACATCCAACCCCGAGTGTATGTGTGGTGAAGAATTTCAAACTGCGGTTCATATCCTTTTCTGTTGTCCCATTTTCTGGAGAGAAAGACAAGAATATTCAAGCTAGACTCTCTAGGAACTGAATTTTCTGCTCCGCTCACATCTTTGCTAATGAAGCCACAACAGTATAAGTACTTCATGATGTTTATAAACTCAGTGTTTAAACGTCTGAAATAGTTTAAATTAATATGCATCAGATTATAACATATTTTCTTCCTTCTAGTATTTAAAATATTTTTGTTAAAATTATGTATTTTATGTATCAACTATAACCCTAATATACAACTGTGTAAAATAGGGTTCATAAATCTGGATAAATAAAAAAATTATAAAATAACAAAATTATTAATACTTGAAGCAGAGGCAAGATCGGCATATTACTTTCTATTCGTGTTCTAACTCAGTATTACGTAAATTTAAAACGAGGAGCAAAGAAGGACAAGTGACGAGTCATTTGAGCGTTTCAAGACGGGATGTGGCAATGTATTATCCACATAACTTAGTGAATTATAAAATAGCAAAAGTTAATAATACTTGAATAAGTGAAAAAATTTGAAATTGAGAAAAACATCTTTAAAGTTTATATAATGATTACTGACTTCTCACATGAGTCAGAACATTCCTGCTGCATAGTCTTGACCCTGTGTTCTCACTTGTTCTTTTTAAGTTGCTCTTCATTTGTCTTGCCTTCTTGGCCAGTTCTTCAACTATTTTATCTGCTTTCAGGTCTCGCAGCTCATCAATTTCTGTATGACTACTATCATGATTAGCACATGTATTGTTGAACTGGGCCTACTAACCTCAATATTACAATGTGGTTTCATTGTTTATATTTTCCAGATTTACTGTTCTGGTTTTAGTAAAACAATTGCCTGTAAACTTTCTCTTTCGAAATGTTTTTGACCTACCCATATCATATATTCATCAATAACTAGTACAAAATATTATTCAGAACAAATAACTGTTCACATACACAGCCAAAGACAAAAGAAAAACTAGCATCATTGGAGTTGCAGTGGTACCAGCAGAAAGCTTGGAAGATCCCTTACAAAACAAGGCTTAGTTCAGAAATATCTGTTCAGTATTACAGAAGTTATGATCGATTTTCTGAAAGCTTATGAAAAGGGGCGTGGCAAAAACAAAACACCCACTAAAATAACACTGGGCGACAAAAAACTAATTTTTGAATGTTGTTTCGAGTACTTCATGAGGCAATTCCCACTAATTTTGGGTTGAGGAAAACAAATATGACAATGAAAAATTTGTATTAGCTCTAGTTTCTATGATATAGACAAGGTGGAAGTATTACATATTAACGGATTGAGAGAAAATGATACATTTTAATTACATACATGCTAACAACAATGAAAGTGCATTTGATTTTTTTAAACTGGTGATTACATGCAAAGAGTTCTAAATTGCTGGAAAACTACTTCGTAGATAGTCGTGTCTGAAGAGAATCATGCGGTGGCCTATTGACTTCGTCGTCTTTTAGCTTGCCTCTTGTGATGGAGTTCCGCAGAATCCCTACACAAAGAAGCGCAAGCATTACTTTATTACAACGGCCCTGGTATCTTTGTTCCATAACAGAAATGTCCTGATGGAATCTCTCCCCATGTTCATCACTAACAGCTCCACAACTAGGAGGGAAAAAGTCTAGGTGGGAGTGGAGAAAATAGATCTTAAGGGACATGTTGCATCCAAGGTTACGGTATTTTTGCAGGAGCACTATCACCAAATGCTTTTAGTTGTCATCTGTTTTGTTGCCTAAAAAACCATGAACAACACCCTTGAAGGCTTCCCAAGCTTCCTTTTCTTTCCCCTTCCAAAACTTGGCCAAATGCAGGATCCTTTACAAGTTCTCTTATTTGTGGTCCGACAAAAATGCCTTCCTTAACTTTTGCATTACTTAATTTCCAAAATTTCTCTCTGATTGTGTTTTGTTATTTGACAG
Source organism: Mantis religiosa (assembly GCA_030765055.1). Lineage (NCBI taxonomy): Eukaryota > Metazoa > Arthropoda > Insecta > Mantodea > Mantidae > Mantis > Mantis religiosa. The sequence goes on from CM060960.1 coordinate 35,082,065, forward strand.
GTGTGCCAACTCCCAAAATAATTCCCTCGAATTTAAAATATTTACTCTAAAAAATGAAATGTCACTTTATCTTCGAAAAAAGAGCTAATCTATCGTTTTATGGTGATTTTTTAATTCAGCAGATGGAAATACATGTAAATTTATTATTTTTAAGCGCGAAACATGTTCATTGTTGCCCAGTGTAATTAGTAAATTAGGTATAAAATATTATTCCAATGAAATTTTTAATTATATATAACAAAATTTAAAAATAAAAAAGATGAATTTTAACCCCAAGTGAAGGGCCTTCTTACGATATAAACTTTTTGTGCACTATAATTTTGTATCTGTCAGTTTCCTTATTTATTAATTTTTTAAGTATGTTGCATCGTTGGAAGATACTGCACTTATACACAGCTTTTTCCTTCTAAAATGTTTTATTTTGGATTTAAGGGACGTCGAATAATATCTTGGTATCGAATTTTCAGGAAAATGTAATATTTCTTCTAGTGCTCTACTAAGTACATAGTATACAAAGTAAACACATTCAACCTGAAGGCCTAGTGATTTAAAGTTGAACCGACACCTCGTGCAAATGTATTTACGCCAAGGCCTGGTCCAAATACAACACTCACCTCAAGATTAAACTCCAAGCATTAATCAGTGACTCGAATCGCCATCAACAACTCTACTGCCAAAGCACTAAATTGGCAAACCCACACAAGGCTGTTGCTTTATGCGACGATGTTAAAGGATCTCTGAGGTAACACCAGTTATTTTACATTTCCTTTACCCTTTAATTTGTTCAATCACATTAACCTTGTCGTGAAGGCGCCAAGGAGACCATATTCCAAATGACCCACAAAGTCCAGAGACCTTACGATTAGACCTCTCAGCATTTGCCTGTGTTACTCCTGTGTTTTGAAGCAAAGGTTTTGTACATAAACATATTTTGACTGATGCATGAAGTGACTATTACATGACAGCGTTAAGGCGTATCGACTTTTAGAGACCAGAGCAGCATTCGCTTGTTATCTTGTTTATTATAAGAGCGAAATATAGAGCGATCCATAAAAACCTGAACCATTTCAATAGGCCATAACTTTTGAACCAATAATAGGACATACGTGCAACTTTGGGAGAATATAATAAACAATTAGGAGATTACATTACACTATTTACATCTCAGAGAAAATGTCGGAAGTGTCCTCCACCAGCATCTATACAAATCTGCACTCGTCTCACCATATTCTCTGAAGTTTTACCGAGAGTATCCTCACCAATGTTACTTATTTCGGTTCAAATGGATTTCTTGAGAACAACAATTGTCCGTGGCCTATTCTTGTACACTCTGTTTTTAGATACCCGCACAAGAAAAAATCCGGTGAGGTTTGGTCAGGAGATCTGGGGGCCCATAGAACTTTTGAGATTATTCGATTATCAAAGAAACTGGTTACAAGTTCCATGGTGTCAGATGTATGGTACGTTGCTCCATCTTGCTGGAAATAACTTTCTCTCAATTCGGTATCATCCAGCTGCTCCACAAATGTCTTGAAGATACCCATATAAACTTCAGTGTCTACAGCCGTATCAAAGAAAATAAAACCAACGATCCATAGATGGAAAGAGAGAGAGGGAGAGAGAGAGCTCGTTAGTAAAAACGTTTTAAAATATGTCTCATCTTTACTGGAAACGATTTCTTAATATATAAAATAAATTATAAATAGCTATTTTTTAAAGTGAGTGCATTTATGTCGCTTTTTTTTAATTTACGTCCTCCAACGTTGTCATATCTGAGCTACACTGTTATCTACGCAAAAGCTGTTATCATCATCTGGTTGAATGTGAGACAACTTTTTTTCTAGAAGCTGAAAATTTACTGCAACTAGGACGGTTAGATACACTTTCAATGTCACTGTTTTTTGCGTTTTTACGACAAAACACTGCCTTTCTCCAACCAAAACGCTTTACTCTATCCATATTTATAGCAAAGCTTCAAATCACCTTGAATAAATAACACTTAAGTCGATAATTTGAACTGTAAACAAAACTGCAACTATAATCCACATGTACTTCAAATGTAAACAATTCGCCATATTGTGAGAGCTCTCTGCAAATACACATGCAGCCACATCTGCAGCAGAGATACCAACAAGCATAAAATTTACCTTAGAGCTCTGCTGCCACAAATCATAAAAGTTATAACAATTTTAATGGTTATGTAGGTATTTAAAAGAGAGCGTGGACATGGCGACGCCATGTTTAAATCACCATTTAAAGGGCTTAAATATTAATGCAATATATCATTGGATTCATAAAATCTTGCAGATTTTTATAAGACATAAAACAAAAATTCGATTTTTTGAGGCATTCACACGTCCCACTGTCCTTAAAAATGACCAACGCTAAGTAAGGTATGTTTTCACATTTTATAAAACTAAAAATGACCTGATGAATTTTGAATTTACTTATTATTTAGTAGCAATAATTGCACTATTTACTAAGAAAGTTAAATTTAAAACGTAGTCTGTGGCAGTTGTTAATTTATTACTATGAAAGGAATTGTTAATTTTTGTTAGGTCATTTTCTTACATTTTATGTGCATTCTGTTTATGTTTTAAGGGCATTTTATAGCTTCATTTTTAGAGAATGTTTAGGTCAACAACTTCCGGGCCCTAGTAATGAGATACATTAAAAGCAATTCAATTTCTAATGCTTCCCATGCTCGGCACTGAATGATATTTCCAGGCTGGGAAGATTGTTGCACGAAAAACAGGTTTATAAAACGGGAAACCACAATGCTTGTTAAGTTGTTTCGTTTAGTGGTTAATGACGTTGCAGAAACCAAGGCAATGGATTCTGAGAGGTATGTGCAAGCTTTACAGGGAACACGATATCACAAGGGCACCAAGTATTTTGAGGACAGAAACTGGGTTTACATATTACCGATGTCAATCCAAAGTCAAAGGCAATGTCACTTCTGCAGTTTCCTCGGGGACAGCGGTGGCCAAGCTTTGGTCATTAAGCTAAATGAATACAACGCCTGAAACTGATGTATCTATACACCCTTTGAAAGAGTTATTCAGCAACGAAATGATGCGGAAATACAGGGTGTATATAAATGAATATCGGACTTTTAACTCTTTACAATATATATTACGTTAAACTTACAGTCATAAATGGTATGTCAAATGAAAAAGCAACTCAAACAGTTTTGTTTGTTGGCACCAGTGCGCATGTGTGTGCAATATTTCTGCCGCAATCTGCTAGAGAGCGGTAGTAGCAAAGATGGCAACTAGTAAACACAAAGCGTTTTGTGTTTTGCAGTTTGCAAAGACCGAGTCTGTAGTTACTCTGCAACGTGCGTTCCGCATTAAGTTTGATTGTGATCCTCCTAGTGATAATACCATTCGTAGATGGTATCATCAGTTTGAAGATACTGGCTGTCCTTTGTAAAGGGAAGAGCACGAGACGACCAAGAGTAAGTGAAGAGACTTGAGCGAGTGAAAGAGTCGTTCACTCGTAGCCTAAAGAAATCAGTCCGGAAGGCTAGTCGTGAATTACAAGTTCCTGTGTCGACTGTTTGGAAAGTTGTAAGAAAACGCTTATGACTACGTCCTTACCGTTTACAGTTATTACAGGCTCTAAAGCTGACAGACCACGAATTACGTGCCAACTTCGCAAACGAAATGTTTCATGACGATGTAGATTTTATGAATCGTGTTGTCTTCAGTGATGAATCGACCTTTCACCTTAGTTAATATGTTAACTCATAATGTGCACATCTGGGGCTCAGAAAATCCTCACGAGATGGTACAAATGCAACGAGATTCCCCTAAAGTGTGTGCCGTATCCTGGCGAAAAGTTTATGGGCCTTTCTTTTTCGGTGAGACTACTGTAACTGGCACTTCTTACCTTGATACACTAGAGCAATGGCTCTTCCCTCAGTTGGGAGAAAATGAGCCACAGAACTTCATTTCCCAGCAAGATGGTGCGCCATCTCACTGGCATAACAAAGTACGCGATTGGTTGAATGTCGCTGTACCCGAGCGCTGGATAGGCCGCAAGGGCCCCAATAACAGGGCTCCACGTTCTCCTGACCTAACGCCATGCGCTTTTTACCTTTGGGGCTTCATCAAGGATCACGTGTACATGCCTCCGCTACCAGCTGACCTTCCTGAATTAAGAAACCGGATTGAAGCAGCTGTTGCTACAATTACTGAATACACACTTATCAACGTTTGGGAAGAACTCGGCTATAGACTTGATGTGTGCCGTGTGACAAAGGGTAGTTACATTGAACATTTATAAGTCTCTTGGTAAAACTGTTTCAGTTGCCTCTTCATTAGACATATCGTTTATAACTGCAAGCTGAATGGAATAAATATGGTAAAGAGTTAAAACTCCGATATTCATTTATATACACCCTGTACACTGTTTTTATTATTCATAGCTTAGAAGGCAATGGAAACTATAGTGTGACGCAGCCGATTAGACCTAAAAATTCACACCGCTACGCACCTGAATATTTGATGGTATACAAACTGCTGTATACAAAACATGTGCACCAAAAATCTGCTGCGACGTAAAACCGCAACGCCTGGGAAGTGCCGCATGCGAACACTTGCTAGTAGCTGCTGGATATCCCTCGTCAGCTTTGTGTCGAGTGTGTGGGACGGCGTTCCTTACGTATGCCTAGGGGGCGGATTTTGACCTATTTTCCTATTTGATTCCTTTGTTCCCATTGCTGCGTTTAAATAGTGCCTATAAATTCCTATTTCATACGTTTGTGCCTATTCTGCTTATTAGTGCCTGGCCGCGCCGTGGCTCAGTGGTTAGACCGCTTGGCTCTCACCAAGGCGGCCCGGGTTCGATCCTAGGCGACCGCAAAGTGAGATTTGTGGTGGACAACACGGCGCTGGGGTGGGTTTTCTCCGGGATTTCCGGTTTCCCCCGCCATCTCATTCCACCGGTGCTCCATCTTCATCTCATGTATCATGTCTCATCGCCTGCGGTGCCGTATGTAGTAAAAGCGGGCGTTAAACTCTACACATTTCATTATTAGTGCCTAAAACTGCCTTTTTAGCCAATTTCTTCTGCTTGTAATTTGTGACAACAGCTTTTGCATTTGTTGGTCTCAACGTGAAGTTTTCTGGTAAGAGAAATTTCTTACTGCGGCACGTTGGTTTATTAAAGAGATACAGTGTGCAAATTGGCCTAAAACTTACAATACCAAATTTAGTTTTTTTGTCTTAAAACTAATATAGATATACTTCAATAATATAATTTTTTTTATTAGCGGCACTAAGAAAACGTCACATTACTATTTGAATAACCTTACACCTGTATCGTAGCTGCTATTACGTAATTTTAACCTCAGATTTCTTAGATTTCATATTTTCTACATTTTTCTAACTTCAAAATGTTCCACAGGATGCAATTTTGGTTGTTCTGCCTCACTCAAGCTGCAGTGAAACATAATGGACACTGAGATATCACCAGCATCTCTAAAAATTAGCCAAGGGAAGGACCAGTTACATTTACTTCATTCAGCAATTTCTGCGAAGGCAACTTCTAAAACATCTGGAAGGAAACTGAAATTGAAGAAAGAAGCGGCAGGAGGGTCCAACTTACCTATCTGGAGGGTTTTAGTCTGCTCCAAGATATGTAACTAAGAAGGAAAATGTTTTGGATTTTAAAATTTCATTTACGCAGTTATAGTGTTTTCAACATTTTTTGTCATTCAAAATGTTCCACACGGTGCAGTTTTGATTCAGTCTCTCTAAAATTTTCAACACATGTTCTTAGAAGGCAAACAAAGGTTTTTATCACATGGATTTTTAATATTCATTATATTTTTAAAGTTACTGATATATAAAATCAAAGGTTTAATCATTTGTTGCCTTTTTTGTTTCCTCTATACTGTGACTTTGTGGGTTCGTGAAATGAAAAGTCTAATTGCCCCACTCAAAAATGTTCTTTATTTCCACCGACTTACAGTTGAACACTTGCCAATTACACAGAATTACGTAATGCACACAATTACGATTCACCAGTTCGTCCTTTACAGTTCCACTTGCACTCGCAATTTCGTAAACTCCTCCGACGCACGTACACAGTCCGTCCCCTCACTGGGCGCTCCTCACAGCTCGCCAAGAAGAACTGACTGTCCTCACTCATTGCAGCCCTTTTTATAGGAATATCACTGTTTTCTAGAAGTCTCTGGTTTCAGTGAATCACCGCGAAGGTTCCAGACGGCAGTGGAAGGGGGAAGAGGCGGCCAGCGACAAGTGACACTTCCCTAATCATCCCCTCAGTTAGTAACTGAGATTAATGGGTGGGTGTGGCCCTGAATACTTCACGTCTGACCCTCCGGCTGGCCAGTTCTATAGGGAGTTCCGACGTTCGGGGGACAATACCTTATTTTTCCCTCTGGAACTAAAGGAAGTATAAGAAATTCATATGATAGATATTTTCTTCATAAGCATCTTCGGCAGCGCCGTGGCTCAGTGGTTAGACTGATTGGCTCTCACCAAGGCGGCCCGGGTTCGATCCCAGGCGACCGCAAAGTGAGATTTGTGGTGGACAAAACGGCGCTGGGGCGGGTTTTCTCCGGGACCTCCGGTTTCCCCCGCCATCCCATTCCACTGGTGCTCCATCTTCATCTCATGTATCATCAGTGTCATCGCCTGCGGTGCCATATGTAGTAAAAGCGGGCGTTAAACACTACACACACATAAGCATCTGAATAATTTTAGAAATAGAAAAATCCAAATTTTGAACATTTTCATCGTGTGGAGCGGTATGAATTTACCCCAAATTTTGAATTTCACAAATTACTAAAAAACTATTGAAGATACAAAAGCCATGTGTCCACTGTGCATCAGAACTAAGTGGCGAAAATCACAACAAGATTGATTGAAAATTGCCGGATACGAGGTTTTCAGTGCTGCATCCCCTTAAGTCGAATTCAAGTTTTTTTTCTATAAATAAGAATTTCGAATAATCAAGCCTAGACATTTTAAGGACTTTAGTACGATTAATTCAGTATTTTTAGAGAAACTGAGATTATCATATACCTATTGTATTTATAAAGAAATGTATATACACTTAGCATGAAGTGAAAGTTGTCTAAAGGTGAATACTTAAGATCATTTGAGTGTTATTTTAGTTAGAAAACTGCTCTAAAATGCCATTTAAAATAAAAAAAAATCCCCAGGGGTACACTCTAAGTAGGTTTAGCCTAGCGTTGTACGGCAACTATAAAGGCAAAGGCATTCCATAAAGAACATTCCAAGAGCCACATTATGGCTGCAGCACGCTCGTAAATAGTTCACAGCATTCCTGATAACGCCACGTTTAATGCGGTTTTATAGGTTAGCGGTACTGTGTTTGGGTAACTATGTTGTAAGTTTTAAGCTGCTATTTCCATACTTGCCAACCTCCTAAAATTGAAACCTGTAAAACTTTCTCTATTCCGACAAAGCGTAATCACTTTACGATGACGTAAAACTGCTTTACAAGAACCCTTGTGGTCCTGCTAGTACTGTTTTTTTTTTTTCTGTCAGCATGCTGAAATTCTTCCTATAATAAACACGTATTAAAACAAAGAACACACTTCCTAAGACTGTAAACACATTTCTAGTCCACGTTTTACATTTCATACCATGCACCAGCTGATATTTACACCCCGCAATCACAGAATGCGAATAAGATAATCAGAATTGACTTTATAATTCACTCATCTATTACACTGGACAACAATGAAAATGTTACGGGCTTAAAAATAGTGAATTTACACGTATTTCCATCTGCTGAATTCAAAAACCACCATAAAAATGATAGATTAGCTCTTTTTTTTTAATTTTCGTCCGCCCCAACGTTAAGTTATATCGGACGGTGATTGAATTGGGTGAAATGATGCTCAAATGAGTCCAGCGTCCATGGAGATTACAGTTACCCGACATTCGTCTTGAAGGATAAGGGAAAACTCCGGGAAAACCTTATCTAGGTAACTCACCCTGACCGGGATTCGAACTCGGGACCTCTTGAACGTGAGGCAGACACGCTACCGAGGCGGGCTATAGATTAGCTCTTGTTTTGAAGATAAAGTGACATTTCATTTTTTATAGTGAAGATTTTAAATTTGGGGGAATTATTTTGGGAGTTGACACACCTGTCAGATAACATCAGAGAGAAATTTTGGAAATTAAGTGATGCAAAAGTTAAGGAAGGCATTTTTGTCGGACCAAGTTTGACCACGTTTTGCAGGGGAAAGAAAAGGAAGCTTGGGAAGCCTTCAAGGGTGTTGTTCATGGATTTTTAGGCAACGAAAGAGATGACAACTACAAGCATTTGATGACAGTGCTCCTGTAAAAATACCGTAACCTTGGATGCAACATGTCCCTTAAAATCCATTTTCTCCACTCACACCTAGACTTTTTCCCTCCTAGTTGTGGATCTGTTAGTGATGAACATGGGGAGAGATTCCATCAGGACATTTCTGTTATGGAACAAAGATATCAGGGCCGTTGGAATGAAGTAATCCTTGCGGATTACTGTTGGTCTTTGTATAGGGATTCTGCGGAACTCCATCACAAGAGGCAAGCTAAAAGACCCCGAAGTCAATAGGCCACCCCATGATTCTCTTCAGACTTGCATAATTGTCATGAAAAATCACGTATTAGTCATGACTTTCTAACCTCTGTCGTTTGTTAGTAGGCATACAAACATACTTACTTTAGTCCAAATAAATCGTGGCTGGCCCCGTAGCTCAGTCGGTAGAGCGCCTGCCTACCGTGCTAGGGCTCCCGGGTTCGATTCCCGGCATGTGGGGGTGGGGATTTTTCTCCGACCAAGATAATTCCCCATCTTCCCCAGAGTGTGGAAGTATGATTGAGAGTGTGAATGTGTGCGTGATGTAATGATTAAAAATCAAATATAACGAGTTAACACCTTCAGTATGTTCCAAAGGAGAACGGCCGCCGATATGACCATAGTAGTTAAAGGCGGAACAAAGGACAAAGAAAACAAGCGACTGTCAAATGTTTAAGGAGTTGGCGCTGTAAAGCCAACCTGTAAAGCCTTTAAAGCCCATACTATTTCCAAACCATCGCGAGAAACAATTGAAGATCATCAGGACTGGCCACAATAAACTGAGGATGCTACACTAAAATTCAGTACCAGTCTCCCAAAGCTTCACATTGTAGGCATCCAATGCCTAAAAATGTTTAGGCGCCGTAACTTCAAAATGTATTTTGGCTTTTTATATTATAAATACCTTGAAAAAACAAAACACCTTTAACAGTCGTCTGTTTAAACTATATGCAGAAACCTTTCGCTGGCCTTCGGTTCAGGCACAAAAGCAAAATATGAGACATTATGCAGATGAACTTAACGGTATGTGAATTAAGTTAATCGGAGTAACTTATAAACACTTGATATCCTTCCAAAGCTTCCAGAAAACAACTCTCTCAGCCTAGCATCTGAATTATCGTTAAAGTCATGTGAACTTAACAGATTTATTTTAGAAAAAGGTCTGCGCAAATCAGATGACATGTCTACATATGAATCGAATAACGTATTATTACGTGAGAAAAATATAAACACTTGAACATTTAAACCAATAAGGAATATCTCAGAGTAGATGTCATAGCGTTGTCTGCCTCGCGTTCAAGAGGCCCCAAGTACGAATCTCGGCTAGGGCGAGTTATCTGGATGTTTTTTCCGGGGTTTCCCTTTATTCTGAAAGACGAATGTCGGGTAACTCTAAGCTCAATGGACTTTGGGCTCATTTAAGCATCATTTAACGCTAATTAATTGACCTAATAGTGGTTAACTATAAAGCCCGGGCCTTAAAGTACTTACAGCATAGTAAGTCGCCATTAAGGTAGTTGTCTCATGTGTTTATGAGAACTCTTAAGTGGTTTACCGGAAAAAAACACGAGTCAGTTGGAGAATTTAATGTCACGTCGGCACGTTGGCCATAGTAGCTCAAGGGTTAGAGTGGCTGGACGGCCACCAGAAGAACCGTGGTTCAAATCCCGGCTATGGCATTGAAGTCTAACATTCCAACATTTAACCCGTTTCATTCATCGATCGATATGACTTAACATTAGAGGACGAAAATTTAAAACAAAAAGTTAATCTAGATAAACAACTGCAAAACCATTGCACATATTCTTGTGGAGCCAATGGGGATGGAGAATAGTTGCTATGTGATGTCTTTGAAATTCCGTTTTTTTTTTTTTTAATTTACGTCCTCCAACGTTAAGTCATATCAGACGATGAATGAACTGATGCCCAAATGACTACAGCTCCCATAGAACCTAGAGTTAGCCGACATTCGTCTTTCAGGATACGGGAAAACCCCGTAAAAAACCTTATCCGGGTAACTCACCCTATCCGAGATTCCAACTCGAGACTTCTTGAACGTGAGGCACAAATGCTACCATCTAAGCTACCAAAGACGGCGAAATTGCATTCTCGTTACATAGCCCAGAGAAAAATAAACACAAACACACACACACACACGCGCGCGCGTTATACATGAATAAAGAATCCATATTTGAGAAAAAAATAATACCTCGGAACTGGTTAAGTGTATAGAAAAATGCATCAGACATACGTTGTATGCTTTAATGGGATAAACTTTTTTATGTGGTCAGATATTATCCACAGAGTTTTTCTGAAAACTCAAGGTATACTTTTAATGACATGGAAATATCTTAAAAGCATGATAATCTAGGAGCAATTAAGTATGAGAAATAAACATTTTTTAATGATATGTAAGTTTGGCATTTTAATGATTTATTGTTTTTAGGCCACGCTGTTTACACACAGATATTTTCATATTTTTGTTAATTTGGGAGTTCCAAAAATGCAATCGGTGAAATTCTACGGCGGAATACAATACTTTCTCTATTTAAAGTAAGTAGATAATGGAAGAAGTAATATCACCTCTTCAAAATTAATTTTTCGTATGTTTTAAAGTTTCATTTCCATAATGGAATAAACAAAAATGATACATGAATCTAGCCGTAATCAGATAATTCAAGCAGGTCTGGCCACATACTTAATATGATCGAAACAAATGACGGTCTATGCCCTTGTGACATATTAGTCGGTGTCAACTGAAGGGCTATTAGAGTCCTGGTGCCAGGTCCCTATGGCGCCTAGCACATAAACTCCCGTTGGCGTCTGCTATAATTGGACCAATGAGGATGAAACGCGTCAGGATATCGTTTGTTGCACGGCTCTGGACATACCGTCGGGTTTTTAGGCACCTGAAATAGGCTCTAAAATGTTCAACCTTGCCACCAAGGACACATTTTAAACACTTGAAAATACCTTTTCCCTAAGCAAAGTGTTTGACTATTAAAATTAACATTTAGGTAGCTAAAAAAGGTTTTAAAATGTCTAAAATAAGTCTCGAAAATTCTACTTTAGGTCCTTGTTGTATAACGTAAGAGAAATTGAGTCTATAAGATTAATGACTAACAAATAATATCAGAATCAGTGGAGAGGCGTGACTTTCAAAGCGAGAGAAGCTCCAAGTAATAATTTTCATTAAAACACGAGAGAATAATAACCCCCAAAAATTATAGCTACTCTTGAGCACTCTTTCTATTGTACAGTCACATGTAGGCCTTCTTGCATTGCAAAACTACAAGTCGACATATTCCTACTTCCCTTCTTCACTCAGATATACAAATTTTTCCTAGAGCTGGCCTACACAGCGAGAACTGTTAACCTAAAATGGAAAAAGTATGTCATTCACACACTTTTGCCTAATAACTTAAAACTTTACAAGAATTTCCTATTTGTTACCATAAACCCCAATCTACGTAAAAGGCTATTCAATAGAGAATGATCATAATTTTTACGATCATAATTTTTCGCACTAAAATTCAATTTTATTATATTCTGTTAGCTTAATGTGAAACAAACACGCCGTAGTAGTTTCATTGTTGGTACTCCTGGTTCCCGCCTTTGAAAACCAGGCAAGTTTAGACATGTTTAGTATCGCCTATCACTGCAATGGAGTTAACACGCGAGGAACAATATGCGGCTTTGAAATTCTGCTTTCGTCTCAACAAATCTTCAGTTGAGTCCTATAAAATGTTACAGGAGGCCTATAGAGAGTCTGTTCCTCCCTACACCACAGCTCAAAGGTGGTTTAAAATGTTTAAATAGGGGAGACAATCAATTTCAAAGGAAAGTAGACCCGGTGCTCCAGTTACTGCTCTTACGGAAGAAAACATCAACACTACTGCTGCCATTGTCAGAGAGGGTCGACGAATTTCCTTAAGATCACTTTCTGAAATACTGAACATTTCATTGGGTGCCACATTTCCGTGAAGCAGGCTGGAATGCTGCACCACGATAATGCGCGGCCGCATATTGCCAATGTTGTTGCTGAATATCTTGCAAAAATCAACGTGAAGTGCATCCCTCACCCTCCCTATAGTCCGGATTTAGCCCCATGTGACTTTTTTCTATTCCCTAACTTGGAGAAACGCCTTCGTGGGAGGCATTATCCATCATCAGAAGCAGTGGTGAAGGCTGCGGAGGCGATTTTGAAGGATCTCTCAAAAAATGGTTTCCAGCATATCTTTGAAGACTGGCAGAAACGCTGGGACAAGTGCATCGCATTCAGGGGAGACTATTTTGAGTAGGACCATCAAAATTATGAGGATGAGTAAAGGTACGTTGTCAAAAAAAAATTGTGACCATTCTTTATTGAACAGCCTCGTATTATCGCTAACACTATTGAAATATACTTATAGTTGTATTTAAAAGTGCCACATAAAATAAAAAATAAACCTTTTTTCATTCACGTGACAAAATCTGTCAGTGCTTCCTATCGAAGAGTTGCAATTGTTTCCGGAAAATAACGAAGCATGGTATTCATGGTTACGAATGCGTAAATACACAAATATTCAGAATTGAATGAGCTCGCGGAACTGGTACTCGAGTATTAAGCAGCAGCTGTTCAACTGCCCGCAGCACCACAGATGTTCGCGAATTATATATATATAGTTTGGCGTGAATTTTGTTTTTTGTTATTTTTTTCTCGCCGCTTCTGAGGTTTTTTTTCTGTAATTTACCTCCTCCAACGTTGTCATATCGGACGATGAATGAAATGGGTGAAATGATGCTCAAATGATTCCGGGGTCCCCGGAGCTTAGAGTTACCTGACATTCGTCTATCAGGATAAGGCAAAACCCCGGAAAAAACCTTATCCAGGTAAGTTACCACTTACCATAGTTCACATATTTAAATTAACCAATATAAATTAACAATAGGATAAAAATATTTCACTACAACCACTTTGTTTATTATCCTAAAAAGGCATACACTTTGAAATATATATAAATACCTTTTTTCTCCGTAGGCAAAATCCCAATAAAAATACACTCGAATGATGAAAAAAGATAACAATGAATACAAAGAAAAATAATACATACTTGAAAGCTTTTTTTCCTCATTTTAGCTCTTAATTTTTGTTTAAGCTCACCTATTAATGATTGCAGCAGCATTTTGTACTCAACTAGTAATTGGCATTGCTATATATAACTATTAATTTCTCCAAATTGTATTTGACAGAACCGCTGAGAAAGAGCTTTCAACTGACATTGAAGCGATTGGGGCATACTTAGAGTTAATCACATTTGACATGTTTATTTGGATTGGTAGACCTGCATCTTCTTCATTCAGTACATTGCTCACATTTTTCACAATATAAAATCTAGCGTCCCCCACCCCCTTCTTCCAACAACGCACAGCATTTGTCAATATCTTCGTCACTAACTTCTGCAATTTGCTCTGGAATGGACTTTTCCGTCGTTTCAAGATTCGAAATGCATGGAGACAAGAAACAAAAATTGGACTCTAGGTAAACAATATCTTTGTGTAATGTGCCTTTTACATCTATTTCTTTGTGGTCACAAATTATTTAAAAGTGATTTTAAAATATGTAGTTTAACTTTTTTCCTAAATGTAAGGTTCCGTTTTCGTCGTTTCTTCCGAATCATTACAACAAAGAGGGTTAGATATTTTTGTTTCTTTCTTTTCTTATGATTTTGGCTGTGGCACGTCAGTTTAATTACGGTACTCGAAACAAGGAATCACCAAATGCCTTACAACTGTGACCACAATATTGGCATATACCAACGAAAGCAACAAAGTTGTAGTTGGGCGTTGCGGCAAAGAACAGAACGGAATTCCGTATTTCCTTTGACAACTGAACACAACGCGACGTACTACAGATCTTATTTCTCAAAGCGTATTCAAAGAAGCAACGCTGAAATCCGCATTGCAACCGAGTGGCAATTGTCTATCCGTCAGCGACTGTGGTTACGAATCTTTCCGAGGACTGTCGAAACATTCCGAACTTCACGAGTTCCGAACCGACTTTCAATTCACACTGGAAACTCGACACGAATCGCACATTACCCTCCAAATATTGTGATTTATTTATCCCGTATATAAACATTATTCATTGTGTATTTTTCATTATTCATTTTATTTTTATTTAATTAGAGTTAGCTTTGATATACTTAGCGCAAGATTCAGCAACGCAATGTTACTGCGTGTCTTTGTTTCATGGAATGAGAATTGCACTCAAAATAACCCTCATAAATGAGTATGGTCAAGAAAGAATAGCAACTTTTGTCACTTCTTTCGAGCGTTATATCGTTGAAAATTTTTCTAGATTATGCAGCAACTGTAGTAGTAAGCAGGTGTCATGTTGCCATCAGCGCAGATCAGCCGTGTAGGAGCGGAAATAGAGAAATAGCCTTCCGGGCGGTCACGAACTGAAGAAGCTAGAAGCAAGTCGAATTACCGTTCGATACTGTTCTAGAATGTAAGTCGAGAACGTTCTACACCTGGAACCAACTACCGCGCATGGCAGGATTATATAAAAGCCGATATGAGGCCTGGTAGTGTTTGAGGCTTAGAGTTTGTGCGTGTTTTGAGATGAGTGCAGCTCCCTGGCGATGAATCGGCGCAATGAAGCAGTTTAAAAATCAGTCGGTCACTGAGTTGTTCAGGAGAGAAGTGTGATAAGCTCCGTGGCGAGGAATCGGAATGCAGTGAAACAGTTCACGAAATAATATCGAAGTTGCAGTGTATTGGCGTGCAGCACCGTGTAACAGGTGTACGTACCTTTGTGTACGTCAGAGATTACTAGCAGCACAAATGGCTGACACAAAGTAATATTAATGATACTTGTCGAAGTAGTATATTTGTGTAAAAAGGTGATTGTAAGCATTGTGATAATAATTTTGGTGAAAATCAAGAACTTTGAAACACATCTTTAGTTTTGTGTTTTTATAACAATATATAAAATTCAAATTCGGCATTTCGAACTCTTTCTCGATGTCAATTTCTGCTAGTTTACAAACAATAGTAAAGATGCAAGTGGTAGCATATTCAAATTAAAACCACGAGACCTATCGCACACAAACGAAAATGTCCGTCTGTAAGGGTAATTTACATTTGTGTATAATAATCAATTAGCTAAGCTTTCATATCAGACACAAGCGCCCAACTGTTGTATTTGTATTTTGTCACTGTACGCGAGGTTACTAATATTTCGCTCTTCTAGTAAACAAGATTACAAGCGACTGCAGCGCTCGTTCATTGAAGGTCAATACGCGTCAACATTCTGCTATGTAGTAAAGAAAACCATTTATGCACACGTTTGTTTGTGTTAGATACTCCAATGTTAAGTGATACCAGGCGAGGGGTGAAATTATGTTCAAATGAGCCCAGGGTCACTAGAGCTTGGAGTTATCAGACATTCGCCTTTCAAATATCCTGGAAAATACAATATCAAGTTAACTTAACCTGACCGAGCATCGAACTCGGGGCCTTTTGATTAACATGGTATATAGATAGAAGAATAGTCTGTACTAGAGTAGAGAAAGCCATATGAGTGCATACATCAGACTATTCTTTCCTCCATCTGCATGTAATAGTTACTTCTATTATAACTTCAACCTATATAATCACATTCAACATAACAGACAGTACAATCTGAAGCCTCTTTTTAAGGTTTCTGTTCAATTCATGTTGAAAGTTTTCTGCAAATGTAATTTTACGTGGTCAGTAGATTTGACTTCCGTGCCTGTCCCTTCATTTCAGTTTGCTCCAACTAGCAAAACTGATTCAAGGACGTGGCGCAAGTTTCGCAGGAAGAGAAAACGGAACTTATGTGCTACTTCCTGCTCTTTTGTCAAAGCATGAACAAACGACAGTCTACGGTCTAACCTAAACAGACTACATTCCTGCAAAATAAAAGAACTGATTAATGATATGGTACATTACATCTTTACTACGTAATAGTTAAGGTACGTAGAGATATTGTATTCAAACGTTTAGTTCAATATCGATACTTCAACGTACATCTTAAAGCTTCTTTAATACACGCAAAAAAGGGAAAACAAAATGTCCAGCAAATGCCAAATTTGATATTTACGCTTAATGTCTTATAAAGATAAGATACTAAGTTTTTCAATCAAAACTACCATTTAACATACAAGATCTTACGAAATGTTCATGTTTCTAAAAGCTAGCTCTAACACATTGTTAAAATTACATGACATTAAAATATTTACGTGACAAAATGTGTTATCTTGAATTAAAAAAAAAACAATGAAGTTTCCATCCAGAAGTTATTTTTATACTATTGTAAAATTGTAAATAGACAAAAAAAACTACAGTATACGCAATTTACTTGCACATCTCTTGTAACATTGGTCATTTCTGAATATGTACATCGTTATTCAGCTGTTTGTGGATATTCTGTGGAAAGATTATGGAATTTGAGGTTAGCTTAAAGCGATTAACTTTTCAACATTTGATTCGATTCTTTTCTGGAAATGTTTATTATTAGTGTTATTTCGACTTGAAAAACAAGCTTGCTGAACTGTAAGATTTCTTAAGGTTGTTTTATTAAATGCGTATCATTTACTTACATTCACGTGCATTTTTTAAAACTCTCTGGCACATACGGAATTATTTTAGTTTACGAAAAATTCCCCGTAGCAGCTGATGTCTGGTTTGACCGCCAGAGCCCTCCACTGTAGAGAGAGTTGGTATTTTATTCTATGGTCACAATTATAAACGATTTAAGACTAATGTCAGAGAGGTGGGTAATAATAGTATTGAACAAGAAATACACCAAACAAAACAATGCTTAATATACAAAAACTATAACTGAAACCAGATTGGGTAAAACCACAATATCAATGACTTTTAAGCACAAAACATACGAGGGTAATCCAGAAAGCACCACCTTTGGATTTAATATATCTAGTAACAATATTTAAGAAAGAGAGAGTACATTACCGATACTAAGGATTTGTAATGACTACCCACGAGCTTTAAAATTGTGTTGTAAGGCTGTCGTCAGTCACCGTGTTCCGACGTAATTTCACGCCTGTCTTGTAGAACTGTATCGTACACTTGATTCTTCAAATCTTTTATGGCGACTGACGGACGTTTCAGTTAACTTTCGTCATATACATTTGTTCCTCCATTACTGAACATTTCACACCATTTTCTCACTTTCGTTAGGACCATAAACGTCCTTTAGTCGACTAAATTTCGGCAGGTTTCTTTATACGAAAAGCTCAAGACCGACAAGAGTCGGTGGGACTTATGCATTACACGGTTTATTTTGTACAATCACAGAATGCACAATAACTTCCTGTGAAATTCACACATCACTGTCTGTTTTTGCATAGATTCTTTCTTTCATTATTTATCCCTAAGCACCTGGGTAAATATTAATAACGCTTTCAATAAAAATACTCCTTAACAGAGCATTTTTTTTAAAAAAAAGTACATTTAAAGCTATACATTAATATATACCTGGATATAACTGCTATAAATGCAGAAAGCTAGATATAGAATTATTTTAGGCTAATTTCGAAATTAATTTAAAATAAAGCTACATTTGTTTCATTTTATTGTTTGAGGAATCTGTAAGATAAATCATTAACAAAAATGTTTTTCTCAGATTTTATAATATTCACAGGGATAAGACGACTTCATAGCCTAACCACAGCATTCCAAATCATTACACGAAAAATGTAAAACTGACCTGCCTCATCCCTAGTCCAGGATATCAATTTACAGCAATAAGGATACATGTCCCCCCCCCCCTCTCCACACAAATTGTTATACACTCAATGTATATGCAAGAAATTGACAAATTAAAGTTAAATTCCCTACAAATGAAAATAGTATAAAATGGCAAAACAAAGGCCTTTATGCACTGTCATAATCTATGACGTATAAGCATATAATGGAAATTAATTGTTCTTTTACACTAGCCGTGTGCAGGACGCACTATGAAAGCATAGAGCCAGACTGAAAAATTCAATGCCATGGCCGGGATTTGAACCACGGATCTTCTGGTCTCCGTTCAGCCGCTCTAAACCATTGAGCTACTATGGCCAACGTGCCAACTTGACATTAAATTCTCCAACTGACTCGTGTTTTTCCAGGTAAATCACTAGGAGTTCCATTAACACATGAGACAACTACCTTAATGGCGATTTACTATGCTGTAAGTACTTTAAGGCCCGGGCTTTATAGTTCGAACCACTATTAGGTACAATTAATGGAAATTAATTGTACAAATCCCGGTTATGGCATTGAATGTTTCAGTCTGGCTCTATGCTTTCATATAAGCATATATATGTTCATGATGCAACATTTCGAAAGAGGTCATCAGAAGGCGGATCCATTCCTGGTGATACCTTCTTCTTCAGTACATCTAGTTTTCTGTTTACTAATTTTATTCAATGTTTAAATCACAAAAAAAGCCACAATCACTATTTCATACTTAACATGAAGTAACATAAAATAATACTAAATTCTTTATTATATTTAAAGAATAAGGAACCTATCTTGGACGACTTTTCTAACACTACATCCAACGATTCTAGTGTCAAAGTGCAACTTTGTGTTGTCGTTTAGTTACAATATTTAACATCAAAGGCCACATGCAGCTTGGATATTGCTAAAGAGCTGTGCATTTTTCTTAAACATACAGCCAGTGTTTCACTGTTATGAGGACTACTGCAATAAAATACATTATAAATCTGACCTAGATAATTTGGAGGTTTCAAATGCAAAGTTGCCAGATCTATAGCTAAATAAACTAGGACAAAAGATCTCTGTAACCAAGAAATGTAAAACAATTTCTTGTGTCGAATTAATTTAACACTTGAATGCATGCATTATTTCACTACTTATGCCACCCTTGCTGTTATTCATAAACCGATTTTCATACCGCTCTCTGCGATGTCTCAACGCATTTTTTTTTGGGGGGGGGGGTAATTTACGTCCTCCAACGTTGTCATATAGGACGATGAATGGAATGGGTGAAATGATACTCAAATGAGCCCAGGGTCCACAGAGCTTAGAGTTACCTGACATTCGTCTTTCAAGATAAGGGAAAACCCTAGAAAAACCTTATCCAGGTAACTCACCCTGACCGAGATTCGAACTCGGGACCTCTTGAACATGAGGCACACATGCTACCACCACGCTACCGAGGCGGGCATCAACGCAATTGATTCGAATAGCCATGGTCGTTAATGCAATAGGTAATGGAATGGCCATCTATTGAAAGCCAATCACCAAGGCGGCCCGGGTTCGATCCCAGGCGACCGCAAAGTGTGATTTGTGATGGACAACACGGCGCTGGGGCGGGTTTTTTCCGGGACCTTCGGTTTCCTCCGCCATCTCATTCCACCGGTGCTCCATCTTCATCTCATATATCATCAGTGTCACCGCCTGCGGTGCCGTATGTAGTAAAAGCGGGCGTTAAACACTACACACACACACACACACACACACACACACACACACACACACACACACACCATTGAAAGCCAAAGGCTCGCCTTGGTTGCGTGGTGGTAGCGTGTCTGCCTCACGTTCATGAGGTCCCGAGTTCGAATCTCGGCCAGGGTGAGTTGCCTGGATAAGGTTTTATCCGGGGTTTTCCCTTATCCTGAAAGACGAATGTCGGGTAACTCTAAGCTCTATGGACCCTGGACTCATTTGAGCATCATTTCACCCATTCCATTCATCATCCTATATGACAAAGTTGGAGAACGTAAACTACCAAAAACAGAATTGAAAGCCAAACGTCGTGAGTTCGAAGCTCGGCAACTGCACTCAAATGTGCCTGTGGTAAAGGAGAAGGAGGTATGATGGCACGCATGGACGTTAACGGAGTATTATTTGACTGCAGTTACTTGGATTTTGCACTTTTATACTAAAAAAGCCACTATAATTTGATTGTAAAAGAATATAGTATTTACAATTTGGCGTAGGGAGGTGGCGACCCCATCGCCCAACCTTACGGTTGCAGTTAGCCAACCCAGTGCCTAGGGGTACATCTGGGCCACCCGGGCTCCCGAGGGGAAATAAATATTGAGAGTGCAGTTGCTCCCTGATCAAAGGGCCCCATACACAGGGTTAAGTGTGCAGGCCTCACCGGGATTTTCGGCGGAGAAGAAGTTCTTCACAACGGCGAAGTCGCGGAAGAGGCATCCCTCCTAATGGGGATAAAACATTAGGAACGTAAAGATGAGGTTCGAAGTCCAGTAAGACAGCTCATCTAATCCTTGTTTCACGTAAGCTTGCCCCGTATCTCTTAACGGTCACGTGACCGTATCACATCTCATTGGCTGCTACTGCACTATAGACTGTTGTGCGATTAAAATTAGTTCGTTATTTAACATGCTGATATATCTTTATATGTTTGAATAGAATTGTCAAATTTATATTTTTGTAACTGTTTCAATGGCATATATTACGCAACAGAGTTGATTTATCTGAAATGCATGTTAATTCTTAAACGAAGTAAAGAGGAGGTTCAAGCACATGGTACGACAGCACGTGATTTAGCAGTAGTGATGACATATTTGTTTATATGACTTATCACTGATCTTGTTTTGAACTGGATTAGTCATATATCGCCATTCGAAGGTGTGTTGTGCCGAGTGCGAGAGCTAAATTATTTTATTGATCGTTTATTGCGCGTGTACTTATTATATGTATAATGGCAGAGTCTACCGCCAGTTTTTCGCTGAAGCATCGCAAGGGAAAACCTTTACAAAGCGGCGAAAAAAGAATTGTGGTGCATGTGTTTAATGCACTCACACAGAAGCATTCGTCTTTGTCGGTGAGAGAAGTCGAACAGCTGTGCTCTGAACTTACAGGGATGCGTAGGAACATCGCGACATGAAATTGAGACAACAGGAAAGCTTACCACTCCAGGGGCGATATTGCTGTATGGCGAAGACGTTATTTAAGGACAATCAAATTGTCCAAAGAGCAAAATACACTATCTTGACGAGACTTGGGTGAATGAAGGACACACAAGTATGGCGTGACACGACTTTTAAGACTGAAAGACAAGCATTTTTGCAAGATACGTGTGCTGGTTTTAAAAAATTCCTGTGGAAAAGGCCGAAGGCCTTTCATTATAAGCTTGTTTCAGTTTCATTGCTCATTCATTCAGTTTCAACTTGCTCAGTTTTATTATAAAATTAATTATTTTTGCATGCCTTCATATTCTTATTTCTATCTTCCTAGTAATCATTATGACGTTTACTGCAGGTTTAAATGTGACGGGAAGGCACCGCCTCTGGCCTATAGCGCGAAAGTATTAGCCAATTAGGATGAGGGGGAAGTTAGTTGCACGCGGAGTGATATATGTCAGCGGGGCAAGGTTATATGAAACAGAGATTTGGAGAGGACAACTTCGATATAAAACCGGGCCCTCCAGGATGGGGGTTTAGCATTGGGCTGATAACCCAATCTAGTTTAAGAGGAACTTACTCACAATTCTCATCGAAAAAAATAAGAGAAGAGCTTGGGATTTTTAATTTAAACAGTAAAATAATAAAGAATAAAAATGAATGGAAAAATCATATTTTAAGAATGGACGCTGAACGACTTCCAAGAAGAGTTTTAGATTATATGCCGAAGGGAAAGAGATGTGGGACGCCCAGCTCTACGCTGGAAGGATCAGTAGGCTCTTGAAGAGAACGGAACGGGTCACAGGGCCCAATCCTTGAAGATGATGATAACAATTTAAAAAGTTCAAAATATTTGTGTGTAATTGATAAAGACCAGTACAATACTATTATAACAAAAACTACACTAAAACATTTCTCAAGTTGAATACAGCTTAATGTTGCATATCCACTACACCCTGCATTTAAAGGTTAACTATTACCTATCCTTTATTTTGATACAGCTTTCTACAAAATGTCTGATGGAAAGAGAACTTTTAATTAAGAGGGAATTCTTCCGATGCAGTCTAGGTAGATCCTGAATTCAATACCATGTTTCGTTTTTGAATTACACTGTTTTTTTCACATACGTGCACATATCTTTTTCTAAAAGTTATGTTTTTAGTTTCAGGTGGCTTCAAACCATATTTTTGTACAATTTTGGAATGAAGTTTTTTTGATGAAATATAATACTTCCTCTAATTATAAATAAATGTTAATATGGTATCTAAGGAGTCTAATGAGGGAGACATAGAAAGAAATAATATTGTAGAATCTGTCTCAAATTAGAACGATCCTGTAGTAAACAAATGGGAGGAGCAAAATAGAGGGACCGATGCTGTAATGGAATGCTCTTAGGCACCAATTGGTAAATGGAAATTCATGGATGTTTTATTTATTATTTATACCACAATAACCACTTCTATAACACACATTATTTTCCAACCACCAATCACCGACCTAAGAGCATTCCGTTAGTGTCTCCATGTTTACAACGGGACACATTATAGTAAAGTCTGTTTAGTTAACGCATGTGCAGTTCGGAGTCAAAGGAACCTGACCCAACCGCCCACTAATGGCCGTCATAAATCTATCTCCACACTTCAGAAATGGAACACTGTCTTTGAGAACCAATAGCAACCCTGATTTTCTCGAAGTGACATTCGCATGTTTACTCCACGTGGAGTCTCAGTTGCCAAAGTTCCAACTTCCAGTTGATCTGTTTCATTACGTGCAGAAATTCGTTGCGTGTCACGATGTGGAGACCGTAGGAGGGAAATGCAGTGGTGAATGCAAATGAAGTAGTAGATAACTTTCAGTCACTTGAAAATAATCAAAGTGAAGACAGTGTGAATAACTGGGCCGAGTTATATTACTGGAAAAGCCTCAAAAAACAAAGTTATAACGGGAACTCTTTCTAAGGAAATTCAAGCGCTTGTTTTGAACACATATAAATATTTGCTGAAAAATAATCTTGGTAAGGGGTCGTGCAATGAACCTGATGATAAATTCTGGGTATTCAAAGAAATACAGTAAGAAATATTGTGACGAAAGGAATACCAAAGACGCCGATCAAGTGTGAAAACAAAAGGAAACGTTTCTCTAAAGTAGATAATTTCACATGCGATTTAATTCGTCGAGAAATTTATAGATTCTATGCAAAAGGGAGAGCGCCCACCCTAGACGAATTCGTTGCACATTTGCAAGAAATTTGTGATTTTCCTTATGGGCACTGCACTTTGCGCGGTCTCCTAAAGGAGCTGGGTTTCAAATACCGCACTTTGAGTAAGATAAAGGTTATTATGGAATCCCGTAGAATTGTAGCTTGGCGATACATTATATATATATATATATATATCAAAACTAAGGAAGTTTTGCAGTAATGGACATAAGATAATTTATTTAGACGAAACCTCGTACGATACCCATGACGTATCGAGAAAGGTGCAACCTTGCAGAAAGGACTGTGAGAAGAAGGGTCGGGGTTGTAAAACGATTATAAGGGTTCGTCAAAGGCAGAGGCCGACGTGCACACGCGTTAACTAAACAGACTATACACAGTCTGATGAAACTGCCTAACTAAAAACTGTATTTGTGTACATTTAGTTGAGAAAACAAGTAACATATTTTGGAAAGGCTGTTTCAGTTATGAAGTGTAATTTTTGAGCAGTAATTCAGACACCGACACACTTAAGTGCTGAAAATTATTCAGGTTTTCTTTATAATGCTGGCGCATAATGCACAGCACAAAGAATTTTTTGTCTTATTAATTGGTCACTCACTAGTGAATTGGTTGATATAGATTATCAACAAAATGTACAAAACATTTTCTGATTATTTCATCTATACAAATAATTACGACAAAAATGTTAAGTATGCAAGAACCTCAGTTTTACAGCCCTTACGAGTCAGGATTTCTGGTTTATCTCAATTTATTTCTGCTTATTTTCTTCAAAAATAAGGCACCCTTTGATAGATATATGGTTGTAATTGAAGTTAATAAAACAAAATTAAATGTAAGTTAATAAAGTTAATGGAAATAAATCATTTCTTCTCACTAGCCATATATAGGCTAAAGGTCCGCCTCGTTAGCGTAGTTGGTAGCATGTCTGCTTCACGTTCAAGGGATCCCGAGTTCGAATCTCGATCAGGGTGAGTTACTTGGATAAGGTTTTTCTTTTCCTGAAAGATGAATGTCGGGTATGTCTAAGCTCCACAGAACCCGGACTCATTTGAGCATCATTTCACCCATCTCATTCATCGTCCGATATGACTTAACGTTGGAGGACGTAAATTTAAAAAAAAAAAAAAAAAAAAAAAAAAAAAAAAAAAAAGCTAAGGTTTTAGACAGAGTCAACCTGGCCGGGATTAGAACCACGGATCTGCTAGTTTCCACCCAGTTTCTCTTACCCATTGAGCTACCTGGCCAACGTGCCGTCCTGACATTGAGTCAATTGGAGTATTTAATGTCAGGACGGCACGTTGACCATGGTAGCTCAATGGATAAGAGCGACTGGACAGAAACCAGGAGATCCGTGGTTCAAATCCAAGCCATGGCACTGAACTTTTCAAGTTGATTTTATATCATTGTAATGTTGAAATTGTTGGTAGCATGGAACTTGCTGTCAATCAAGCGCTTCAAACTAACTAAAAGGGTGAAGGTCACAGAAGAGCAATACTTAAGTGTGAGATTATCTCTCGAGTCTCCGACTCAAAGGAATCTATCACAAACATATAGGAATGGAGAAAAAGAGAGATAAGAGATACTGTCATAGAATGCTCTTAAACCGTTGATCAATTTGATCCTACAGTAAGTGCCTTTATAAACACGCATGAATTTCTCTCCAGCAGTAAGTGACTTAGGACAAATGACAGATCACTATCGTGGACATCTCATCAGCTTTTGCAGTGATCCAAATTTCATTTGTTCATATTCATTTCCAGATTATCTAGGTTTCAAATCAGGAAACTGGTTTTGGGTCCTTGCATTATTTCATCTATCCTGAAACTGGACACAAAAGGAATAACCAAAACAGATGCATTCATTTCTAAACATATCACTTCATGAAACTACGTAGAACTTTACAAAGAGAAGCCATCTGTAGAACACCTAACAAGAATGAGGAAACTATCTCGTACATCCTGTCTGATTACTGCCCTTTCCTGACAATAGGCCATGGAACCAAAATACAGTGACCTGTTTACACAGAGTTTGGGATACAATGAACGCATCCCTTCCAACAAATTAAACAAAAAATATTATCTCTTTATCCAGATTTTCATTAATCCGGATTACCTCCGGTCCCACCTGATCTGGATAACAAGGTACTTGTGTTTGTGTGAATACATGTGGCACATTGGTAAACTGATTTTGATAATTTTTTCAGCATTTAAAAGCCCTGGCAGACTTTTCTAATTTCCACTCATAAATTACTCATTGAAGCTGTCAGAAGCAGAAGTTGCTAAGTCACTTAAATTAAATTTAAAGAGAGTCGATTAATGACACTAAACATTATGTGATTAAACGATTAGTGCCATTAATCGACTCCCTTTAAATTTAATTTATCATAACAACACTGTTTTCAACACTTCCAAGAAATCGAATTGCTAAGTCACTGTTTCAAAATTGTGCAGAAGAGCTGCTCAAAGTTTTCAAACGTAATTTTTAATACCAAAATAGTAATACAAATGAAAGAATTTTATGTGATAGGTTCCCTTGGAGGTATAGTGGCGCTGTTCGAACAGTTACCATGGATTTATCTTTGGTAATAGATACCTTTCAGATAACACACTGATTACTCCACGTGGAGTGAACATACATCTGTCATTTGTTATTTCTGCGAATTCCATTGGCTGAAGTGATGCATTTATTAGTGTTTAGCAAATGACCAGGAGGCCCATCAGTTCCTCTCTCACCCTTACAAGAATAATCAGTGCATTATCTGAGAGGTTTCTGCTAACAAAGATAAATCCATGGTAACCATTCCCACAATGCGACTTTACAGAGTACTGTGTTGAAGTGTTTCTCATGGTTTGACATATGTAGCATGTGTGACAGGACTTAACAACTTTTAATTTAAAATGGATGAAAAGTTGTAAAGTCACTTTAACAGCTTCTGATTCTTAATGTTAAGAGTTTTTCCATTATATAATATTATATGTAGTCATGGGTAAACTATTACTTTATTTTCACCAATACATCTCTACTATGGACTAATCCAGTATGCACTTCATGGATTGACATGCAACATTGTCATTAAAGCATTACTCCATCTCTACTACATCATCTTCTACCTCACTTCCATATGTCATTGTGTCATAAAATGTGGTACCTTCTGGCAGAGTGACATGCTCCAGTAGTGAGCGAACATCGTAATATTTTGCCTTCTTAACCTTCCGAAGCCTATCTGGTGTGTTTTTTGAACTATCACTGCCTTGTTAAGGCATGCAACCTCACTCCTCTCCTCAAAAGGGGCTGGGGATGATAAAGTGAGCAAGATATTGTGTGACAAACTTCTGGGACACATTCTCTTTGGAAATACATACCCCAGATTAAAGTGAATTCAGGAATACCTCTTATAAGGACATGGTCGAGGACATCTTTGAAGTCAAAAACAATAACTGGAGTGCCATCATGTTCCCCGTTATCGGTCAGTGGACGTTTGACAGACAATATCAATGGGCTTCTTCTGTAGTGAATCTTTGATCAGTTTCACCCATGTGCAAGGGACTAAGACATCAATTGATCATTTCTTCTTCCCAACATTGCCAAAAATTCTGTCAATAGGCCTGTCAATGGTACCAAGAATTACAGATAAACTTTCTGAAAGCGCACTTGAGGAATGTCTAGTGTCTAAATGTCTAATCTAAAATGTATCAACAGCTGATATCAAAGAGCTTGAGTGCCACAGTGTAGCTGCACCACCAAACGACTAACTACTTAACAACATCTAAGTCAAAAAGGCTGACTTAACAACTTTTACTTCTGAAATTCATGTCCATTCAACATGCCAGGGTCATAATATGTTCAACCTAACCTCTTCTGATCTGCAAATCTCTTAGCACTATTACAGAACTGATAGTCAGAGTGCTTATCGTGTATTTAAGAGGATTTCTCAAAAACATTGACTTAAAAACTTCTGAATCTGGGTGCTTCAATTACTTGGAATATACAAAGCCCTTGTACTTTACAAACACATTGGAGATATAAAAGAAAGTCATGCACGATTGGAGGAATTTAGTAACAGTGGCGTCAACATTAATTGGAAAAACTATTTAACTAGTCCCTCGATAACATAAAAATGTAAATGATAAAATGTCAATAAACCGACAACAAATATTAAATTTTAGATGTGTAAAAAATACGACTCATCTAAAATTTAATAATTTTTCGCTTCACTGTGGTGTTCCAATACAGTTAAATCTCGACAACAAATAGTTTTTTTGATAAAAGAATGTGCTTGCTAAGTAGGCTTCGACCTTCAGTTGAAACCGCCATGAGAAAAATTTGTTGTCAAACAACAAAAGATTCAGTAAAATACCACAAACAAAGTAGATATTTCATAGATGTCCCGACTTAGCTACTAAGAGACAATACAACAAAACAATTGAATCTGGAGTCGCCTCCAATGAGTTCACCAAACCAACGTCCATTAGTCGACAACAACTGATGATGTTAGGAAGATCCTAACGAAACCCGTTCTAGGTAAATACTAGCAATAAATGAAGCATTGAGTATTAGTTCGACTCAAAATTATATTAATTGAATTTGCTTATAACAGAAGGACATGCATGCAATACCAAAGTCAAAATATTTTAATAATCCTCATATGAAAGTTCTTTGTTTACTTCTTTTCTGCTTAAGTTTATTAAATTCGTAAGCAGGGTTAACAATTGTATTAAGAGATAAAAGTGCCAGTTAACATTAAAAATCAATCAGCTGATATTTTACTATTAACAATTGAAGGTTTATTTTTCTCAGTGTTGTGTCAAAGTATATGTAAGAGCTTTGTATTGCAGTGTCGAGTAGAAGTACAAAGGTTTAAATTACGCTCCACCATAATTAAATAAAACACTCAATAATTCTGAGCAGTGATTATTTTAGTGCCATAAGCATTCTTATAGGCTACACACTTCCAGAACATAAAAGATTGTCAATGGGAAGTTACGGGAGTCAGACTTTCTGTTAATGTTTGTAGAACATCAGGAAATTTTTCATTCATTATTAGGAATAGCTGGAGCCACATGAAATTACAATTATAACAGAAAAAAGGTAAACAGACCTTTAAAATCTTCTAGATTATGTACAATATTTCCATAAAGGTGTATGGGTGTGAAACATGGGTCACTACAAAAGAGGATATGGAAAGACTGATCATCTTTGAAAGGAAGATACTGAGAAGAATTTATGGCCCAATTAAGGAGAGAGCGGAATGGCGAATCAGATATAACGATGAATTATATAAAATATATAAAGACCCCAATATTATAAAATCAATTAAAATAGCAAGGTTAAGATGGGCAGGGCATGTCCAAAGACTGGATGGAGAGGACTTAATTAGGAGAGTATTGGAGTGTAAACTGTATGGTGCAAGGAGAGTAGGGAGACCAAACTTGAGATGGATGGAGTATTGGAGGATGTGAAAAGGCTGGAAATAAAAAATTGGTGGATGGTAGCCAGAAGAAGGGATGTCTGGAGGAGGATCCTGAGGGAAGCCGAGGCCCACTCTGGGCTGTAGTGCTAGAAATGATGATGATTTCCATAAAGGAGGTGGGGAGGTAAATGAAATCATCCAAGTTTAGAATGCTACATGTGCAACACAGATGTCAATTCTTCTCAATTCTATAACAATGACAAATACATAAGTGAGATACAAATTCAAAACAAAACTCTCCTCATTTTAAATACATCAATATGAATCAAAATTTAACATCGTTCTGGCACTTGACATATTAACATCTGTATCACACGGCTAAACATCCTCAAGATTTTGGTAATACTGAAAAAACATAACAATATAGTAACTTCTTTAACGACGAATTTGTTTTCTCTTGTGGTTTTCTTTGACTGGAGATGCAGACAAGAGTTCATGAAATCAATTTCAATTAGAAAGAAGAATTAACATAATTTTCTTAAGATAAGTGAAGTTTTTGTTACAAATTACTATATGTGGTAATATAAGTGAGATTTTGAAAAGCTTTGAGGGGGAAAGAATTATTATTATTTTTTATTGTAAAACTAAACATTAACAATGTTTTCCGTAAACTTACTGTCCACTTATTTAATGTGTGGAAAGCCATCCCCTCCTCCAATTTTTACTTTGTTCAGCAGATACAGTGTTGTATTCCATCCGCTAATATGATAGTTAACTCTTTGGAACTACATGTTTTAAAGTCCTTGAATAAAAAAGTTTTTATTTTGCTAAAGATTTTGATTAAATGCCATACGTGAAAGATATTTTTGTGAGAAATTAAATATATATTCTGAATTTTCTGGGAACCTGTTAAAATCCTTTTATTCGGTATAGCTGGTAAATGCTGATCCATAGACGAAAATGCACTACACAAAAAAGTAGATCCATTTATGGCACAATTTATTTTAAATAATGTACATATATGTTTTGTGCATAAGCCGTTTCCAAGATATTCATTATTAATTGTTCGAATCGTTCGATAATTTGTCATTGTTTTCAAATCCTGTCCAAGAGAACGTAATTTTAAGGTTAATCCAGCATGCGGATATTAACATTTGATTGTTTTCCTTTGAAATTGAGTTTTTATTTATGGACCCTTTTTAACTGATTTAATATTCGCGCCCCATTTTATATTGGCGTGCAAGACGGCTTAATTTTGCTCAGAGGCCTCTTTATCAGGTTGACGTTCTTTTACGTGCCAACGACACAGGACAACAGGATTTACTTCCCTTACGAAGGAAGCGATGCTGATTTTTACCACCGAAAAAATGGATCACCCCCCGCCGGGTTTGAACTCGCAACCTCAGGAATCACAGGCTAGCGTATTTGCCCCTAGATCACGAAGGGCGACATAACCTTACTGTATTTGTGAAAGGAAATGTATAATGTAGCTACTTCAGCTAATATTTACAACAATAAACTTCTGTAAGAATAATAAGCATACACACTAATAAAGAAAACACAGGATAAAGTCATGTGAATTTAACAGGAACAGGTATTTGTATCCATGAGCGGTACGCAGTACGCGCGCCTTTGTGTAGACAAATGACAGCACGGTCATGACTTCTGCGTTTACCTGAACCTTACACAGTAACCTTGAGATTGCTTTCGTTTTCCATACACTCTCTCAACGTTATTAAAATGAAAATGTTGAATCTGCCACGTATCACGTACTATTTTAATATTTCCTGGAAACTAAACACATATTGCAATAAATATATTACTTTAACCTACTGGAACGTCACTGGCAAACTGTCAAAAGAGCTCCGAGTATTGGGCAAAGGGTAATAAACAAAATGAAACACATGTAAAATAACACACGAATTCACAGAAACGCTATGACAAAAGTGATGTGTCCAAGTATTTTAACTTAAGATTTCGATATGAAGATGCCATTTGATATCTCTTTTGAGAACTACTGAATTAAAAACTATTTTTTAGAAAGCGATACGTGTTTGTCTCAAATTTGCAAGACAGTATCTTCAAGAAAATCTCCCCACCCCAAAACATCCTTCACAAAGATTATTTTACGATGCTTTAAATTCAAAAAATGGCTAATTATATCAATACAATGTATTTCAAGTATGTACCTGAAAAAAAACTGTACCTTGACTTTTTAGAGAAAAGCTGTGTAACTAGGAAACTAGGGAGACACTTTAAAACACACAATTTATCTCAAATTACTTGTTTTATTGTGCCAGCAGTCATTTCCGGAATATCTCTTATTATGAAGTTTTCATTTTCGATGTTTTCCTTGTACACTTGCTTCTGCGCATGTCACGGAAGCGCTTAAAAACAACTGACTTTCAAGCAGCTACCATGAAATCGTAATGAAACATTTGAAGATGTTTACCTGAATTAATGTTGCCAGATAAGAAAGCTTTCCTAAGAATTGTTGGATCTCTTTAAAACACACCATTTATCGCATATAACTTTTGTTGTTCCAACATATTGTTGGTTTCCATTGTTCAATATCCTTATTCACCTGTTTCTGGTGATGTCATGGAGAATTTTGAAGCGAGAGGCGCTTAAAACAAATGACACCCATAGCTACCAGGAAGTGCGTGATGAAACATTATTTGGAAGTGTTTACCTGAATAAATGTGTTAATACAAGAAAATAAGCTTCACTAAGAATGGCTTATATGAAACTAAATAATGTGAAGTAAACAAATAGCTCTTTCCATTACAATCAGATTGTTATAGATGTTTTAACGTGTCATCTGAAATATACAGTATAAATGGGCTGAGTAACATTTAAACCACTCACTTGAGGTAGTAGACTTGGCCTTCTGGCGTCCTGGCTTGTTCCCATCCTGGAGGTAGAGGTCCCAGCTCGTCGACTGTGGAAATATCATAACTGCGCTGTTTTAGATGTCCGTGTTGCGGCTGCTGGGCAGAAGCGTATGTCTGTTGGAGCGAGGCCGGGGAGCTGTGGGCACGGGGGTGGTTAACCTGCAACCCGCTGGCACTTGCTGCCGACGATGTAGTGGTTGTTGCGGCCCCTGGGCCTCCGCCTACAGAGGCTGTTCCAAAGGCGGAATCTGCGGAATTTTCGCGGCTGTGTGAGATTGACGAAACGGAGGGCGATTTCGAACCGGTGGACGGAGGATTAAAGAAAGAATTGGGAAGTTTACGCATGCGCAATGGCACCTGTAGAGGTCTCTTGGAATCTGGTTTCAAGACGCTGTCGAAGAGTGCTTGTAAGTCCGAGTCAGAATCCTGGTCTATTCGAACCACTAAATTCCCTTTATGTTGTTCTGAATCCGGATTCAACGCCATGATTAACTTTTATCTTTATATTCCGTTACAACACAGTTATCTTCAAGGCAAAACAACACTAAAAAAGTCACAACAAACAAAAACCCCCAACTCCCCAAAACCCAGACATCCAAAACAACAACCTCCTTCTACACGTTCCAAACTCACTCCGCACACTGACGGACTTCCATCGCTCTGGAATGTACGGCGCAGCACGCGCTGTAGCCTTGCGCCAGTTGATGTAGTTCCCGCATTAGGTGTAACAATCTGCCGCGCATAGCAGCACCATACGTGAGTGTTTCCACTTGCTGCATAATATTTTCTGCCAGTTAGCGCTGCAGGTTTTAACAATGCATTGTTGAGAAATCGGGGTCCTAGCGCAGTGTTGCCAACAATAGCAAAATTATGTGTTCCACAACTTCGTTCTCTGCATTATGTGGCTTAATATTTCTATTCTACTATATAAAGGAACATAATTTCATTATTTTCATTACGTATTAAAATAAACCGATGTTCCGCATCTATCCGTTCATCAAAAGCTTATTCCTCGATCCATTTCACCTTAATCAAAATAAAAATTTGCTAAAAGTATTGTATTACCTACCCTTTTCAAGCGATAACCAATTCTTCCAAGAATGTTTCACCATGTTAATGACTTTGGAAATCGGTTTTCTTTCAATAATTACGAAGGAGACGTAAGTTTTCTGCTCTTTATCTTGTACAAACTATTCTTACAAAGAATTATTCCCCTATCTTCTTAATATAAATCGATATAAACATTTACAGAAATTATCTTACTGCTAAATTTCTTGTAAGTGCAAGAGAAATATGGCAATACAGAAGGCTTTAAGTGACAGTCAAATCCTTATGCCCGATTTCACCAAAAGATGTTAAGACTTAACACGAGTTTAGCAATAGTTAAAACAAAAATTGCATTTCACCAACAAGTGTTTGCGTAACCCAGGTGTTAAATATCTTGTTAAACTAACAAACCAAATTTCTAATGTTAAGTCCTTAACAATTGTAAATAGTCAATGGCGAGCATGAACTCAGCTGTTGATGTCGATTTGCTATATTTAAGACCGTCTAAATGGCATTCATAATAAGGTGCGGCCTTTGAGGAGAAATGATTTTGAGGAGCTATACGAAGAAAATTGTTTACGGAGGTATAGACTGTCGAAACATGTTGCTATGAAGGTTACTGTGGAAGTAAAAGAGGTTAGAACATGCATCGAAAGGAATATGCCGATCTCGCCTTTGCTTCAGGTATTAATAACTTTGCGATTTTATAATTCGCTGGATTATGTGGATAATACATTGTCCACCTCCCGTCTTGAAACGTTTAAGTCACTTGTCCTTCTTCGCTCCTCGTTTCCAGAACTGAAACAAATTAGCCGCTAAATATTTGTGTATTTCACCTACAACAGTTTTCTCTTATAGGTAGGACTCATCTGTGACGGAAGGAGTGAAAATGCTAGTATTTTTTTTTTTTTAACAAAAACTTATAAAAGTTTATATTTTTGCTTTTAAATGTCTAATGTGGATTTTAGTTAATTGATGGAAATTAATCATTTCTTCACACTAGCCGTATATAGGCTAAGGTTTTTGATAGTCAACATAAAAAATTCAATGCCACGGCCGGGATTTGAACCACGGATCTCCTGGTTTCTATCCAGTCGCTCTAATCCATTGAGCTACCATGGCCAACGTGTCGTCCTGACATAAAATTCTCCATTTGACTCATATATTTCCCGGTAAACCACTAGGGGCTCTCGCATTCGAGATACATTACCGGGGAAATATACGAGTCAATTGGAGAATTTAAAGTCGTGACGGCACGTTGACCATGGTAGCTCAATGGGTAAGAGCGACTGGACGGAAGCCGTGGTTCAAATCCCAGCCATGGCATTGAATTTTTCAAGTTGACTCTATCAAAAACCTTAGCCTATATACGGCTAGTGTGAAGAAATTATTAATTTCCATCAATTAACTAAAATAATAAGAGTTAAATTATGAAGCCTGGGACTCAAGTACTTACGATAGTAAGTCGCCACAAACGGTGTATCCTGGATATGAGAGCCTCTAGTAGTTTACCGGGGAAATATATCAGCAAATGGAGAATTTAATGTCAGGACGGCACGTTGGCTATGGTAGCTCGATAGGTTAGAGCGACTGGACGGTACCAGATCTGTGGTTCAAATCCCGGCCATGACATTGAGTTTTTCATGTTGACTCTATGCATCAAAAACCTTAGCCTATATACGGTGTGAAGAAGTGATTAATTTCCATCACTTAACTAAAATAATAAGAGTTAAATGATGAAGCCTGGGACTCAAGTACTTACGATGGTAAGTCGCCACAAACGGTGTATCTCGGATATGAGAGCCCCTAGTGCTCTACCGGGGAAATATGAGTCAAATGGAGCATTTAATGTCAGAACGGCACGTTGGCTATGGTAGCTCAATGGGTTACAGCGACTTGATAGAAACCAGGAGATCCGTGATTCAAATCCCGACCAGGGCATCGAATTTTTCATGTTGACTCTATCCGTCTAATGTGGAGTTTAAAAATAAGAACACCGATGGTTTTAAGTTTATCTAATTAAATGTGCGCATCCAATTATTTTTATTGGCATTACATAATCATAATCATAATCACATTTTTTTGAAGTTTACGTCCTCCAACTTCTCATATCGGACAATGAATGGAACGAGTGAAAATGATGCTAAAATGAGCCCAGTATCCTTAGAGCTTAGAGTTACCTAACATTTAACTTTAAGGATACGGGAAAACTCCGAAAAAAAGTCTTAAACAGACACTCGGGACCTCTTGAACATGAGGCAGATACGCTATCATCTACGCTACCGTGGCGGGTACTCACATATGTGGATTTTCTAAATTTTACAGATGCATTATCTTAATCAGGCTCAGACACTTGTGTGATTTTTAATAACTAAATTTAAAAACAATGTACCACGAACCATTTTTAGCAAGATTAAGATCTTTCATCATATATAATATATATATATATATATATATATATCTTTCATTCTATTTTGTATTGAAACTAGAAGAAATGACGGTATCAGTATCAGGTTCGTGGAAATATCGTGCACTGGTATCGATCCATCCTTAGTTATTTTAATTAAAATGGTAAGACATTTTTGAGAAAATAAAAAGTTAAGAAATATATTTCATGTAACAGCTAATCTGAGATCCCCCAAATTTCTCGAAAAGCTTCGTGCAGTAAGCCCAGGCCTATCTCCTACAGTTTTCAAATTATGAAAGATCTATTCAAAATCAAAACAGCTTACAGGTCATTCCCAAATAGTTCAGAATATGTGTTATATTTATCTCAATAATAGGGTAGGATTTATAAAAATCATTAGGCTCATTTTTGAGAAAGTAGAAGAAAATCCATTTAGATGTAGTACTTTTAACCTCCGTGTTGCATATTTGGAGGATACCGAGCCTTGGTGTTCAATGGACCTTTTTTAATTATGCTCTTCACAGACAAACGAACTCAGAAAGGCTTTATCGGCTATCTTTATCTACAAATGGAAAAATAGAGAGACCAATGAAGGCCAGTTAAGTCAATTGTTGGTTGAAAATTGCAATATACCTATTAATAATAAAAAATAATATATGATATTAATTTTCTAAATGTTCTGTTCCAAATTATTGAACAGTTCACAGACAAGCTTTCTAAGCGATAAAGTTTTGTAATATTAATGACAGTTCCTTAAGAATTGTTTCTGAAGTAGAAGTTACCACTTAAGAGTGCTTTAACCTACCCATCATCCCTTACGACTTCCGGAAAGTCATACAAAAGTCATTCAAAACTAAGAAGACTTCAGAGGATGAGTTATAATGTTTGGGGTGAACTGGTAAAGATGGTTAAATTATCAGATTGTCTCAAAGTAATGTTGTTTCTTTGGGCGGGGGGTACGGAAAATATATTGGGCTTCTTTGCTTTGGCAATACTTTACAGATTGAGATGGTGTTGCGTACATTGTGAGCATATATCAGTCTTCAGTTGTTAATAAACAATCAAGGGTTAAAATTGTCCTAAGGGCATTGAAATATCTATACAGATTTGCCAATTTGGAGGAAAGCAATATTATCAAGGAATGTTTTATTTTGCAGATGAGAAGCAAATGGGGAGAGTCTTGGGCGCAAAAAGTAAGGGAGCTGATGGAACAGATAGGTATGGGACATATTTGGAGAAATGATGAGTATTATTATAGGGGCTTTTGGAAAGAGGTAGAATTAAGGCTGGAAGATCTAGATAGCCAAGTTATATTTACCAGTGTAAGAGAGAAAAGATCATTGAGGACATATAGGGAAATAAAGACAGTGTGTGGGAGGGAGAAGTACATAGATGTGTGTAATAAGTTAGGGCGAGAAGGACAGGAGTTAGAAATTTGAAAGGTATTAGATATAAAAAGGATACAGGGAAATGTTCAATGTGTGGAGAAGAGGATACAGTTGCCATAGTATACTTTATTGCAAACAAACAAAGATATGGAGAGAACACATTTGGTAACAAAAGTGGGACAGTTTTAGGGAGGAGGGGAGGTATTAATAATAAAGAAAATGTTACTGGTAAAAGGAGAAAAGAATGTAAGAAATATAGGTGAATATCTGGGGAAAGTTAGAGAGAAATGGTCAAGATTGATGAAGAATAAATGACAATTAAGGGCTGAAAAAGTAGAACGGGGGATACAAGGGAGAGGAGTGTCATCAATACACGGAAAACCAGGGCTTATGTGTATTGAGACCGAGACTCGAGGCAAGCAGGTAGAAAGGGAATGTTAAATATGAGTAAGTTATTTTGTTATTGTGTGAAAGAAATGTTACAAATGTCAATGTATCAATGAAATTGTATGTATAAGAAATATGAGAAATAAATACAAATAATAAACAATCACAAAATGGAGATAACAAAGTTTGAACACTAAAAAACTACTGGAAACACCGCTGCAACTCGAAGAATACATGACGTGAAAGGAGAAGGTGTCGTTAGTGGACGTGTGGTACTATGATGGTTCCAACATTTCAACAATGGAGACGAAAACGCTAAATATTTATCATGTTCTGAAAGACTTAAGACTATATTGAGGATACACGCCAAGTTTTGCGAGAAAATCCGCAAAAAAGTACCAGTAGGCTTTCAGAAGAACTTGGTGCATCAAAAGATACCATACATCGCCACATTAAGACACTTGGAAAATCATACAGAAGCTGTAGATCTGTACCTCATGAACTGACACCTCAACAGGCTGAATGTAGAGTGGATATGTTGTCAGCTTATCCACAATCCCATGGATGATAAATTTGTAGGAGAATTCTCACTTGTAATGAAAAATGGGTATATTACCGAAACCCTGATGCCTCCAAACAGTGGCCTGATCTTCGCCAACCTACCAAAGTCCTCGTTTAAAAAAAATCAGTTCGGTCCCAAAGTAATGTGTGTCTGATGGAATTTTGAAAATGTGATTCATTGGGAGTTCGATCCAAACGGGCGGGCAATTGATGCGGTACTTTGTTCACAACAACTGGAACGAGTTTATGAAATTTTGAGACCGAGATATCCAGCATTAGTTAACTGAAATAGAGTTCTATTGCAATAGGACAATGCAACACTCTATACCGCACGAACAACCATAGAAAATAAACAGGAATTTGCAGAAACCGATCTGCTACCACACCCAGCATACAGCCCTGATCTCGCACCATCAGATTATCAACTTTTTCGATCCATAGCCCATTCTCTACGTTGAAGAAATTTTGACAACATTGAAACAGTGGAAGTGGGTGTCACCGAATTCTTTGCATCAAAAACGAGAGCCTGGTATCATCGTGGGATAATAAACCTCGCTGAATGATGGTGCAAGATCATAGAATTTAATTACCTATACTTTAAAATTAGTTAATTGCTTGTTATAACACATTTCAAATAATTGTTTCCCTTGAAAAACGACATTCTTTATGAGACAGTATCTAAATATGCCTACATAACCTCATACCAGTTCTTGCAAACGTCACCTATCACAATCACAGGTTTCGATCAAATGACTATATTTCTTCCTTGGTTCCTAACCTTTATGATCAGTCTAATTACTGTTGTACTAGCTAAAACTAGTACTGAAGCAATTGCTTGTTCAACCCCCTACCCCTACAGTAGATATTAAGAAAAGCAAAATGTTTCTATAATGGCTGATGCATGAAATAACATAACAATGAAAATTATTTTATTACCGTTTTGTTGCTGTTTCAATGTTACGTTCCTCTACAGCTACATCTTAGGCCTATTATCAATTTAAAAATATCACGATAACTGATAAGAAAGACAAGTCTAATGCCCGATTTCACCAACATATGTTAAACTCGACGTTAAGAAATGTAACGTAACAATTGCCACAGCGCTCAAAGCTGTTAAACTTCTTACATTTCACCAACCTGTTTTCGGGACCAAGAGACTTGTAAATATTACAGCTATAGAAGGCTATGAATGATTCGTATTATTTTCTACACGTACTGCGATGCGCTTTTGTATTCATTTTCGTCTGCACAAAGCTGAAAAATGGCGGATGAACAAAATCGTAAACAAAAGCAGTGCGAAAAATTTCTTATCGATGGAGAAAGAATTGTTAATTGAATTGATAACGAAGTGTAAGGATATCGTGCAGAGTAAGAGGACGGTGCGGTGAATGTAAAAGAGAAAGATGTCACGCGGGAAAATATTCGAAACGAATTTAATTCAAATGCATGTGTCACGACTACAAACAACTTCGTCAGTATTACATAAATTTAAAACGAGGTGCGAAGGACAAGTGACTTGAACGTTTTAAAACGGGAGGTAGACAGTGTATTATCCACATAATTCAGTGAATCATAAAATCACGAAGTTATTAATACTTGAAGCAAAGGCGAGATCGGCATAATCCTTTCGATGCATGTTCTAACTCAGTATTACGTAAATTTAAAACGAAGAGCGAAGGACAAGTGACGAGTGACTTGAACGTTTCAAGACGGGAGGTAGACAGTGTATTATCTACATAATTTAGTGAATTATAAAATCGCAAAGTTATTAATACTTGAAGCAGGGGGGCGAGATCGGCATATTCCTTTCGATGCATGTTCTAACTCAGTATTACGTAAATTTAAAACGAAGAACGAAGGACAAGTGACGAGTGACTTGAACGTTTCAAGACGGGAGGTGGACAGTGTGTTATCTACATAATTCAGTGAATTATAAAATCACGAAGTTATTAATACTTGAAGCAAAAACGAGATCGGCATATTCCTTTCGATGCATGTTCTAACTCAGTATTGTGTAAAATTAAAACGAGGTGCGAAGGACAAGTGACGAACGTTTCAAGACGGGAGGTGGACCAGTGTTTTATCCACATAATTCAGTGAATTATAAAGTTATTAATACTTGAAGCAAAGGCGAGATCGGCATATTCCTTTCAATGCATGTTTTAACTCAGTATTACGTAAAATTAAAACGAGGTGCGAAGAAGGACAAGTGACAAGTGACGAACGTTTCAAGACGGGCGGTGGACCAGTGTTTTATCCACATAATTCAGTGAATTATAAAGTTATTAATACTTGAAGCAAAGGCGAGATCGGCATATTCCTTTCGATACATGTTTTAACTCAGTATTACGTAAAATTAAAACGAGGTGCGAAGAAGGACAAGTGACGAACGTTTCAAGACGGGAGGTGGACAGTGACTTATCAACATCATTCAGTGAATTATAAAATCGCAAAGTTATTAATACTTGAAGAAAAGGCGAGATAGTCATATTCCTTTCGATGTATGTTCTAACCTCTCTTGTACTTCCGCAGTAACCTTCATAGCAACATGTTTCGACAGTCTATACCTCCGTAAAACAATTTTCTTCGGATAGTTCCTCAAAATCATTTCTCCTCATAGGCCGTACTCTATTACAAATGCCATTTAGACTGTCTTAAATATAGCAAATCGATATCAACAGCTGAGTCCACGACCGTCATCTCGACTTTTTACAGTTGTTAAGCTAACACTTGTTGGTTAAATGCAATTGTTGTTGTAACTATTGCTAAACTCGTGTTCAGTCTTAACATCTGTCGGTAAAGTGGGGCATAAGTGTAGTAATAAAGTTAGTTTCTAGTAAGTTTTTGAAAATCTAGTCAGCATACGTCGTACCTATAAGGAAATGCATAATTAAATAATTTATATAATCTTTTATCTTGCTTAGTGCTAATAAAACAATAAGATTAAAATAAGACCTGAAGCTTTCCTGGCAACGAATATATTCCAGATATTCTCAGGAAACAAGCCAGGTGAAAAGACGATTTGAAATCGACGTTTCGGGAGCGTACATCTCTACCATCATCAGGATATTTAAAGAAATGCTATAACCACAAAATGTATTACTGGATATAACACAAATGTCAACAAAGACAAAGCACTACCAATATTCGCATTACTGAACAAAAGATAGTTTCAGTAAATTAAATGCCAGGTCAGGAGATGGCGTGAGTGTAGAAAATTAAGTAGGTCAAATAAACGAAACTACTTAACTTGATGATCAAGCTGTATTGATCTGTGCTTCTTAAGTAGATGGACTTCCATTTTAAGGCCGGTTTCAAGAGAAGCTGAACTGAAATGCAGCATCACGATTAAGCGTGCTCCTCTCGCAGGAAATGTCCAAAGCCACCTTAACTCTCCGCTCCCAGTAACTGTTGCATTTTGCCAAGATGGTCGTCTCCCGAAAGTCGGCTTTATGGTCGTTATCAAAACAATGCTCTGCCAGTTCAGACTTCTCAGGTTGCATTAAACTAATGCTCCGTTCATGTTCGTTTATTCTGGTAGCGAATAATGCGGGACATCGTATATAGGACAAACCGGAAGGACCATCGCTACCAGAATAAATGAACATAAACGGAACATTCGTTTAATGCAACCTGAGAAGTCTGGGCTGTAAGAGCATGGTTATGATAACGACCAAAGAGCCAACTTCGGGAGACGACCATCTTGGCAAAATGCAACAGTTAATGGGAGCGGAGAGTTAAGGAGGCTTTGGCCGTTTCCTCCGAGAAGAGCACGCTTAATCGTGATGCTGGATTTCAGTTCAGCTCCTCTTGGAAACCGGCCATAAAATGGAAATCCGTGGGCTTAAGAAGCGCAGATCAATACAGCTTGATCATCAAGTTAAGTAGCTAAAGTTTCTTTGACCTAATTAATTTTATACATTCAGGCAATCTCCTGACCTGGCATTTAATTTACTGAAACAGTCTTTTGTTCAGTAATGCGAATATTGATAGTGTTTTGTCTTTGTTGATATATGTGTTATATCCAGTAATACATTTCGTGGTTATAGCATTTCTTTAAATATCCTGATGATGGGAGAGATGTACCCTCCCGAAACGTTGATTTGAAATCGCGTTTTGGCTTGTATCCTGAGAAGATCTGGAACAATAAGATTAGTTTATGCAAGAGTGAGAAGAGAAAATCATGTGAGTGTACATATCAGACTTCTTATATTCCGCTGCAAACATTCTATGAAAAGTGGGAAACAAAACTAACGTTTATAACCTCTCTTTTTCATCGCCTAAAGCAGTATCCTTGCAAAGCCACAGAGCTGTTTCCACCGCTTCCACTGAACTTCGCAACTGGAGCATACTATTCTTTGCTAAATTAACCTTAGCAACCATTAATGCCCGATTTCACCAACAAATGTTAAGACTTAACACGAGTTTAGCAATACTTAAAACAAAAATTGCATTTCACCAACAAGTGTTAGCGTAACACTCGCGTTAAATCTCATGTTAAACTAACAAGCCGAATTTCTAATGTTAAGTCCTTGACAATTGTAAATAGTCAAGATGGTGGGCGTGAACTCAGCTGTTGATGCCGATTTGCTATATTTAAGACCGTCTAGATGGCATTCGTAATAGAGTACGGCCTATGAGGAGAAACGATTTTGAGGAACTATCAGAAGAAAATTGTTTTACGGAGGTATGCACTGTCGAAACATGTTGCTGTGAAGTTTACTGCAGAAGTACAAGAGAGGTTAGAACATGCATCGAAAGGAATATGGCGATCTCGCCTTTGCTTCAAGTATCAATAACCTTGCGATTTTATAATTCACTGAATTATGTGGATAATACATTGTCCACCTCCCATCTTGAAACGTTCAAGTCACTTGCCCTTCTTCGCTCCTCGTTTTAAATTTATGTAATAATGAGTTAGAACATGCATCGAAAGGAATATGACTATCTCGCCTTTGCTTCAAGTATTAGTAACCTTGCGATTTTATAATTCACTGAATTATGTGGATAATACATTGTCCATCTGCCGTCTTGAAACGTTTAAGGCACTTGTCCTTCTTCGCACCTCGTTTTAAATTTCCGTAATAATGGGTTAGAATATACATCGAAAGGAATATGCCGATCTCGCCTTTGCTTCAAGTATTAATAACTTTGCGATTTTATAATTCACTGAATTTTATGGATAATACATTGTTCACCTCCCGTCTTGAAACGTTTAAGTCACTTCTCCTTCGCACCTCGTTTTAAGTTTACGTAATACTGAGAAGTTATTTGGTGCTTGTAGTAGTGACACATGCATTTGAATTAAATTCGTTTCCAATATTTTCCCCGTGACATCTTTCTCTTTTACATTCACTGCATCCGTCCTCTTATTTTCCACGATATCCTTACAGTTCGTCACCATTTCAATTAACAAGTCTCTCACCGTCGATGAGAAATTTGTCTCACGGCTTTATTCATGATTTTGTTCATCCGACATTTGTGCAGACGAAAATGAAAACAAAAGCGCATCGGAGTACGTTCAGAAAATCATCCGTAGCCTTCTATAACTGTGATATTTACAAGTTTCTTGGCGTTAACACAGGTTTGTTAACATTTTCAGAAAACAGGTTGGTGAACTGCAAGAAATTTAACATTAGTTTTAGCGCTGTGACAATTGTTACGTTACATTTGTTAACGTCGATTTTAACGTCTGTTGGTGAAATCGGGCACACTAACATTAAAAACATCATTAGCTTAAAGGTTAGAGCTACTATACTGTGAATCTTAAACAAAATTTAAACAAGCACGACTACACCCTTCAATTTAGATTAGAAGAAAGAAGGTAAGTATTTCTCAACAATTTCTTTTAACATTCACTGCATTTGCCATTTAAAACTATATCGAAAGCATTTTTAGCATAAGCTAAACCACTGGAAGATGTAGGTAATTTTTGTATTTCGAACTTAGGAATTCAAAATTGCAAAAGCCTTGCTAGTCACAGAGAATACTGCAAGAGATCTTTTATAGTCCTATCATAAATCATCTCATGGAAAAGAAAAAATAGAACGAAATCCTTAAAGATGTAAAATTTTAGGT
Organism: Mantis religiosa; assembly: GCA_030765055.1. NCBI lineage: Eukaryota > Metazoa > Arthropoda > Insecta > Mantodea > Mantidae > Mantis > Mantis religiosa. The sequence continues at coordinate 35,125,733 of CM060960.1, forward strand.
ATGTTATCGAGATTAAATCATTTAATTTCGTAGTCAGTATTCGGTTCTCTATTGTGCAGGAGCATTGCAAAGTATTTTTCAGAAGAGATGGACACAGACTAAATTATTACAGATACAGCGTCGACACATCTTAAGAATCATCCGAGGATACCGCACCATCTCCACTCCAGCAGTGCTCATTATTAATATTGAACCCATCTTTTTCACTGGTGTATATAATGTGACTTTGTGGGTTCGTGAAATAATAAAACGAGGTTACGAAATACAAAAACTACACTTTATTTTCCTAGCAAATACATTCGTCACCATTACAGTTTGCTAGCTAACCTTAAAACTGTTTATTTTCTCAACTCTACATTCAACTGTTTCTCACTTCCGGTAACGATCGGCCATCATTTTTCATCGGCTTCGCGAGTCTACCACCAGGGTGACACTGCTCCCTCCTCAAGGCTGGTCGTCCCGAATAGCGCCTTCGTAGCGGGCCAGGCGATCCAGGTGTACCACCAACATCTTTCCTCGGGGCACCTTCTGGATGCGGTAGGCCACGTCGTTAATCCTCCTCATCACACGGTACGGTCCTTGCCATGGCTGCTGAAGCTTCGGGCAGCGTCCCTTGGTCCGGGTCGGGCGGTACAACCAGACCAGGTCACCTTGCTGGAACCCTTGGCTGTTGGCTTGCCTGTCGTATCGGGTTTTCATGCGGTCGCTCGCCTTCTGGATGTTCTGGCGAGCGATCTCGTGCATGTCGTGGAGGTGGTCCACCAGGTTCTCCACATACTCGGTCACCGGCTGCTTCGCCTCCGGAGGGCTTCCAAAAGCCAGGTCACAAGGGAGGCGTAACTCTCGACCGAACATTAATGTCACCCTGGTGGTAGGCTCGCGAAGCCGATGAAAAATGATGGCCGATCGTTACCGGAAGTGAGAGACAGTTGAATGTAGAGTTGAGAAAATAAACAGTTTTAAGGTTAGCTAGCAAACTGTAATGGTGACGAATGTATTTGCTAGGAAAATAAAGTGTAGTTTTTGTATTTCGTAACCTCGTTTTATCATTTCACGAACCCACAAAGTCACAATAAGGCAAATATCAACAACATTAGAAATGGCCGAGCCTTGCCACAACATATTTCACACCTGCAACTTGAACAACCAGTTAAACAAGCTTCTCATCCAGCCACCTGTGTCTCTAGTCTTCTTGAATATTGTGCAGCAGAATACCACCAGTACTCCATTTACACAGATGGCTCTCGGATAGCTGAGGGGCTTAGTAAAAATGCTAAAGTAGGATGTGCGTTTGTGGTAGTCTCTCGCTCCATAGAATGCCATTCTTCCATGTTCAGACTTGCCAAGGAGAGTTCAGTTTTTCAAGCTGAATTATTAGCAATCCGTGAAGCAGTGAAATGGTGTAACAACTTACAATGTACCGCTCGCCTTTACAGTGACTCACAAGCAGCAATTGCAGCTTTGAAAGATACCAAAAACAGCAGTCCTATTGCAACTGAAATAAGTCAATTATTATGTAGTTCTCATCTGTGTATTAAATGGGTCAGAGGACACGTAGGGATTGCCGGAAATGAACGTGCAGATGAGCTAGCAAAGAGAGCTGCGACTTTAGATCTTCCAGAGACATACACTCTATGCCCTATTTCTTATGTGAGGCTAACATTAAAGGATATTATCATCAACGACTGGAATGAATACTGGTTAAAACGTGATTGTGGTGATTTGACTAAGGATGTATATTTCCCAACAGTTTCTGACAAACATAAATGTAAATTCGTTAATCCTATGTTCTCACTCAAGTCTTAACTGGACATGGCAAATTTTCAGCTTACTTATTTCGATTCAAAATCAAATCCACATCTGATTGTATTTGTGGAAATCATTTTCAAGATGTCCCTCACATTTTGATTGCCCATTTTCCTGTTTTGAAAGATAAGAACTTGAATTATTGCTTCAATCCTTAGGTTACACTTTCTCAAAACCACTTACACATATTCTGATCAATTACAAAACTTATCAATATTTCATGGCTTTCTTAAACAAAATATTTATTACGCTAAATGATTCATCTTGATGTTTACTGTTTGTCAGCTTGATATTGAATTTGTTATGTTTTTGTAAATAGTATTATATTTATAAATTTGTAAACTATATTCCTAATACACCTTTGGCTAAAATGGGAATCAAAAAATTGGATAATAAATAAATAAATCAGTATTCGGTGTATTTTACTGATTATTAGAAATAAGCATAAACAAGTTTTTAAACGTGCCTTTTTATTTTATTTATTTTTAATTTAACGTCCAATAAAAATCATATCGGACCTTAAAAATGTGCCGGCTCGCTAGCCACAGCCCATTAAATTTGCGAAACTGTGTGTGTGTGTGTGTGTGTGTGTGTGTGTGTGTGTGTGTGTGTGTGTGTGTGTGTGTGTGTGTGTGTTTTCGTGTTCTGTTTTATACTTCTCTACCTCATTTAGTAAATAGGAGAAGTATTTTTTATTAAAATAGTTTATAGTCGCTTTAAGGGTATGTATGACTGAAATTTTCAAATTCTGAAGTAATAATGCTAGCCTTTTCAAATTTACACCATAGGTGTAGTATATTGTAAACATGTTACAACCTAAATTTAAACCATTTTTCTCCAGCAGTTTAGAAATTATGATAAATTTTGTATGTTTTTTGTTACGTCACTAAAAAAGTCCCTTGCGACAAAATATTTTGAATTTTGGTCTAATATTTTAACCCTATGTTCATAATACACATACTTTTTGAAATTACTCTGGGTTTTTCTGTGTCTCCTTTAGTTTAGGTCACAAAAAGTTTTTAATTTACAAATATTCTTTTTTTGTCTGAAAAACTGTAAGTTTTGTGTTTGAAAATTAAAAATATATGCTTATATACATTTCACAATAAAACCTAGGGCAATTTCCATTCCTCATGATATTCTGAACCTGTGTAGGAAATTTCATGAATGTAGTACAAAAACTGCATCGCAAGGAGCATTTTACAGGAAGAAAAATGCTGAAAATATGAACATTGAGAAAACAGCGATTAAAGATTTGATTGCATAACTCACATTAAAATCCACCAGGCTGATAGGTTGGACCCTCATATTTCTTTTTCCTCTCCTCTGTTACTGCTTTTTCCACCTCTTTCTTCTTTAGATGTTGCTTTTCTTCTGCACAACTTCGCTTCTTGCTTTGCAGGATACGAGTCTGATCTCGCTGCCCTGAAGTTTTCCTTGCTGAGTCTACTACACTTTCACATCTATTTTGCTGCAGCTCCAATTTGGCATTGTGTGTTTTTCCTGTTTTGCACCTCTCTAGTAATGTTGTAGAAGCCAGCCTCTGATATATTGGCAACATTTTAGGAACTATTTTGTCTGAAAGCCTTACTTTTCTTTTCTTGAATTGAAAATTTAAGAACGGAAAACAGACAAAGAATGTGGATGTAGGCAAAAGAGGGCGTGACTCTGACAGAGTTTAAAGGCCACTGACATTTAAATAAGCATTTAAAAATGGCGTCCGGAGGCAAATTATGCATTTTTCACATTCGGGAATGTCTAAAATATTCTATAGAATTAAAATAAGAAAAAGTCGTTATTTTCACAATTTTCATGAAATTTCAGTCATACATACCCTTAACTTAGAAAGTCTTATCGCGACTTTAACAATGGAAATTACATTACATTGCACTAATACAAAATAAATCCATGAAAAAGAGTGGACATTTAACTAGAAAGATTACGTTACATTAAGTACACTATAAAACCTTAAGAGTGAATACAAGGAATTAAAGATCAGTTGTTAGTTAAGGATCAAATTTTGAAATATAAACCAATGTCTCTGAAAAACAAACATCTACACTGAGATGAGGAAGAGAAGGCCTCACTTAAATTGTTGGGTATGCCATGCTGCTGGCGCCAATAGTTGTGGAGTACACAGTCAAAAATTATGTGCTTGACAGACTACTTTTACAAGTTATGCATCTGGGAGGCTGTTTCTTCTCAAGAAGATAGTGTGACTTTGTGGGCTCGTGAAATGAAAAGTCCAATTTCACCACTCAAAAATGTTCTTTATTTCCACCGACTTACAGTTAAACTCTTGCCAATTACACAGAATTACGCAATGAACACAATTACGATTCACCAGTACGTCCGTTACAATTTCACTTGCACTCGTAATTACGTACAATCTTCCGATGCTCTCACACAATCTTCTCGTCGTACACTAGCACTGCATTCTTACACCAAGAACTGACTGACTGACTGACTTACTGCCCGGCGTGTTACTTATATAGGGTCGGCTGGGGGATCGAGAATGTTCTAGATTAGATGAAATATCCCGTAAGTTCGAGAACACAGGTGGAACAGAAAGAGACGGCGCAGTGATGTTTTTTCTCCCAGCTGCCCCTTGTCACCACTATAAGACAAACGAGGGGGGCGTGGCTAACGCCGACCTCCCCTGCTTGCCCGCTCTCAGCTGGTTCTATAGGATGTTCCAACGATCGGGTGACAATAGCTATGAGTTATGTTAGTGTGACCTATTCTTAATCGGGACATCAGAACTTGATTATGCTTAGACAGTGTATGGAGGTGATGTACTACGACTTCTGATGTTATTTCATGCAGTTTACTGTTGGAAGATTTAAGTCAATTTATGTTCCTCTGTTGATATATTTCTTTTTTGATGATTGTAATGATGGCAGTATGCGGTGTAGCTATTGTAGGATCACACAAAGGGAGACGTGTAGCTTCTTTAGCTGCTTGATCAGCAGATTCAATGCCACTATGTGAAGGTATCCACACCAGTATAACTTGTTTATACTCCTCCACAGGAGAGAAAGTCTCCGAGGGGCGAGATGCAGGGAGTTGGCCGAAGGTCCCCACACCCTCCCTGGACAGGTTTATGACACCCCATGTCAGTACAGTTCCAGACCATTCAAAAACATTCTGACGGCTTCTTCTTTTGTGAATGAATCTTCTCGGTTTTAATGTACAAAGTGAATAAGGCGCATGTTTTTTTAACGGTCTGCTCCTTGTATAGCAAGCGTTCTCTACCACACACATTCGCTGTACTTGTCCCACAGCACATTCCTTACAGGGATTTTCTTTACGTTGCTATACTACACCTTCTCCTATTATTTTATTAAAGAGCAACTGAATTTCTTGTAAAAGAATGTTGGTGCCCGCCTCGGTAGCGTAGATGGTAGCGTGTCAGTCTCACGTTCAACAGGTCCCGAGTTCGAATCTCGGTCAGGGTGAGTTACCTGTATAAGGTGTTTTCCGGGGTTTTCCCTTATCCTGAAGGACGAATGTCGGGTAACTCTAAGCTCCGTGGACCCCGGACTCATCTGAACATCATTTCACCCATTTCATTCATCGTCCGATATAACTTAACGTTGGAGGACGTAAATTACAAAAAGAATGTTGGTCAAAGATGCCTCTCAATTGTCTTTAGAGCACTTTGTGAAACAGAGAAAACAATAAATGAGTTGCTGCAGGTGTCAGTATTCAAGATATACGAGGGCTGTTCAATAAAGAATGATCATTTTTTTTATATAATGTACCTTTACTCGTCCTCATAATTTTGATGGTTTTTCTCAAAATAGTCTCCCCTGAATGCGATGCACTTGTCCCAGCGCTTCTGCCAGTCTTCAGAGACATGCTGGAAACCATTTTTAGAGATCCTTCAAAATCGCCTCCACAGCCTTCACCACTGCTTCTGATGATGGATAATGCCTCCCACGAAGGCGTTTCTTCAAGTTAGAGAATAGAAAAAGGTCACATGGGACTAAATCCGGACTATAGGCAGGGTGAGGGATGCACTTCACCTTGATTTTTGCAAGATATTCAGCAACAACATTGGCAATATGTTTCCGCGCATTATCGGGGTGCAGCATCCAGCCTGCTTCATGGAAATGTGGTCTTTTGCACCTGATATGGACTTGCAATGTTTTCAGGACATCCCTGTAGTATTATCCAGTACTGATGTGTGTGCAGGTACAACATGCTGGTAAACCATTCCATGAATATCAAAAAATGAGATAACCATAACTTTCGCAGCAGAAGCAACCACTTTTGCTTTTTTGGGGGTTGGTAATGAAGGAGATTTCCACACTGAGCTTTGCTGTTTGCTCTCAGGATCAAAATGATGTAGCCAAGTTTCATCAGCAGTGATTACGTTTGAAAGAAACCCCGGATCTTCCTCTAACATCAACTTTAACTGCATGCAGATCTGCACGCGAATGTCCTTTTGTTCGGGAATCAACAGTCTTGGAACCCATCGCGCACAAACACGTCTCATGTGTAATGTTTCTGTCACCAACGTGTGGGTGACATCGAATGAAATGTTCAGTATTTCAGAAAGTGATCTTAAGGTAATTCGTCGATCCTCTCTCAGAATGGCAGCAGCAGTGTTGATGTTTTCTTCCGTAAGAGCAGCAACTGGAGCACTGGTCCACCTTCCTTTGAAATTGATTGTCTGCCCTCTTTAAACATTTTAAACAACCTTCGAGCTGTGCTGTAGGGAAGAACAGGCTCTCCATAGGCCTCCTGTAATATTGTTTAGGCCTCAACTGAAGATTTGTTGAGATGAAAGCAGAATTTCAAAGCCGCATATTGTTCCTCGCGTGTTACCTCCATTGCAGCAGTAGGCGATACTAAACATGTCTGAACTTGGCTGGTTCTCACAGGCGAGAAGCAGGAGTGCCAACACTGAAACTACTACGGCGTGTTTGTTTCACATTAAGCTAACAGAATATAATAAGATTGAATTTTGGTGCGAAAAATTATGACCGTAAAAAATTATGATCATTCTTTACTGAACAGCTCTCGAATATCATGGTCTGCTTAAATGCAAAGAGCTCATTAGAAAAGACAGTGCTAAAGTCAGGAAGTCGAAATGGCATAGTATGATCAGGATATATTATTCCACAACCGTTTCGTTCCTCAAATACGAGAAGTATTGTATTCCAACCAAAAATTCAATATCGATATTTCACCGGAAATATATGCATGTTTCGAGAGCGTCCGAATATCTGGGAAATACCAGATTTGGTATTTAAATTCAGTACCTATCTTCCAAGGTTGCGTCACAGAAATTGTCAAGAAAATACCTCAAATTACGCTTTACATGATGAAAAAAGAAATGTCAAAAAATTCCAAATGTGCAACGAGTTTGATTAAAATACCACATGAAGTGTATGGAATAGCCTCTGAATTTCTTTTAATTCTGGGTGACCTGCATAGGGGGTAAATCGTACAAGATACCTAGAGAAAATGTTACTATACAAATAAAGAAGTTAAAATACAGGTTTGCAACTTTTTTCGGAGTGAATCATTTCCGTATATTGCTTATTTGTCAGAATTTTCAAGTATTTTTCTAAATATGAATACTATTTTTTTTTTTTTTTTTTGCAAATAAAATGGAATTTAAAAGCCATCACCTAGCAATCAGCGCTTACAAGATTTGGTTGTCGCCTAAAGCCTTCGATATAGTCAGTCTCTATTGTTGAGCATACTATTCTTCCAAGCCTTATTCCTCTGTATAAAAAAATATAATCCACGACGCAATAGCTGAATCGGGCCTGAGCTTGCCAATCCGATTGCCGGCCTCACGCCCACATACGCAAGGCAGAGGTGGAGGATCATCCATCCGATACGGGAAGAAGATGTAATATAGTTTGTCCAATTTCTTAACAAACTTATTTCCAAGAAATGACCCTTTGCCTATTCCACTCCACACACCCCTCTCCCCCTGTACAATGCCATTAGTGAGGACAACAGAACTAAGCGATGTTAAGAGTCTGGACAAACTGTACGCACGAATGCCTTTGTACTGGGGGTGTGCAGTGGAATGGGTAAGCAAAGGCTAATTTCTTGGAATTAAGTTTGTTAAGAAATTGGACAAACTGTAGTCAGCAACTGGGTACCTCCAGTCGGAAAGTTGGTATTCTTTGGCCGGATTCGCTATCTACTGCAGCTGCTCAAATTGCTCGCGATTCTGAGTAGGCACCGCTCCTATACCAGGGTTTTAAAATGCGCACCTACAGGGATTCTCCACACCGACGTTTAATGAGAGACTTTGTAGATGGGTGATGGAAATCTGACCCTAAAATTACTGTAGTCGACAAAGAACGCATATTTTCACCCGAAAATTTTCTGTGTAAGTTTAATAAACTATACCACACTTCTATTTTCCCACTGAAGATGTCCGCCGCAGTTGTGGGCGAAACGTCTGGGAATTCATACTCCAACAAACCAAGTCATACCAGCCCGGAAGTAACTTCCAGTTAGTCTGACTCCGGCCGTGAAGGCCTACGCTGTCTCTAAGAAAAAATATGTTTGATAGGTTCAGGTTTCAACTATTCGCATAGTAGTCACAAATCACAAAATACGCATTCCTTCACTGAGGTTCAGATTTTAACTTTGAAGAATTTGAAGAGGCTTGATAAAAGTAGACTCGAATTCTCTTTCCATGATCAGCATGGGAATTTCACTGAATGGCATAATGAAGAAGTCAGGAAAAAACGAGACATGCTTGCAAATTTGATACTGGTAGTTTGTTTATTTCTATAGTTTTATGTTCTATGATGTCTTTACCTATACCTCGTAAAGTCGCTGGTTCACGACAGTTGCAGTTTATGGTTACAGTGATCCAATAGAGTCACTGTGTTCATACATCTGCACCAATCTGCACTTTCTTTTACAAGCAAAATCAATTAATTATACCTTGGGTCCACGAGTTGGCAAAAGCCAATTGGGATAAACATATAATATTTCAAATTGTTTATTAATACGGAAACAAGAACCGTAGTAGTATAGTAGTACTGTAAACTTTAGTTTGTCACTTTATTAAGAAATATAAAACGGCCAGTAGGAATGTCTTTCAAATGTTTGGTTTTCTTATTCTTCTTCTCATAGATGCAGCAGGTTTATAGTCCCGGAGCTTCGAGATAGTCAGCTGTTTGCCGTAGCTGTTGTGTAGTGGCAAGCCTGCTAGCACGAAGTATAAGTAGAAGACAACAAATAGTGGATAAGGAGACAACGGGAAATTTGAAAGGTATTAATCTGGAAAATAAGTCCCGTTAAACTTAAATGCAAAATTTTCGTATTTTTCTTTCCTAGTGCTACACAGCTTATAGAGGAATGGATGCTTTCGCTCGCAAATACCATAACTAAATAGCTTTATAATAGCAACCTATAAAAAACAAACTTGGTGATATTACCGCTAAAGGTAGCAGAAACAATGCATGTATTACCTGCTACTTTTGATTATATTTGCTTTGTTTGATGAGTTTTGATAATCCTTACCCTCCAGTTTGCCATTAGCGTTATCAAAAGTGGATTTCTGTGTTTAATCGAAATTAAAGAAAACGTGCCAGCTGGCAGACAGAAGGGTTCATATTTAAAAGGAAGTAGCCACTTAAGTAGTTTATATGGTCACTTTCTCGGTATAATTGGAGCTAAAAACATATGTTCAAAGTTTCCACATAAGATTGTTTAACGTCTGTGCACTATACGGCGTTCTGCATCTTCGTTGCAAAACCGGCTGTGATTTTATTCCTGATCAATCTACTTATGCACCTTGGTACTGATGTCCTTTCTCTAAATATCAATAATACGAAATTTTGGCAGCGGGTATTCTGTGAGCAGTTATATCAATATGCAATTAAGCTGCACATTCAGTAGCAGTGCTTTTTGGTCTTGAGTTTTGTGACGTGAATATTTGCTAGCTTTCTGGGTACTTATCTTATTATTCCTGTTCAACATTAAAGAATTATTTATATAATAAAATTACGAATTAGAGATGAATGCAGGAATACTTAAAAAGTACCCACATCTCAATACAATATAAAACCCAACATTGGTATATAGCCGAGGTCATTTTGTGAGTGGAAGGAGCTTTTCAGGATTACTTAGTTCTGGTACCTGGAAAATTCCTAGCCCTGTAACATTCTTATTCCAAATTTTGTCTCCCAATCACTTAATTTTGGCAAAATTATTATACCCACAGCAAATCTGAAAAGTGAGAAAGAGTAGAGAAATAGTGCTATGAATACCTAGTTATTGATGTCAGCAATAGATATTGCTTTTCTTGCTTTTCTGCTGCATTCTTCTGCTTATAAAAGACATCCCTCAGGTATGCTTTGAGGCTAAGGGCCTGAAGTCCTGGTAGGGCTTGTTATGCCATATTTAATAGTTTACCTCTTTATTTCCTGCATCAACAGTGTCCGCTGCCCGTGTATATAAGGCATTAAACATCATTTAAAAACACACATGAAAAAAGTGAAAAAAATATTCATTTTTCTGCTACTTAGCTTTGGTAGTTAAGAGGCACTATTTTAGCTCAAAACTTGACATAGTAATTTTTAGAAGCAAATGTTTAAAAAATTTTAAATAATGAAAACATCACTTTTAGAAAAAAATTAATTTGTTGCACTCACATAATTTTCTCAATTCTTCTGTAACTTATTTTTACAAATACTTTTCCCCATATCTACTTCATGTTAAATAAAATAGATAAAAAATAAGCTTTTGTATTTGACGAAAGTCAATACAACATAATTGAAGAATGGTTTGAGAAATCATATGAATGTAGCATGTAAGTGTTTTTTTTTATAGCAGTAATATAATAAATTACTTTTGAAATGGTGGGTAATATGTTGAGAAAGTGGTGTTTTACATCTAATTTATATTTTGAGTAGTATCGCTTCAAAGTTAAAACGAAGGACATATAGTGAATTGCATGAAGCTTGTTTATTTTCTCTGTTACATACTTGTAATAAGTTAAGGAAGTACAGTAGAATCTTGTTTACTCGGAACAGTTGGGAGAACAGGGCCAATTCAAGTTAATGAAAATCTGTGTTATCCAGAGGATGATGGAAAAACAATAAAACACATGTACAACATGTAATATTTTTAATGTATTTTAGAAATTAACTATCGCCACACTTTTACCTAAAAACACATACACTGTATGTAGTGTAATAGCCTATGTATTTGTACTGTACACAATATAGGTACAAACTAGTCAGTAGTAAAAAAAAAGCAGTAAGCTTTTTCTGTCTCACTTTCGTATCACTTGTGAGCAGCGGAATCTCGCACCCACTTTAACATTAGAAATTCATTTGGCAATGTTTTGGCTTGACTCTCGAAATAAAGCATCAATTTCGCTGTTGCTACTGCTTGTGCATAGGGTATAACCACAGCTGGTGAAAACTGTGCAATGCTTGTGTTGTTGACATGACATATGCTATTTTCATCCATTGTACAATTATAAAGTTAATATTTTGCTTAGTTTTGTACAAAAACCGTTGTGATATACAGTTATATGAATTTTAGTAAGTTAGTGTGTAAAACATTTAAAACAAGTATAACATCATAGACGGATGTTCCTCATAAACAGGTAAAAAAAGATGTTCCTTTCTAAGGGATAATGAGATCTACATTATTTGTTTGATAAGCCTTTGTCTATCTTTTACAGTTTACACTAATGCGAAAATCATTCAGAACTAATGGACATTTCCAGGAAATTAAAATTGACAATGACAAATTCATTTGTGTTGAAAATACCTAAAACATGTGTTATTTTAGTAAAAATGGTTTGAACCAGTTTTGAGAATATCAAAATTTTCGAAAAATGTTTCTTATAAAGGATGGGGGCAATTTTCTTGAAAATCTTCCTTTAACATCTCTGGAAGATGCTGAACTTAGTACCTGGTTGGATATTTAAAAGGGTGTGCGCGCACACACACACACACACACACACACACACACACACACACACACACACACACACACACACACACAACAATCCTTTTTCTAAAAGTGCCTTTTTGTTTGTTTAAACTTATGACGGTTGAATGAAAAGTAATGCCTCCACCTTCGTAACTCCTCATTCTGATGAGTATCCAGGATGCTAATGCCTGAAATGAAAGCGCATAGACTTGAAATTTGCCAGGAACTGCCCTCGCATTATAAGATCTTTCAATAGCCAAACAAAGCAATAATGTGACACTGTTCTTGTGAAATGCTGTGCTTGAAATTTCCCTCCGAGTAATACGACTGTCCTGAATCAATCTGTCAACTTTCTGCTTGTGAAACTCACTGGTTGCTGTCACAGAACATCCAACTCTCTGTCATTCAGATGTTCCTGCCACAACATCTTTAAACTTACTCGCCCAACGACAGACTACTCACATCAACACAATCACTATAAGCAGCTTCCTTTCTCTGATGAATCTCCTTTGGGATGACACTTGCTGTCAAGAATTCAGTGATCGTACATTGCTTAAATCACATTGACCAACAGCCTGCACAGGGTTCCACACTTAAAACTATATATAACTACTCAACCAGGCTTCCTGCCAACTGGAACTGTACAGGAGAATCTACTGAACAATGCAGTATCTGCCGCTTAACAGTACTATCATCTGTTAAGGAGTTACAAATGTTGAAGCATCACTTTTCATTCAACCCTTATATAATTCTGATGAAATACCAGCATCAGATTTTTGGGTAGAATGAAACACCGCCTCTACTTAACTACACATAGAGAAAATAAAAATGTTTTGAATTATTACTGTTACTAATTAAGGCTTCTCGGGTTACCAGCCATGTTAAATTGATGAAGTCGATTGAGCTTTTGGCCATCTTGACTCCGTGGCCTTCTTCTAGGAAATTGACTTCATTAATTTAACACAGCTGATAACCCAAGAAGCCTTAATTAGTAATCATCACTGTGAAAGTTTTAAGTCTTATATTATTACTGTTAGCTTTGAATGTAATGAGCAAATGTGGTGGTTTTTGTTGTACCAGGTTCAGGCCATGGAGGTTTGTGTTGATAGCATCGAGTCAGCCATCAATGCAACAAGTGGGGGAGCAACTCGTTTGGAATTATGTGCAGCTCTAAGTGAAGGAGGGCTTACCCCTACTCCAGGAATGCTGACTGCCGTCAAATCTGTGGTGGAGATACCTGTGTTTGTGATGTTGCGGCCAAGGTGTGGAGACTTTGTCTATTCTCAGTATGAAGTAGAAGCAATGAAAAAAGATGCCTCCATACTCAGGGAACATGGTGCAGATGGTTTTGTATTTGGTGCTTTAACGCCTTGCGGTCAGATAGATAGAATTATATGTGCCCATATATTAAGGTCGGTGTCTCCTCTTCCAGCAACGTTCCATAGAGCATTTGATGTGTGCCGTGATGTACACAAGGCTTTGGGTGAAATAATCGACCTTGGCTTTTCCCGTATTCTAACAAGTGGTCAGGAATCAACAGCTGAAAAAGGAATACCCTTGATTCGTGAGCTGGTACTAAGTGCTGGAAATAAAATTACTATTGTACCAGGTGCTGGAATTACAAAAGATAATTTGGAAAATATATTAAGTCAGACAGGTGCAGTTGAGTTCCATGCATCTGCCAAAGTCTTGAAAAAGCCACTTATTTCGCCAAACAAATGCCAGATGGGGTACAATGAAGAGAATGTATACGTTGCTTCAGCAGAAACTGTCAGGGAAATGGTGCGCATAGCTGGAGAAATGGGCGATAGTGAGAGTATTCCATAAAGAAGAAAGGAGAAGAAAGAAAAGCAGTGTTAATTATATTGCTTTATATAGTCCATAATTTTTTTACGGTTAAAATAAGCTAGAAATACTTAATTATTAATGTAGCATAAAAATGAGGCTTTTTCATAGCACAACATTGTTTCCTGAAGAAAATTACAATACTCGGAGATTTTTCTCTGACATATTGACAAAAATTATAGTAAGTATTTTGGGTGATGGTTCCATATCCACTTAATCTTAAGACACTAAATAATGTCAAATGAAGGAATGAAAATACATTAAGAGTGGTTTCTCCATTATATTATTATGCACATATGCAAAGGAAACTGCCAATTTAACTGTGTAGTATAATCCACGAGAATAGTGGGCCATGCCGTGGCTCAGTGGTTAGACCGCTTGGCTCTCACCAAGGCGGCCCGGGTTCGATCCCAGGCGACCGCAAAGTGAGATTTGTGGTGGACAACGCGGCGTTGGGGCGGGTTTTCTCCGGGACCTCCGGTTTCCCCCGCCATCTCATTCCACTGGTGCTCCATCTTCATCTCATGTATCATCAGTGTCACCGCCTGCGGTTCCGTATGTAATAAAAGCGGGCATTAAGCACTACACACTACTACACGAGAATAGTGATGTATTTACTTTTTCTGACACACTTACAAGGGACAAGTTTGCCCTTGAATGCTTGAAACTGCACGAAGACATTCTTAGAATAATAAACAACCATTAAAACAGTAGTCTGTGTCATTTCCATGCAAAACTCCGCACTTGTCAAGCTCTATGGCAGAAGGGTTGCTAATTTTGTAACACTGCAGTGTGCTGAACAACATGTGACAATACATGATCATTATTTCATCAAACTTCAATCTGTTATTTACAATCAATTTGATGCACCAAAATATAAGCCTATATGCAATATGCTTGGCAAAATACAAGTTATGACACTGCATACTCATATCATTATTAACAAATGTAATTAGTGTGCCTTTTTCACTGCAATTAGACTGTAGAGCGTATTTGCATCCCTCCTGTTGTTTGGGCATATCGTCATCCGCACCTCATTCGTTTCCACGTTGATCATTCCCAAGATCCAGTTGCCTTCCAGTTGCTTCGTCCTATTTTGCATTCGTCAATTTGGACGACGTGATTGGGAGTGCCAATTTACCCCCTTGCAGTATACTTGGTGTCATTTGACATCATGCACACTTCGTGGCAGTAACCGAACCAGTCCGATACAGTCCGTGAGCTCATACATGTATTTCCTACGGAGCACTCCATTATCGTTTTATCGTAGGATTGTTTATGTGCAAAGCAGTGCATGAGTAACAAAATTTGACCGGGCGATAACTTAGCCTGCTCAAACCATGTTCCTTTGCCCACGGACTGCATCACCCATGTCTGGGACATTTTTGCAGAGGTTGGCTACAAGTTTTACATATCTTTCTCATGTTGGCTGCAGTGCAACAACCGGCTGGTCGTCTGCTTGCGCATGCGTATACGTGCACCTTTGGACTTAGAAAATATTCTCGCGTTGCACAAAAGAAAGTTTCTCTGAAGGTTGTATTAGAATAAAAAGAAATTATTAAATAATCGCACAGGTTTACAGTGAAGAAATAATATAGACTGAAGTGTAAATAATAATATGCTGATATATATTATGTAATATATTTTCAACTTACATAACCTAATTATAGTTTTACACCTAGTTTCTCTGTCTGTTTTCAATTTTCCCCATTTAATCTGCAACTGTCTGCATATTAACATCGTTTGCTTCACCACACACAGCATTGAAATCAGTGTTATGACAATGTTTGAAACTCTCAAGTCATCCATTGGAAACTCTGAAATTGTCTTTGTCTAATTTTCTTGCTATCTCTAAAGCTTGAGTCTGAAACAATTGTCCAGAGATGGGAACTCCTTTAGCACGCACACTAACAAATCACTCAAACACAACATGAATTAGCTCGTCATACTCTGTAGATTTTGTGATGTGTTTCACTTGCCCTGTTGTTCCCTTTAACCACTCGTTTTTTATTTTTTTGAAACAAAATAGTTAATTCTTTAGCTGGACATTTGTTCTTTTGGTGTTCTTCAGTAACCTTAATTTTTTCCTCCAGTGATAATGTATTATGTTTAAAACTTATTTTACAGAATTTGTGTACACACAAACTATGTTTTTAAAAATCACCAAACTTCAGAGTTTTCTTCCACTTGTACTTGATCCTAGTAACAACGAAACTGAGAATGAACACACTGCAAAACAGTTGTACCCCTACCATGTGTTTTGGAAGAGAATTGAAAGAGCTAATGGTTTGTTTTCCCATTTCCTCTTAGTATTACAGTTTATGACTTAATGGTTCATAGAACAATAAATAAATATGTTGTATCCATTAAACACAAAGTAATCCATTTTAATGAGGTTATTCACACGGATGGTTCCCGAAAAATATTTCTGTTTCCACGTTAGGCAGTTTTCTGGCTTAGAGTGTAATTATACATGGGAAATAGCTCCGTTCCAAAATTTATTTTACGTTTTTCCAGGTTTCCAGCATATAAGGGGTCTGTTTTAAGCATGTTTTACTGTATATTGTATTGTGCGCTATTATAAGTACTTAAAGCAGAGGGACTTTAGCACTTGATTGAAACTGATGTCCTTAAATTATGCATAATTTTTATCCTGTGGTATTGATATGTGGTTACTTTCTCTCTAATTAAATGTTGCTATAGGGAGAATGCAATGTTCACTGTTTTGTGTATGATCAAGTGTTGTTCTAAGCCTGTTTTCGTGTGGTTCTGAGCGTTCGAGGTCAGAGGTGTCCCTTGTCACTATTAATTCAATTATATATATTGTCAACATGCCTACAATAGGCGAACATCTAAAATTTGCCCTTTACCTCTTTTACTGCACAATTTTTTATATAATACTTATTTGAAACTACATACTTATACACAGTGTTCATTTTTATCTGTAATTTTACCACGCAAAATTTGACGCTATCAATACCATCGCTGATGGAGCGAGTTTATATATGATTTCCATAGCAGCTTACGATGGAATTTGATGTGCTTGCAGCAGCTTTGAGGCCTCTCTCTACTGGCAGGTAAAGATACTATTTGAGAGTTGGGTCTGCCCGCATAATGTAAAGGTGCGGAATTTCACCTGGTGCATAGATACAATAAATGTTTTTAAAATACTATATACTACAATGAATGCACTGCAAAGCTAATTATGCAGCCATAAAAGTATACCATGAAGAATATACGAAATTATAAGTCAATGAACATCTGCTTTTCTGCTATAGTAGACATATATGCATATTGTAAACCTGACACATAAAATAGAAATATTTCAATTTGATCTCAATTCTTTTTTATCACCCACAGTTTTCTCACAATGTAACTTCATTACAAACCAGAAAATTAGCAAAACATGTTCTGGGAATGAAAAATATATTAGTGTTACAATATGTACAAAGCATTTATCCAAGTCTAAACAAGAAAATATCCCTTCTCCCTTCCCCTTCCCCTTAAACACTGCCTATATTGTGAGAAGGTATGCTTGAGGCCTTTCTGTCATAACATTATTTATTGCCTCTAGATTGGAACCAATCACTTTATAGCATCCAGTGTCTTTTTGCGGGTAACTGATCCTGTATCTTAAAAATGTTTGATGCATGTATTGGTTTTTAAAAATATAAGGATACCAACATTAATAGACATTTTAATTAAGCGTATGACAAAAATTTTATATCGTATACTGATAATGTGTAAGACATTTATGTTGCAAACAAAAGTATGTTATTTGACCATACCTGGACACTTTTGACATCATGCTCCGAGGGTCTTGTCTGAATGCTGGATAGTGTTGCATAAACTCCTGTACACAGCAGTTTATATTTATATGTCACACCAATTTTAATGCCAGTATGAAAGAAGCATTCAACCATGAAGATGTGATGCTCTGCTGGTTGTATTAGTTACTAGCACAGCCACACTCAGAGCGCTGTAATTTGCTTACTGTTCCGCAAAAATTACCGCTTCTTCTCTGTAGAGGGCACTATGATTTCAAGATAGACTCACCAGTCAACTATGACATCATTTTTGCTCAATCAGAGGGTGGGAAATAACAAATAAAAATGAACACTGTGTATGCATGCAAGCGCACATGCACACACACATTAGCCTAAACCTAACTTCATGTAAACCTCAAACTTTGTTGATTCATTGCAGCTCGCTGCAGCTTGACAGCCTCCACACAACACTTTCTTCCTTAGTATTTGTTTTGTTTCTTTTTATTTAAGATGTATGTGAGTTAAAATAATCATTCTAACCTCATTGTGTTCTTCGCTCAAATGTAGATGGCTCTACTCAGCTGCATAGCCATGAAATGCCAACTAATGGCCACAAAGTGTGAAATTATTAGTTAAGTGGATATGGAACAAGGCCTATATTTTCAAGTTTAATTGCCTTACCTATATTTGACAATGTATTGTATTTATCTTCTTCATATGTCATTCTGCAAGTAATATTTCATGAGAAAATGTGTCTTAAATCATGCTCGTGATACGCCATCTATAGTTTAGTGTTAAAACAACTCCTAGGTTACGTCCATAGTTTTAGTGAATAATGATTGGAGAGTTGATTATTGGTAGTTTGAACAATTGTAACTAATAGTTCAATTATTTACTTTTGAAATTGCATAAAGTGTGGATTCTTTTTCTTTTAAATTGTATACAGATGGTAATACTACTTCTTTGTCTGGTGCTTACAGTTAAAAGAATTTTTGACTATACTAATTTTGAAATAAGTGAGAAAATTTTAGAATAAATAGGTAGGTAGAAAGATAAGAGTAGATAAGAGAAAAGCATAGGTTAGGCTTAGTAAAAAGCCTTTTTAACAAATTTCAGAAAGATTGAATGTTTATTCCTTAAACATGCATTTATATGAACTGAATATTATATAGCTAGGAATATTATTACAATTGCTTTTTAGTTGTAATAATGGCATTATTGTCAGGCATTTTAAAGTATATGATATACTTAAATTTTAATGAACTAAATCCAAAAACTTAGTAAATGAGTATGAGGAGAATTCCTTTAGTATCAATTCATGAAACTATGGTTAATACTTGTAAGTATATTGTTAACAAAATAGAAAATATAGTGTTACGAAAAGAATTAATAGATAAGTAATATCATTTTGTAAATTATATTTACGGTTAAACTGGCATTACAGTATGGAAATAGTTTTAAAACAGTATGGCCCCCTCCAAAAATAGGATAACAAATAGTAATATCAGCAAGATTACAGCAGTTTAAGCTTAACTTGCAACATAATAATATTAAAAGTGAAACAATATTTATAGTAGAATTTCATAAGTATATATTTGCACGGACTCAAGGATATGGATATCATAAATGGAAAAACATGGTAAAGCAAATAGAACTTTCAACAAATTAACTTTTTAACAATATAAATCTAATAGTACTACCACATAATCAAATGTAAAGTAGTATATTTATACCAATGCAAAACACATTGTCTGTTGCCTGCTTTGTTCATTTTAATTTCAAAAGTGCATTGTTCTTTTTGCTGAGTAAAGTTATTACATTATCAACTTCAAAATATAAAACATATTCCTTTGCCTCCGTCACTTTTAACACTTGATGCATGATATACAGTTGAATCTGCTTTATATTGTGACTTTGTGGGTTCGTGAAATAAAAAGTCGAGGTTACAAACAAAAAAAATTGCACTTTATTTTCGTAACAATACACTGTTCACAATTACAATTTAATGTACACAATTAAATTTTGCCAGTTCGTCTTTACACGTACGCTCGGCCATACTTAAACAACGCACGCCATCACAACACTACTCACAACTGACTGTCGCTTCCGGTATCGATTGGCCCCGAAGTTTTCCGAATCTCCTTTTATGGAGGGGAAAAACATTCTCGAAGCTTCGTGTCACTTCGAGTGGCAGGAGGAGGGGTAAACGAAGACTCAGCTACCCCTCCTGTCTCCCCTCCCTCTGCCGGCCTTCATTTATTGCTCGGCATCGCGGGCTGGCCGTTCGGGTAACAATATATAACAAACACGGTTTAAGTAATTCACATTTATACTTAAATATTTATAGGTCCCAGAAAAAATGAAAGTTAGAAACATCCTAATAAAAATAATTAATAATTAAATAATAGTTTAATGATGAAGCCTGGAACTCAAGTGCTTACAATAATAAGTCGCCACAAACGATGTATCTCAAATGCAAGAGTCCCTAGTGGTTTACCGGAAAAATATATGAGTCAATTGGAGAATTTAATGTCAGAATGGCATGTTGGCCATGGTAGCTCAATGGGTAAGAGCAGCTGGACGGAAACCGGTAGATCCATGGTTCAAATCCTGGCCATGGCATTGAATTTTTCAGTTTGGCTCTGTCTATCCAAAACCTTAGCCTATATATTGCTAGTGTGAAGAAATGATTTTTGTAATTTACGTCCAGTGTTAAGTCATATCAGACGATGAATGAATTGGATGAAAGGATGCTCAAATGAGTCCAGAGTCCATGGAGCTTAGAGTTACCCGACATTCGTCTTCAAGGATAAGGGAAAGCCTCGGAAAAAACATCCAGTAACTCACCCTGACAAGAGATTCGAACTCGGGACCTCTTGAATATGAAGCATACATGCTACCATCTACGCTACCGAGGCAGGCAAATGATTAATTTCCATCAGTTAACTTAAATCCTAATAGAACTTTATTTTACATAATGCATTTATACATAATTCACTGTTAATATAGATGGTAGTGTGTCTGCCTCACGTTCAAGAGGTCCCGAGTTCGAAGCTTGGTTAGGTTGAGTTGTCTGGATAAGGTTTTTTCCAGGGTTATCCCTTATCTTGATAGACGAATGTTGGGTAACTCTAAGCTCCATGGTCTCCGGACTCATTTGAGCATCATTTCACCCATTTCATTCATTGTCCGATATGAATTAACGTTGGAGGACGTAAATTAAAAAAAAAAAGTATTAAATTTTAGTGAAATACAACTGAGGTTTACGTAATTACAATAGCATATGGCATACGCTATCTTAGGGTGGCTTTCGGCTGCAGAAACAAAGATACAGAGATTTACTGCTCCAAATGGCGCAGTAGTGTCATAGCAACAAACAAGAAGTAAATATTGGGATTGAGAGAATATACATAGAAAAACATAAAAACCAACTAATGAACTTTGAAATCCCGCCAGAAGAGAATCCCACATTTAAGTTCATCACTAAATCAACAGATGGCAGCAACCCCAGAATTGCCCACACCACTGGATCAAGCTTTAGTCGCATAAGAGCCGACGATGCAAACGATGGTTTGCGAAACATGTCCTCAAAATAGGTACATAAGGGAAGCCGATGTGTAATAAATACGACTCATCTATAAATTAATAAAACCTACAGAATTTGATTTTAATGGATTAGTGGTTAAAGAAGTGGACATTAGAAAGAAAAAGAAACAGAAAAGGATGCATCATTTTATTGGTAATGTGCAGCACATTCACCTTAAATAATTCTGGAAAATGTATTAGTGAAATGTTTTGCTCCTAACTGTACCAGTCGTCTACAGCCACTTGATTTGGGCATCATTGCACATTTTAAAGTTCATTATTGAAAAATGCTGGTTCAACATTTAATAACAAATCTATAAACCCTGGCGCGACAGCCCTAAGAGGGCCAAGGCCTACCAACCCGACTGCCGGCCTCACACCCACTTATGCAAGGTAGTGGTGGGCGATCATCCAACCAATACAGGGAGGAGATGTGATTAGCATCTCGGCATCCCTCTGCTGGAACATTGGTTTTCGTGACCAGGGCCACTTATCGAATGTAAGCTTCTCACTGTCCTCATGATGCTGAGTGGGCACCGGTCCTATAGGGACTTAAAATCTGCACCCCATGGGTGGGAATGATCCGCCCCACTTTCCATGGCCAGGGACCAAGGCGTGCTGCCTTAGCTCGCTATGCTACAGCGCAGGACAACATTTAATAACACTGATGCAAAAAATAAAAATGCTGCCATTAACTTACAAGCTGTGGAATTTACTTTAGCTGCCTGGAAACAAGTGTCATCTTCCACAATCAAACACAGTTTCTTAAAAAGAGGCTGTCTCTGAGGATGGTAATGGTACCGATAGTGATGAAATTGTGCCTATAAATAAACTAGCTGTATAATTTTGAAACTTTTGTGCATTTTGTTGACAATCTAGCTGTGTGGGGAGAACTACAGAATGAGAAGGTTATTGCTGACGTATGCCAAAAACATAGTGATTAAAACGTAAACCAGCTTCAATGACAGTAATGGGTATCGCTATTCAAACCTTGTAATACCTAAAGTGGATGTGTTAAATGCAATAAATATGTGGGCATTACATTAGTACGGAAAGTTGTAGTAAAAAAGCTTTAAGTTCATTAATATGTTTTGCAAAAACAACCAGCAAGACAGCCTGCTAACCTGACTGCTGGCCTCATGTACACAGAGCAAGGCAGAGATTGCCGATCATACAATCAATACAAATAGGAGATGTGGTCAGCATCATGGCTGGAAAATTGGCTTTCTTGACCAGGATTGATATCTAGTGTAACTATTCAAATTCCTCACGATGCCGAGTGGGCACCGGTCCTATAACCAGGACTTAAAGACCACACACCCAAGGGGCCTGCCTCGGTAGCATGTCTGCCTCACATTTAAGAGGTCCCGAGTTTGAATCACGGTCAGGGTGAATTACCTGGATAAGGTTTTTTCTAGGATTTTCCCTTATCCTGAAAGATGAATGTCAGATAACTCTAAGCTCTATGCACCCTGGGCTCATTTGAGCATCATTTCACCCGTTCCATTCACCGTCCAATATGACTTAACGTTGGAGAACATAAATTACCAAAAAAAAAAGAAAAAAAGCACACACACCCCCAAGGGTGGCATCAAACCAAAGCACAATGCCCTATATTAGACCACTATGCCATGGTACAGGACTAACAAAAATTAAACAAGCCAAATTAACTTAATTTAAAGCTGGACCAATTTCTAAATGTTTGCTTCGTACATAACTTTGTTTTTGTAAAGTTTTACACAAACAGGTCCACTGTATTATGTTAAAAGTGTGTTGCAAGTTATCTGTTACAAGTTATCTTCTCTCTTCTGCTTGATATATACATAAATCTAGTTCAACTGTATATGATGTATCAGCTGTATATCACGTTTCCAAGTTCCCTCCCCCCATTTTTTCTACCATTGATACTCAGCAGCTGGTATAAATTCAGATAGAATGAAATTGTAGAAATTAAACTAACATTAAACATTCACATTGCTTGTATACCAAATCACTGGTGGTGGCGGCAATATATCCTTTAAAAATGTCTCCTGCCAATAATTTGGTACAAGGAGCAATATGAGAGTTAAATGCCAATTTTCCATCATTTGTTTTTCTGTAGTAAAGTTCCAGTAGTTTTGTATTATATATTTTAATGCACTCCAAAATTATTCAATTATCAAAATATAATTAATATTCCTCTTTATCTTGGTAACAAATTAATCAATTATCCTCTTCCGATCTGACATGCAGTGCAACAATTTATCAAAATTCAGTCATATGCAAAGTATAGCTAATAACCCTTTTCAAATTAATTGTTTTTTCTAACTGATTTACTTACTTTAAATTCATTGACAGTATCTTAATCCCAATTTATTTAAAAGTTACAACTGAGTTGATTAATAAGAAACAACATTCACTTTTAAGTTTCCTGGAGTATATTTTGGAGGCTACTTTTCTTGTCAACTGGAAATAAGATCATGGAAAGGTAAAGACCAGTGTTGTTTTTATTGGATCCTTTCTGTAATGTTAATTTTTGAATCTTTCCATGTAACCCTTGGATTCTTTAAAAACTTGTAGAATCCAACCTTTATTCCTAAATGTGTCAATTGAGCAGTGGCGGCTTGTGCCGAAAAATAACAGCGTGCTGTGGGAAAAAGTTTTGAAAAATGAACTGCATGCGCTGACTTTTCTTCATTAATATAAACAGAATTTTTACTTCATTTCACTTTTTGCTCAATTTTTAGATCGGGTATTGGTCGCCCTAACACTTTCTTCTAATACTTGCTTTGAAAAGGCAGTTTTTAGAAGTTCATTAACTATGTTCATTATTTATTGCTTAAAGCTTTCCTAATATTAAATTACTCATACACTGAATAAAGTGAATTTATAACACGTTTCACACTCGCACACAATATAAACTGATATCAGCCACTAAATGATGCATGATTGAATCTGCATGGCTGCATGTAATATGCAATACGCAAATAATGGATTAAGATTCAATTTGTGATATTTCATTTCACAGCCACTAAATAACGTTTCACAAAGGAATACTTGGATACAGTGCGAGCTCGCGAACCACATGCACTTGTTACGGGGGAATCCCGTAATGGTGGCGGGAATGGAGTATCGTACCAACATGATAGGTGCATCACAAACAATCTTCCCTGCAATTTAATAACCATTAGGTATTGGATCCGTTTACGTAAGAAGGATGGAATTAGTTTCTAGAACTAAAATATTAAGCAACGATAGATTGTTAAATGAATTTCAATGCATATTCAAGTTCTACAGCTATAACTATGAGTGTTGGTAGCCCTGTTTCACCGCGAAATGAATGATCACAGCACAACACCCAGCTGTAGCATGCATTTGTGCGAAAATCTAGGAAACTTAGGCAAGAGGGGAAGGTTTTACGCATGCGCAATAGTGATTACCGAGCTTGCTGGCTCTCAACACGTTGAAGTCGTTTCATTAGTTACGCAGGTGTTTTCCATGCATCAAGAGTTCATTATTGGTTGTACTTGACTTCTTATACGTACAATAATGCTCTTTTAAAATTTCTACAATGTGATTTATAAACAAAAGAGCGTGCTGCAGCACGTAAGGACAAGCCGCCCCTGCAATTGAGTATTAACCTTAGTATCACTTAATAACACATTTGAAGCTTTCACTCATGTGAACAATTTTAGTATTATAATTGGGTAAAGCAGTTTAGCTTGATGGCAAAAGGGTTAGGACTTGGGAAAGATGGATGGAACCAATTTGTTTGTCTTTCTTCCTTTCTCTCTAGAAATGTTAATACTCAACAATTTTATGTAGTATACACACCATAAAAATATTCCATTGACAGAAGCTGGGGAATTTGAAGGCATGAGCTATCAACAGTGGAAATTGAATTAAGTTACCATATGCCATAATTTTTTCGGAATGTTCATTCAGAAATTCATGGAGATTTAAATACCTTTACTTAATGATAGTTTTGCCAGAACTTAAGAAGATACTATGAAAAAAGAGATTTTATTAAAAGCTAGAGCATTAAATAGGATTCTGCTATAATAAGTAGGAGGGGGGAGTAGGCAGAATAGAGATTCAGTAAGAAATACATATTTATTTGATTGTCATGTGTGAGGTAGTTTAATTTTATTTTACATAGAATTGTAAGCATTTGTTTTATTAAGGCAACACTGTAATACTGAAGTATGAAGCTTTCTTTATATATGTAAGTTAAAATATTAATTTCAATTCTTTCCAAAATAATGTCTGATTAATTTGTCACACTGTGGTACATAGAAGTCTTACTTTGTAATCTGATTATTTTGAAAATTCAGCAACTGTAGAATGTTAATGAAATAAAAATCTTTTTCTTTATAGCTTACAGAGTAATTATAAATTTATTTTTATCCTAACAAAAATCATATATATAGGGACTGTCGGCGAGGCATTGTATTGACTGTGCCATAAATACATAAATAACTAAATAAATAAGGGTTGTTAAATATGTGTACCAATTTTGAACGATTTAGGTAATCTTATCAATAATCCATCCTATTTTATAATATACTGTATCAAACAGAACGTACAGGGAAACGGAAATATATATTTATTACATCCATGCTCTTGTTACGCACATGTGTAACGAGTACAGTAAAAGTTTGATAATACAGTTAATGGAGAATGCGAAACGAAGCGTTCGTGTACGATTTTGCGACAGAGAGACAGTTATCTTAAGTCCCGTGCTTTACTGCACTCTTAACAGAGGAAGTGTAAGTTATGCTCCAGAGAAATCTCGGCACCGCCTTCTCCCATAAGAAGCCATGTATAAGCAGACATCCTAGCCTTTAACACAGGTGCTTATGAGCATAGATGGTGCTGTTTCTGGAATCAGCGCCAAGCTACGGAAAACAACCAAGACAGAGAGCTTGCGTTTAACATATATATATATAAAATCACACAGAAAAGAATCAGTGCCATAGACCTTCAACTTTCTGTGCCATTAGTTTAACCAGTTGAGGTAGAACATGGTTGGTTGGTTACTAACACTCCCCACATGGCAACCTTGGCCTTCAGGGTAACCTTGCCCCACCACATGTCCGGACCCATTTCTCAGGTGGAGGCACCCAGAGGGTGGTGTCCATTACCTCCAATGGTAGGGTGATCATGAAGATGACGGTGAGGCGAGAGGACCTACAGCTTATACCATGTATTCCGAACCATGTTGGGCATAGGGGACACTCCACATGTGCTCGACAGAGATGAAGGCGTGGATAGGTCTGACATAAAATCGCCACCCTAGAGCCGGTAATTGAACTCGGGACCCTTAGCACGGAAGCTGCAAATGAAACCACTACCCTGGCACCCTGCCGGTAGAGCATTAAATTTCCCAACTGACTCACTGTTTTTCTGTTAAATCACAAGGCATGCTCAAGTACATTTTGAGATAACATACTCCAATGTTGACCTACAATCCTGGAATTCATAGTTAATTAATATTAGGTGTACCAATGATAGTTCTTATTAATCTGTTGTCTGTTAGGTCAATTGATGATAATTCTTCCACACATGCAGAATGTACGCTAAAGTTGGGAAGGTAGATCAGATAAAAAGATTATTAATTAATCAGTGATTGCACTAATAGTATTAAGTATTTAAAATACGGTAAGTTATCATTGGAATATGTTATCTCAAAATGAATTTGAAAGTGCCTTGTGTTTATAGGGGAAATATGAATCATTTGGGGAATTTAAGTATGTTGTTATAATTGCTCCATTTGTTTAAGTAGCAGAAGCACAGAAAGCCTGATATCCTTGTTTAAAATTCTGGCTATGGCATTGAAGTTTTCATTCTGATTCTACCTTTCTTATCTTACAAGGGAACTATCACTATGCTCACACCTGTACGCACTTGAGAGTTTGATGGCAACATCTCTTCTATCTGTGGAGCCTGTGTAACAAAAATATGGTGCAGAGTATAGCTGGAAGTACCCGAAAATGAGTCCAGAATACGTAGTAACATATAGGCATAATAACACAGCATTGTATGGGAGAGATTGTTTACCCCTCATGGGCAGCAGTCTACACATGGCATACTTACGGAGCAATGCCCCCACACTACACTTAAAACCAAAATCATGGAAACATTCCAATGAATTTTGAAAATACAAGGGGTGTCCTGAAAGTAAGTTCTGTTTCAATTTATCTCCGCTGCAGCACTGCGATCGCAGTTCTGCACATGTGCGGTAGATGCTCTGTATCAAGGAGAAGAAACATGCGCCATTGTGAGATCACTGTCAGTCAAGTACACTTTGTTGTACTTGTTTACAATGTCGCTGTTGATTGAAAATCCCGCCGCTTGTGACATCAGATCTGTGATTCGTTTTATGAATGCTAGGAAAGTGAAACCAATTGAAATTTATCGGCAAAAGGTGTTGTGTTTCTTCACGACCACACACTGCAAATGTGACGAAAAACATCCTACAGGGATTTGGCTGGGACGTGTTTGGCCACCACCGTAAAGCTCTGACCTCGCTCCTAGCGACTTACATCTGTTTTTGCATCTCAAATCTTTCCTTGGCGGTCAACACTTCAACAATGACGAAGAACTGCAAGAAAATGTCTCCAACTGGTTGAAGACACAGGCGGCAAACTTATATGAAGAAGGTATACAAAAACTTGTGCCTCGCTATGACAAATGCCTGCAAAATTTTGGCAGTTATGTGGACAAGTTGTTTAAGAGTTGTAAAATTTTGTGCAATAAAAATTATTAGCAATATCATATTTGTCAACATATTAGCAATAGTTCAGAATAACACTTGTAAAAGACATTGAAACTGTTAAACCTACTAGAGAAACAATAAAAGTCACCATGCAGCAAGACCATAATGAACAGTTATGCTTCTCAATTTGAAAATCATCTTTAAGTATAAACAGTCTCTGGGGGAGGGAAGGATATATAGATATCTGTAATAAATTTGAGCAAGAAGGTTTTGCTTGGGCGAGAACAGGAGTGAGAAGCTTGAAAAGTATAGGGAGATAGAGATTGGGAGCTAGATAAATGTCCATTGTGTGGAGAAGAGAATGCAGACTTCCATTGTATATTATACTGTAGTCAAACAAAGATATGGAGAGAGCAGGTCTGGCTACGTAAATGGGACAATTTGGGTGGCGAAGTAGTAATTAGAAAAATTTTGTCAGCAAAAGGGGAAAAGAACAGGAGAAATACATATAGGGAATTATTTAGGGAAAGTTAAAGACAAATGGCTCAGAACAATTAAGAGAAAAAATGTAGATTAGGATAGGTGAAATGGCAAAATGTATAAAGGGCCTCCAATACGCAATAACCTAGGGTTAGGTGTATGGGGACTGAATGCAACAGGCTGTTTACGGCTAGTGTGAAGAAATGAATAATTTCTATCAATTAACTTAAATAAGACTTAAATGATGAAGCCTGGGACTCAAATAATCACAATAGTAAGTCACCACAAACAGTGTATCTTGGATGTGAGAACCCCTAGTGGTTTACTGGGGAAATATATGAGTCAATTATGGAATTTAATGTCATGACGGCAAGTTGGCCATGATAGCTCAATGGGTAAGAGTGACTGGTTCAAATCCCGGCTGTGGTATTGAATTTTTCATGTCGACTCTATCAATCCAATACCTTAGCCTGTTTTTGACTAGTGTGAACAAATGAACAATTTCCATCAATTAACTTAAGTTATGTTATATGTTTTCATATCAAAATATTCAAACAAAATAGGGCAAATCTGCTGAACAGTTATATGATTTGTAGCTACAATTACAGTGCTTGTCATTGTTGACTCCAGAGCATTATCGACATACATATTTTAGAGGTGATTAAAGTGGATGCAGCCTTTTCTGTCTATACTGCAGAATTATAAATCTGATGAAGATGTTTTTATTCTTTCAAAACTTGAGAAACTCTTATAATTATAACTTAACACTTTTTGGAGAAACTTTCTTTTGTGTGATGCAAGAATATTTTCTAAGTCCAACGGTGCATGTATATGCATGCACAAGCAGTCAACCTGCAGTCCTCGTGTTGCAGCCAACACGAGAAAGATATGTAACACTTGTAGCCAACCTCTACAAAAATTCCCCAGACATCTGTCCTACACCGGTGCAAAAGGGCATGTGGATGCAATTAGCACAGATCAGTTTTGGAAAATACTGACCATGTTTCCTTTCAGGTTTTATTACTTTACAAAAGTAGGCTTGCTGTCCAGCAAAAGTGCCTATTGTACTGTTAGAAGTGAAGGCTATTTGTTCTATGCATTCTTCAAATATTTAAGATTCGTTCAGTACGTTGTTGAAAATCGGAAAATGGCTCGGCAAATCAGTAAAATGTAAGTGTTCAAGGACTGGTTCAGCTACTGCCGCGAACTGTGCCCGATTTTACCATGGACGTTAACAAATGTGACGTAAAAATTGTCACAGCGCTAACACTAATGTTAAATTTATTTAGGTACTGCTTTATGTTAGTTTGCTAGCGTAATTTAGAGACAAGTAATACTGTTGGCAGCACTGCGTTCAGTGGAGAAACAAGGATAGTTTGGCTGCACTGAATTCTTCAATATGCCTACGTACGCAGTAAGGAAATAAACAATTAATAACGTTAAAAGAATGCCCTCCAGCACGAAATTGCACTAAAAAGTAAAGAAATTATATTAAATATCGTGGTTATATATAAAAGCATCAAAAAGTGTGAAGGACTTAGAAAAAAATCGCCGTGTTGCATATTAGAAAGAAGAGCCACACTTTTGCCAGAATATTATGCAAATCAAACTGAGTTGAAGCACTCTTACAACTAACTTCCCTGTAAGCGGGAATAAACTTAAACTGGATTGCTGAGAAGTGGATTTGTTTGAAAGGTTATGGGTTCTCAGATCTATAGATAACCACAATGAAAACGAACACTTACCTTATCATAACAGATGTCAGAAATGTCTTCCTTCTGCATCCACACATCTCTGGACAAATGACAGGGAATGAAGACAACACCTTGAATCTCGTTTCATCATCATGAATCTTTTGGGCGTGTCACCTCCAGGAGAAATGGGTTAGGTGAAGGAACTGAAGGAGGGGCTATAGGTTGCAGGTTGGTCAACACACAGAGGTCTCTAATAATTCCAGGCTTGATGGCCCAGTCATACCGGCAGGCTGCTATCTTCTGGCAGGGTTGAGAAAAACTTTTTGGGCAAGCATTTGTATGGCCTGTCTGATATTGACCAACAATGTACAACCCCTAAGCCTATCTGAAACAGGAAAGGATAGTAAAGTGATAGGAAATAAGGGAAAGGGAAATTCAGGTAAAAGATCACCCCAGCAATTACATAGCCAATAACTAAATCCAAGAAAAACTCATGGTCAAAGTGGTTGACCCTGGGATTCACACCCATGTGAGTCTTACATGTTGCTGGAGAGCTACCTCACATTGTTTCCGACAACTTCCTAAGAAATTGTGTTACCCTGCTAAAGTTCAGCTTCTGAAATAGAGCTAATTTCTTTGCTAATATTTTTTTGGAGGTTGTTTGTGTGTGTGTGTGTGCGTGCGTGCGTGCATGTGTGTGATACGAGGTACGTCCAGAAAGTAAGTTCTGTTTGGTTATAAAATTAAATTGTGTACAGATACAGAAAAATTATTTATTGCACAAAATTCTACAACTCTTAAACTACTTTTCCACATAACTGCCAAAATTTTGCAGGCATTTGTCATAGCAAGGCACAAGTTTTTGTATACCTTCTTCATAGAAGTTTGCCGCCTGTGTCTTCAACCAGTTGGAAACATTTTCTTTCAGCTCTTCATCATTGTTGAAGTGTTGACCGCCAAGGAAAGATTTGAGATGCAAAAACAGATGAAAGCACTTGGAGCAAGGTCAGGGCTGTACGGGGAGTGGTCACACACGTCCCAGCCAAATCCCTGTAGGATGTTTTTCGTCGCATTTGCAGTGTGTGGTCGTGCGTTGTCATGAAGAAATACAACACCTTTTGACAGCCAATAAATTTCAAGTGGTTTCACTTTCCTAGCATTCAGAAAACGAATCACAGATCTGATTTCACAAGCGGCGGGATTTTCAATCAACACTGACATTGTAAACAAGCACAACAAAGCATACGTGGCTGACAGCGATCTCACAATGGCGCACGTTTCTTCTCCTTGATACAGAGCATCTACCGCACATGTGCGGAACTACGATCACAGCGCTGCAGCGGAGATAAATTGAGACATAAATTAATTTCTGGATGCCCCTTGTATTTAATGACTCTGCTGCTGTGCATGATATGGAAGAATTCTGTTGAAAATATCCAGACAGGAGTTTAGTATCAGACAGTGAAAACAATCTGATGTCTTACATTCACATGTTTTGTTTTCATATAGCTTCTACAAATTATTTTTAAGCAAGCTTATTTCTTTCTTTACTGTTATAGTAAAGAGGGGAAATATTTTTTGTTTTGTTCCATTTATACCCTGCCTTTAACTTTAACTTCAATGGTCATATTCGCAGCCGTTCTCCTTTGGAACATATCAAAGGTTGTTGTTGTTGACTAATGGCACTGGGGATTAGTTGATTTGCATCATTTTCCCCCTAGCTTCCCAATATAAAGCCTGTAGATACCCACTTTTGAGACCATTACATTTGTCCAAATGGTGTTTGTTCATGATGACATCCTCTTTACAGATAGTACATTTGGGTGTAGGTATGCAGTGTATTTTATAAAGGTGTTCTGCAAGACAATCATGGCCAGTTTCCATTCTAAATAGGGCCATTGCAGTTTTTCTTGGTAGTTTTTGTATGTCAGTTTTGTCTCCAAAGTTCTTATAATTCTTGTCTTTTAGTTTATCTTCTTCATCAAGTCTCTGCTGTCTTTCAAAATGTAGCTTAATGTTGTTTAATTGTTTATTAATTTCAGTTTGTCTTACAGGTTTTATATTTTGAATTGCACTTTTTTTTGCTAGTTGGTCAGCATGTTCACTACCTAAAAGTCCAACGTGGGCTGGAATCCACTGCAGGGTGACATGGTTTCTTGATTCGACAGCTTTAATTAAACTTCTTATTTCTTTGATGTTTCTTGTTGTTTTGTTTTTATAGTTTACAATCCCATCTGTGGCTGATTTTGAATCTGTTAAGATAACTATGTTTTGCTTTATGTACGGTCTGTACAGGACATTCTGCAGTGCTGCTTTTATGGCTGTTAGTTCTCCATCATAATGGTTTGAAGTTTCGTCTAGTGTTAGATTCTGTGCAAAATGTTTGCAGTATACTCCTGCACTAGCATCTTGTTTGTTTATAAAGGATCCATCTGCATATATTTGGAGCCATTCTTTTTCTGAATATCTTTCATTTTCTGTGGCTATTTGCTCTCATTTCATCTGGTAAATTGGTTTGCTTATGTATTGCATATAACAGGTCATTCTTATAATGTATGTCAATATATTCTGTTGGGCTTGTTTCCTCTATTGTTATTATGTTCTTGTGTTTTGAGTTATTGATGTATGTTCTGAAGCTTGTTTGGCTTTTTAGATTGCTTATATTGCTTATATCAAAGCTGTTAACTCGTATTCATTGGGTTTTAATCATTAGATCACACACACATTCACACTCTCATTCATACTTCCAGACTCTGGGGAAGATGAGGAATTATCTAAGTCAGAGAAAAATCCTCATCCCCACTGCCGGGAATCGAACCTGGGACCCCTAGCACGGCAGGCAGGTGCTCTACCGACTCAGAAGGGAAGTATTGTACTCTACCCAAAAATCTGATGTTGAGATTCATTGGATATGCAGTATACTCCGGATTAATATAATGTCAAGTTGAACTAGTACTCCTTGCTACATATATTGCTAGTGTTTACCTGGAACGCATTTCGTTAGGACCTTCCTGACATCCTCAGCTAATGTCGGCTGTTGAATTTTGACTTAGAGGCAATACGGGCATCTCCATTGGTATCTTGATGAACTTGAAGTTTGGGTTCTCTTTAAAAGTGGTGACAAAATTGAAGAATTTTCCTTCATATTTCTTCATGAATATCTTTTCCCACGTGGTTAATGCAGTTGGATCCTGAATACTTTTTAATGAATGGATTTCTTATTCTATGTTGATTCTCATTCCAAAAATGGTTGGATCCTGAACACTTTTTAATGGATGGATTTCTTATTCTATGTTGATTCTCATTCCAAAAATGGTACGCTACTGCCGATTCGTCTAATTCTTTGTTCTTGACATTTCTAAAATGCTCTTTAAGCCTACAATGTTGAAATTCCTGTTTGTTTTGCCAATATACAAGTTGTCATATTGCTGCCAGGGAGCTACCAGATGAAAGCATATCTGCTTCTGAACTCCATTCTGTTATTTTTTTTTACTGCAAAAAATAAAATGTCTATCACAATATTCATCACATTTTAGTGTGTGTTTATGGTGAAGAATGCATGAGCGTCCAAATGGTTCACCACCGGCATTCATGGTTCCTGGAAGGATGGCAAAATGTGCATGATGAAGAGCACAGTGCAGGACCATTACCGCTACGGCCACTGTTGCAGTTTGGAATGTAGTGGACGAAGAAATGTGCATCACCATTGATGAGATAATGAACCAACTGCATCTTGTAGTGGAAATTGGACAGTCCTCTACTGCGATGATTCTGTTCAGATGTCTTGCAGTATTGAAAAGTCTATTCAAGATGGATCCCACATCTGCTTACTGATGCACACAAGTAACATCAGATTCAGGTGGCAGGGAGATCAACTGTTTTCCTGCATTGTCACTGGAGATGAACGCTAGGTGCATTATTCAACTCCAGAAACAAAATGACAGAGCATGGCATGGAAGAAACCTGGTGAATGTGCACCAAGACCTTGGACCAAGACCAAGACCAAGACCTTGGTCTCTTTGGGCATAGTTATGGCTACTGTCCTTTGGGACTGCAATGGTGTTCTACTGGTTGACTATGTGTCCCGACACACTACAGTTACAGCTGAGAGGTATTGCACAGTCCTTAAGATGCTCAGAGCTGCAATCAAACGAAAATGTCCTGGCCTTCTGTCTTGGAAAATGTTGCTCTTTCCTGACAATGCACACCCCTCTTTAGCTCACATGACCCAAGATTTGCTGCAGCACTTCAAATGGGACCTCTTTCCCCATCCACCTTATTCTCTGGATATTGATCTTTGTGATTTCCATCTCTTTCCACAACTCAAGTTGCACCTTGGAGGCAAGCGGTTTGAGTGATGAGGTCGAAGTGTAGGTGAACAGCTGGCTAATGAGATAGGACCCGAGCTGGTATAACAAAGGTATCAAAACACCGCTGCCAAAATACCAAGTGTTTGGACACAGATGGTGACTATATGGAGAAGCAGTGTATGAGTTGTAGAATGAAAATAAAATATTTCACAAGTGTAAATAATCTGTTTGTATTTTTTATAAATTAGGGAAACTTCTTTATTGAATGGCCCTCATATTAAACATTTCAATATATTCTATGCTTGGGCATATGTTGTTCAAGCATTGCTAATGGTTCAAGTTCTCCAATATTAGTCATTCTTTCAGTTCTTTTCAATATTAAGATTTTTCTCGTGGTTACATGGAAAGAATATGGAATTTTAAGGCCAATATTTACTATCTAATTCTTAAACATTTGATTAACACTGCTCCCTTTGTATCTACAATAAAATTGTAATGTAGCTTCTTCTACTAATATTTATCTCAACTAAAATGAAGTAAATGGAAAAATAAACTTCCATAAGAATAGTTTAAATACCTAATAAAATGATTGAGGGTAGAAAAAGTCATATGAATGTAACACAAGATTTTTCTCTTTAGTAACAAAAACTGGCTTATTTGAGTTTGATATATGAGTCACTAGGTTTACACTCAAACTTCACTTACTTGTTGTATAATTGAAACGTTTTCAAGCTCATTTGATCTCATCCTCAGCTGTTTGGTGACCAACAAGTAAGTGAAGTTTGAGTGTAAACATAGTGACTCATATATCAAACTCAAATATGAAGAATACTTCACTGTTAATAATGCTTCTGCTTTTAATATTTAAAAATTGGCTTATTATATATACTAGTAGTTAACCTTCGCAGGTGACATAATAGATATTGGGGTGAGGAAGAGTGTGCGGAAGATTCAGTGGCAGGTTGTTAAACTATTTATTCATATTGTGCATAATGTGTATTGTGAATTATACTTTTATAGATACATGTTAATAATTATTAGTTCATAATTTAAGTGGAGTTCTTATACTTCTTAGCTATTAATTTGTCAATGTCGGGCTCTGTAATGGAACATGTTGACTATCTGCCACTTACTTTTACTTGTTTTAAAACACAAAGGGGTGTAGACATACCGCAGTAACCAATGCCATTCAGCTGTTCCCTTGCATCAAAAATGAAGGGGAAAAGGAGGGGAGTCACCCTCAGTGACACTCAATGGAACCTCTGATATATACAAACAGTTGCATTTTATTCTCCATATCATTAATTCAACAAAGTTCATATTGATATAATTTCTGATCAAAAATTTACTCTGGGTGTAATATGAAAGGAACAATATTTTTTAAATGAATGTAGAGAATTATGTGAAGTTCAAAGTGGGCAAATGTGATGTAGAATTTTTAACACTTTGAAATTAAAATTATGCATAGCACTGTAATTATCTTTAAGTTAAAATATTCTTTAGGTTTGCTAGGATAAATGGATCTGATTAGAGAAGTTCAATGCATATTTAACACCAGAAGTGACTAATGATTTATAGCTGTGTACATGGATGTAACATGTAACCTAGTGAAGTTAAGCTACACAAATACTCGTGACTTTAATAAGCGTAAATTTCTTTAAGATTTTATTCTTAAAATATAATTATACATTAATTTTACACTGCTCTCTTTTAGAACTATGGTTATTAAATTTGACCATTAATATATTCCATCTTCCCTGCTTCTACACTGTTAAAACAATACTTTTATTGTATAAGGGGCATTCAAAAAGAAACAAAACGGAGTCTGGTATGCACAAACTGGTGACAGGATGTGTGTACCTAAGTGTTGTTCTGACCGGAGTGTGGAAGTTCACAGCCTGTTGCTAGAGGGCAGGCATGCTCATTACGTGACAATACAAAGCTAGCAGCAGCATGCATCAATTGTCCAATGCTGCCACTCGCCTTGCAAACAATGAAATGTAGGTGTCAAAAGAAGAGCAACGAGGTGTTGTTCGTTTTCTGACAGCGGAAGGGTAGGAGGAACGGACATTCATCGACGAATGTCACAAGTGTACGGCAAACACTGCATATCCCTTGCAAAGGTCAAGGCGTGGCACCAGTGCTTCAGGGGAGGATGGGTGTCGTTAGCCAATTTTGCACGGTCTGACGACATCGTCCAGCTGGTTGAAGCACTCATTACCCAGGACCGCCAAGTGACAGTGAAAGCCATAGCCGCCAAGGTCGGATTGAGCGTCGGAAGTGTTCACATCATCATGAAGGAACAACTGCTCTTGCGCAAAGTACTTGCCCAATGGGTGCCCCACAGTCTTCAACCACACCAGGAAGCATGTCGAATGGTCCACTGTCTTGGTCATCTGCAGTGCTATGCTAGGGAAGGGAATGAGTTCCTGGCACGAGTGGTGACTGGAGATGAGTCATGGTGTCATCACTTTGAACCAGAATCAAGACGACAGTCTCCAGTGGAAGCATCCAGGGTCACCACCACCAAAAAAAAGCCAAGGCCATCCACACAAGTGCAGGCAAGATTATGCTGACATTTTTCTTTGACCAAGATGGTCCCCTTCTGGTACACTTCCTGCAGCACAGGACAACATGGAATGCCTAGCGTTACTCCCAATACTTGATCAACCTTCGCCAAGCGATCAAATTAACATAACCAGGCAATCTCACCTGTGGGGTCATTCTGCTCCATGACAATGCAAAGCCTCATATGGCCAACACAGTTGCGGCACTCCTGCAGAAATTCAAATGGGAGGTTCTCGGCCACCCTCCATACAGTCCAGACCTCTCTCCCTGTGATTACGCCACTTTTGGTTCCCTTAAAAAGGTTCTGAAAGGCAAACGATCACCTCAGACAATGACATTCAGCTGTACGTGCGGAACTGGCTCACATCGCAGTCCC
Organism: Mantis religiosa; assembly: GCA_030765055.1. NCBI lineage: Eukaryota > Metazoa > Arthropoda > Insecta > Mantodea > Mantidae > Mantis > Mantis religiosa. The sequence continues at coordinate 35,162,797 of CM060960.1, forward strand.
GGGACTTTTATGAGACAGCCATTCACTGCCTTGTCACACTGGAACAAGTGTCTCAACAGCCAGGGCCAATACTTCTAACATACAGGTACTGATTTCTGTAATTATGTTTCCGGCTTATTTCTTTTTGAATGCACCTTATAATTAAATAAGCATCAATTTTGAAAAGTAGAATCAGAACTGGATAATTCAATGCCATAATCAAGATTTGAATTACATATCATCTGCTCTACCACTGAGCTACCATGGCAACATGCTGGTACAACATTAAATTCAACTGGTTTACATTTTCCCGGTAGAACTACAAGGAAATCTCAAATTTTAGATGACATATCCTAACGGCAACTTACAATTCCTAAGTATCTAAGTCCCAGACTTTTTAAGACTTTATTACAGTTTCCATTTATATGGGTAATCAATGATCTGATTGTTCTAATACATATAAACCATATATAGGCAAACTGTTGAAGGATAGAAAAATTCAATACCATAGCCAGGATTTAACCCCCCGCCCCCACCCACACACACAATTTGTCTTTCAAAAATGTAGGCTAAATATAGCATGCTGCTGTTCTAGAGTAATTTACTTACTGAGAAATTTTGATTAAAATAAGTAATGCTTGTTTTATTAGGTGACAAAACTCCTGAACTTCTGGGGTTAACAAATCTCATCATTCTAACTCAATGATAGAGCACTGATACAGAAACTTGACATTTTGAGTTTATTATTTATTATTATTATTCAATTCATTTAAAGTGTGTAGAATACAGACATTCCAAGGGTGAAGTCTATTCCTCTATATAGCTTCTGCAATTTCATATAGTATTTATATATAACAATTTTTGCTTTTATAGTGTTTACAGTGTTCTCTTATTTCAGTGTCATAGCCTGTGATAATAGCGAAGCTGAAATGAAACGAGAATTGGGAAAGGAAATTTGGAAGGAAATGTTTCAGGCCTTAGTATACAGTACTTGCACAAATTTGCCAGTTATGAGGTATGAAAAAAGTAACATAACCCATGGCGTAACAGCCTGATAGTGGGCCAGAGCCTGCCAACCCAACTAACGGCCTCACGCCTTCATACACAAGGCAGAGGTGGGCAAAAATCCAACCAATACTGGGAGATGATGTGTTTTTTTTTTTTTTTTTAATTTTACGTTCTCCAACATTAAGTCATATCAGACGGTGAATGAAGTTGGTGAAATGATGCTCAAATGTGTCCAGGGTCCATGGAGCTTACAGCTACCCGACATTCGTCTTTAAGGATAAGGGAAAACCCCAGAAAAAACCTTATCCAGGTAACTCACCCTGACCGAGATTCGAGCTCGGGAACTCTTGAATGTGAGGCAGACACGCTACCATGTACACTACCAAGGCAGGCGATGTGATGTGGTGAACATCACACATCCCCAGCTGAAAATTCGGCTTTCTAGACCAGGATTCGCTATCTGGCATAGCTCCTCAATTTCCTCAAAATAATGAGTGGGCACCAGTCGTATACCCAGGACTTAAAATCGGTAACCCCCAGGGGTGAGACGATCCCAGGTGCATTCCGTGTCAGGGAACCAAAGCACAATGCTCTAGCCCACTATATGAGGCCTGAGGAATAAATAAAATGTCAGAGGATGATCCTGGCAAAATCTGAGCCATAGACCTTCTGTACCTTAACAACCTTGGCTACCTGTGCTTGTACTAAATTATGATACAATTAAATACAGAAATACTATTTAATTTCCGTTACTGAAAATTAAATTGTACATCTTATTCAAGATTTTATTTAAAATTTCAAAGATAACTTATTTAAAATGTGTACAGGATATAAAAAAAACAAATAACATACAACTGCTTTTAGCATTTATAACATTTACTTTGAAAATGTACAAAACAAATACATATGATAATGAATATTATTTTTAAATCAATGATTTAAATTAGACAGAGGAACAGATGCTGTTGGCTGCAAGCTCGAAAATGTGGGCAGTGTAATACCATCAGAATTAGAACTTGGATCTTGCATTTCATGAGGGTCATCAATGAAAAGCAAACTGTCTTGACTGAAATGAGAATAGAGCTCGGAGTTTTTATGAGCAATGTCCTTGCTGGCATTGTTAGAAGCAGAAGCAATGTACTGCGGGGAAGTAATCTGATTAGCTTGTGAAGTGAAATCTGTGCCAAGGGTTACAAATGAGCTATGATCAGGAACTTTATTTGCTGAATTAAGAAGTACAGAGTCAATAGAAGACAATGCATTTCCGGGATCTGATAGATCACCACATGGTACACCAGGGTGCTGTAAAATAGTATCAAGGAATTTGGGGTCATGAGCACCAACTAAAACACCATCTGCTTCGGGAATGTATTGATTTGCTGAAGAATGACTGTTATGTTGTGTCTGGGACAGCATGGAAATATTGAACTGCTCTGACGTCTGCTTCGTTAACATTACATTTGAATGAGTGGTGATGTGATTTTTAGGTACAATTGTGTTACCAAAGTCTGTAGAACTTGACAGACAGTCTACAACACCAGCAGCATCTTCCTCTTCATGTTTCTTGCGATGATTATTGAGATTACCTGTTTGGGAGAAAAGTTTACCACAACGGGTACATTCGTAAGGTCTTTCTCCAGTATGACTTCGATAATGTCGTCTGAGTTTGTATGATGTGGCAAAGTGTTTCCCACATCTATCACAGCTGTAGTTGTTCTTTCTAGAAGGAACCCCATGCAAGCTGAGAACATGCGAGCGCAGAGAAACCCTGAAATCAAAATGAGCTGTTTTGTTACTGATATTTGAGATACTTTTTTTATACTGTATGTACTATTATACTGAAATTAGTGATATACTGGAAAAATACAATTGTAGACAAATATCTGAGCAGTAAAAGGGGAAGGGTATATATGATATTTATTGATCTAGAAAAGGCATTTGATTCTATTAATAGAGAAGCATTGTGTATAAAATTAAGCAGTAAGGGGAAAAGTCATCCAGTTATAGAAGTAATTAAGATGATATACCAGGAGAATGAGTTGTGTATAAAACTCACTAAATCTATATCGAGTAAGGTAGGGATGTAAACTTAGTCCAGTATTATTTAATCTTTATATCGATGGAATTATAGAGGAGATATCAAGTTGTAGAGTACATTCACCAGTTATAAATAATAAAGAAATACTGGGGCTACTGTTTGCAGATGACCTAGTAGTTGGGTCCATATCAAGTGGAGGGCTGAGAAGAGCAATCGAGGCAGCCAATTCTTATTGCAATAAATGGGGTTTGAAGGTGAATGAAAACAAAACAGATTATGGTCTTCAAAAAAGGATACAGGTTTCGTAAGCATGAGAAATAGGAGGTTAATAGAAGAGAAATAGAGGTAGTAAGGAGATTTGATTATTTGGGGGCAAGGTTGAGTTCAGATGGTAGCTGGAAAGAACAAAAAAAGATGTCTGTGGCAAAAGGTAAAATGGCCATGTGAGGGATAAGATCATGCTACAGTAAACTGCCAGATATAAATGTCAAATGGTTGGAGAGGATTTATACGGCAATAGTAGAAAATAGAATGTTACATGGATCAGAGGTTTGGGGAATAGATGAGGCTTGGAGAGAGACTGATAGAGTGCATAGATCCTTTTGTAAATATATATTGGGATTACCAATAGCATCACCTAATGGGTTAGCACAAATGGAACTGGAATTAAAATCTTGTCAAGGGCAATGAAATATTTATACAGAATCACTAACTTGGAAGATGGCCATATTATTAAAGAATGTTTTCATATTCAAAAGAGAAGTAACTGGGGAGGGTCTTGGGCGCATAAAATGAATGACGTGTTGAAGCAGATAAGTATGAGACATTCTTGGATAAATGCAGCGTATGGGTATAGAGGCTTCTGGAAAGAAGTTTAGATTAGAAGATATGGACAGACAAGACATTTTTGTCAATACAAGTGACAAAAGCTCACTGAGATTATATAGGGAAATAAAAACAACCTGGGGTAGGGAAGGATATATAGATATATGTAGTAAGTTAGGGCGAGAAGGTTTTGCTTGGGCGAGAACAGGAGTGAGAAACTTGAAAGGTATAGGTCAAGAGAGGGAGCTAGATAAATGTCCATTGTGTGGAGAAGAGAATGCAGATTTCCATTGTATATTAAATTGTAGTCAAACAAAGATATGGAGAGAGCAGGCTTGGCTACGTAAATGGGACAATTTGGGGGGTGAAGTAGTAATTAGAAAAATGTTGTCAGTAAAAGGAGAAAAGAACAGGAGAAATATAGGGAATTATTTAGGGAAAGTTAAAGAGAGATGGCTAATAACAATTAAGAGAAAAATGTAGAGTGGGATAGGTGAAATGGCAGAAAGTGTAAAAAGGAGCAGAGGGCCTCCATTACACAAAAACCTAGGGTTAGGTGTATGGGGACTGAATTACTATTCAATGGTGGGCAACATGATAACATGATAGGATTTTCAGGATTTAGGAATATATGGCATATTTCAGTATGGATTTTATAATTGTAATCTTGATTTTGTATTTCCATTTGTTGATGTAAAAGGAAATAAATTACTATTACTACTACTACTATTTGGTACAATTTCATGATTGGTAGACCAGAAATGGTGAGCTATTGCTGATTTTTCTATTTGTTTGTATTTCATGCATCTCATATGTTCCTGTAATCTAATATGTAAACTTCTTTTGGTTTTTCCTATATAGAACTTATTGCAGTCTGAGCAGTTGATTTTGTATATACCTGATTTCTTGTTTTTAGGAACTGGGTCTTCCAGGTTGTTGCATAATAAGTTTTTTAACTGAATTTATTTTTTGGGGCTAGGGTGATGTTGTACTTCTTGAATATCTTGTTGAATTTATGATGCATTCTGGGATGATATGTGAATTTCCTGAACTGTGTCTCGGTTTTTGATTCTGTTAATTTTGTGGTATCCAATATGTGTTTCTGTTTCTTGAATTTCCAGATTTTCTTTTCTATTAAGTGTTTACTGTATCCATTAATTGCAGCTATGTTAATCATGTGGTTATATTCTTTGTTGTATTCATTCTTTTTCAATGGTATATTGACTAGTCTATATGCTAAGCTGTCCAAAACTGCATGTTTGTGGGGTGTAGGGTTGTAGCTATCATTCCTGATGTAATTATCTGTTTGTGTTGTTTTCCTGTAGATGCCAAAAGATATGTTATTTAATTCATGGATTATCTTCAAATCTAAGAAAGGTAGGTAGCCATCTTTTTCTATCTCTATTGTGAACTTTATTGCTCTATTCTGTATGTTCAATAGTTTTAAGGAATCTTGTATGAATTTGTGTGGAACAATGGCAAAAATATCAACATATCTATACCAGTATTTGAAGATGTATGGGAAGGATGATGTAATATGTGTTTCAAAGTAGCTCATAAAGAGGTTGGCTAGGAAAGGTGAAAGTGGATTGCCCATTGTTAGGCCCGAGGTCTGTTGATAGAATTTACCGTTGAATGTAAAGAAATTTTGATATATGCATAAATGAGTAAGTTTTGTGAGATCTATTTCTTCTGCTGAAATGTTAGTTTGTAAGAGCCATTTCTTGAGAAGTAACGTGAGTTCAACTGTTGGAATGCTGGGGAAAAGAGAGGTGACATCAAATGATACTAGTTTGTCTTCTGTGTCCAAATGCAATTTTGAAATCACAGTTCAGGAAATTCACATATCATGCCAGAATGCATCATAAATTCAACAAGATATTCAAGAAGTTCATCATCACCCTAACCCCAATAAATAAATTCAGTTAAAAAACTTATTATGCAACAACCTGGAAGACCCAGTACCTAGAACAAGAAATCAGGTAAATACAAAATCAACTTCTCAGATTGCAATAGGTTCTACATATGAAAAACCAAAAGAAGTTTACATATTAGGTTACAGGAACATATGAGATACATGAAATACAAACAAATAGAAAAATCCGCAATAGCTCACCATTTCTGGTCTACTAATCATGAAATTGTACCAAATATAAAACTATTAAAATCAGCCAGTAATGCAGCCAAACTCGATGTTTGGGAAAAGTTGCTAATTATAAAAAACAAACAGTATACTTTAAATTTCGAATTGCCGCCTGAAAACTCTCTTTGGAAGTTCATCTCACAGACAACAGATGCCGCCACAGACAACCAGCTCACTTCAAAAAACCATGGATCCAACCAGTCGGATATCTGCTGACGATGGGGACAAAACGTTCTCCGAAATATGTCCAAGTAAGGAAAATTTAAGTGATGTTTGTTTTTGAATTACTGACTCATTACTTTCAAATACAGTAATTTGTTTGAATACATTAAGAACTTTAACATGCTTACCTGAATCTAAAAGTTTGACCACAATGTGGGCATTTATGGGGATTCAATCCAGTATGGCTTATCACATGTAACTTAAGAGTTGATCGTTGACTGAATCCTGTTCCACAAACCTCACATAAAAATGGTTTTGCTCCGCTGTGTATAAGGCGATGTCTCACCAAATGAGCAGGCGATCTGAAGGCCTTGGAACAAATTTCACAAATATGCTGTCTCTTAGTACCAGATAATGTATTTTTGATCTGTGATGTACCCTTTAGCTTCTTTGTTTGCATGAATTCACAGCTGCTGCACCATACTGTGGTGCCAACATCTACAGATCCACTGTTTCTCAAGAAATATGCCAGTTCCCCTTGTTGGCCACAGACACGGCACTGGCATATGACAGTTCCAATGCCATGTGTAACCATGTGCAATGTAGTGTGAGATGCAGCTTCGAGGTACGTCTGACAGAGCATACACTCAACTTTTCCTTCTGGACCAATGCTAACTGTTGCCACTTGACCTTCGTTACGAACCTGTGCAACAGCACCTGTGGATTTGTCTGATTTATATGGTGAACCAGATATATTCAACTCTATTTCATTTTTATCCAAGGATTCCTGAAAATTAAATATATATTTTGGTAACATGAATATTTAAAAATAAAATTAGATTACAATCCAGATGTTTGGTTATTTCAACAAATTAAAGAGGCAGGCAACAATAGCAATGAAAACATAAAAATAAGCATGATAAATATTATATGAATGTGTTGCTCTCAAACGACTTTCTCAGTTCATTCTTCGACAAACCCATCTTATTCCTCTACCCACTTCTTGTTAATTCAAATAAATTTTGAGCATGTTGTTATATGGTGGCTTTAACATTTTGCAGCATTTACATGATGATAAATCATGAAAATAAAACAAAATAATGGCTTTCCATTGAAGAAACCTATAATTATTTAAAACCTCGGCTCTTATTTCTAATATGCGACGTGATAATTTTTTTCTAACTCCTTCACACTTTTTGATGTTTTTATATACAACCATGATTTTTAATATAGTTTCTTTACTTTTTAGTGCAATTTCGTGCTGGAGGGCATTCTTTTAACATTATTAATTGTTTATTTCCTCACTGCATATGCAGCCATATTGAAGAATTCAGTGCAGCCAAACTATCCTTGTTTCTCCACTGAACGCAATGCTGCCAACAGTCTTACTTGTCTCTAAATTACACTAGCAAACTAACACAAAGTAGTACCTAAATAAATTTAACATTAGTGTTAGCACTGTGACAATTTTTATGTTACATTTGTTAACGTCGATTTTAACATCCGTTGGTAAAATCGGGCACAATTCGTGGCAGTAGCCGAACCAGTCCGCAAGCTCATACATTTTACTGATTTGCTGAGTCATTTTCCGATTTTCAACAACGTACTGAACAAATCTTAAATATTTGAAGAACGCACAGAACAGCCTTCACTTCTAACAGTACAATTGGCACTTTTGCTGGAAAGCAAGCCTTCGTTTGTAAAGCAATAAAACCTGAAAGGAAACATGGTCAGTATTTTCCAAAACTGACCCGCGCTAATCGCATCCACTGCCCTTTTGCACTGGTGTAGGACAGATGTCTGGGTCATTTTTGCAGAGGTTGGCTACAAGTGTTACATATCTTTCTCGTATTGACTGCAACACGAAGACTGCAGGTTGTCTGTTTGTGCACACATATACGTGCAACGTTGGACTTAGAAAATATTCTTGCATCGCACGAAAGAAAGTTTCTCCAAAACCTCAAACCATCTTGGAAATGGTTAATTGTAAACTTAAATTGTGTGTTTTAACAAAATCTACAGTTTACTGTTGTATGCAAACTTCTTATGGTTTCGAGATTTAACTGTATTGGAACACCACAGTGAAGCGAAATAATTATTAATTATTAGATGAGTCGTATTTATTACACATCTGCTTCACTTTCGTACCTATTTTGAGGACATGTTTCGCAAATGCATTGTTTGCATCTTCTGCTCTTATGCAACTAAAGCTTGATCCAGTGGTGTGGTGGGTGTGGGTAATTCTGGAGTTGCTGCTGCCATCTGTTGATTTAGTGATGAAAATAGTTTCAACCCAATTCCACACAAACATGCCACCATCAACAGTCTCACACACAGATTAGTAAATCTACCCCTCAGCCAGCAAGAATATCAAAACGAATACCATCAAATCTTAAAAACTGCAATTAAAAATGGATATGGAAAAAACCTTGTAGATAAAAAACTAAAATCATTCAAACTTCAAAAGAGATTAAAACAGATCACAGCTCTCACAACACCAATAAAACAAGAAATTAGATTTGCTAAATTTACTTACCACCCCTGGGCCACAAAAAAGTTCCAAAAAATATTCAAGAAATACAATATAACATTGGCACCAAAAAAACAATTACAACATTAAAAACCTACTTCACAGTAATAATACTGATAAGATAAAACCAGAGGAAAAGTCAGGCATTTACAAGATTAAGTGTAAAGACTGTGAAAAAATTTACATAGGGAGAACAAAAAGAAACAGGCACTAGAAAGAAAGATCACTTCAGGCACTTAAGATACAAAAATATTGATAAGTCCGCAATAGCAGCTCATTTCTGGTCTGAAAATCATGAAATAGAAGATAGCACAGAATTACTAAAATACGTACAAAAACATAGTGAACTCGTCATATGGGAGAGAATATACATAGAAAAACATAAAAGCCAACTAATGAACTTTGAAATCCCGCTAGAAGAGAATCCCACATTTAAGTTCATCACTAAATCAACAGATGGCAGCAGCAACTCCAGAATTACCCACACCACTGGATCAAGTTTTAGTCGCATAAGAGCAGAAGATGCAAACAATGATTTGCGAAGCATGTCCTCAAAATAGGTACAAAAGTGAAGCAGATGTGTAATAAATACGACTCATCTAATAATTAATTCTTATGGTTTATTTAATGCTCTTCCAAATGATCTTAAAGGAACAATTTAAGTGCCTTCAAAATTGTTGCCACAGAGTACCTGTGTTCAACATCATTTAATTCTGCACAAAGTTATCTGAATGACAAATTTTCCTAATAATGCTTACTTAACTCTGTAAGTAAAATCTAGCTGTTTTAAAGAGAAATAATTGCCAATTTATCTTTGATATCTACTCAAAAGCTATTTAAATGAATGTGTGTTTGTATGTGTGAAGCATTTTATACTGAAATATTTGTCTTTGTATTTATTTCATCCTTTGGAACATAATACATATGTTATAGGACACGTCAGTTCAAGATACAAAGATAAATATAAAAAGTTACATAAGACTAAAAACTGTAAAGATACAGGATCCAACAAAAGACTAAAGTAGAAAAAGCAAATAAATATAAACTATATAAAGACCATAGAGAAATGTTATATAAAAGTAATTGTTCACAAATGTGGAGTTTACTCTAATTCATGATTTAATTTAATTCAATTCAATTTGTTTTGTCCTTTTGATTGATATCAGGCACGTCATAGTATAAAAAATACATTAATGTCCACTGTCATTTACAACCACTTAAAACTAATAAACATTTAAAAACTCTTTTACAGAATAAAAGGAATGTTGCAGTAAAAAGAGTTTTACTCCCTTTTTAAAATGTATAAGGCTCTTCATTTTCATTTTCAGAGCAAGTGGAGATATCTTAAACAAGCAATTGAGATAGAAGGCTTATGGCCTGTTGATTCAAATTGGAAGTTACGGCTATAAGTTTCTAAAGTGCCCGTATGCCACTGCTAATGATGATACTACTTGAGTGCACAACACATGAAAATAAAAAAACATGTTGTAGCACTCCCTCTGGTGCAATGGTAATGACATTAGCTTTCAAGTGATAGACAAACGGTTTCGAGTCTTCCTCACCTTTTTAATATTTCACCTAAGCTTTAAATCCTTGTATAAATGTGTGCATTTTACAGAGCAATTTCACTTTGTCAGTGCAAATAATTACAATTCTTTCTAACAGGCTCTGCTTAATATTTTCATACGCTGTACGTCTAACTGGGAGGTGATTTTTTTTTTTTTTTTTAAATTTACGTCCTCCAACGTTAAGTCATATGAATGAAATGGGTGAAATGATGCTCAAATGAGTCCGGAGTCCATGGAGCTTAGAGTTACCCAACATTCGCCTTCCAGGATAAGGGAAAACTCCACAAAAACCTTATCCTGGTAACTTGCCCTCACCGAGATTCAAACTTGGGACCTCTTGAACGTGAGGCAGACACGCTACCATCTACGCTACCAAGGCGGGCAATTAGGAGGTGATTTAAAGAGTGAATGAACTTACATTAAATAAAAAATAAATTTAACTCTTGCGTCAGGTTTATAGAAACTGCTCGAAATGGCGACCTGCACTTCCAATGCAAACTTAACAGTGAAGGAATGACTGTCACACTGTCCAAAATTCCTGGTCTGTCGAATAGCTTCACATGCTGCTATTACTCGGGTGGTTAGGTCCTCTTCTGAGGTAATAGGTCACAGAAAAAGAAATCGTGTTGAGGTGAGGAGAACATGTTGGCAAAGAAAAAAATACTATATGACAGGAACTGAACCAATGACCTTTGGAACACCAGTTTTCAACATTACGGATTGAGCCACCAGAACAGTTACAGAAACATCACTAGAGTAGTTTAAGTTAATTCGTGGAAATTAATCATTTCTTCACACTAGCCACACGTAGGCTAAGTTATGGATAGAGTCAACATGAAAAATTCAATGCCATGGCCGGGATTTGAACCACGGATCTCCTGGTTTCCGTCCAGTTGCTCTAACCCATTGAGCTAACATGGCCAACGTGCCGTCCTGACATTAAATTCACCAGTTGACTCATATTCCCGGTAAACCACTAGGGGTTCTCGTATCCGAGATATACCATTTGTGGGACTTACCATCGTAAGTACTTGAGTCCCAGGCTTCACCATTAAACTCTTATTATTTAAGTTAATTAGTGGAAATTAATCATCTGTTCACACTAGACGCACATAGGCTAAGGTTTTGTATGGATAGAGTCAACATGAAAAATTCAATGCCATGGCCGGGATTTGTACCACGGATGCCATGGCGTTGAATTTTTCATGTTGACTCTATGCATACAAAAACCTTAGCCTATGTGCGGGTAGTGTGAAGAAACGATTAATTTCCACCAATTAAGGGCACTGGGAGGTCGATAGGTTTAAAAAAATCCATTTTTTGTTTTTAATGTTAAAAAAATTATATAATTCTTCAGCTTTAAAATTATATATATAACATAGGTTGTCAGCTGGTATTAAAGCCCTTTAATTCGTTAATTTAAAGATGGCGGCGTAATGATACGCCCACTTCCTGATAATGGTGCTTAATCTTTGATCGTGATTTCCCAAAACCTTGATTTTTCATATTTTAGGTGCATGTTTCTCAAAAACTATAAAAGATATTGACACAAAATTTGTAGTGGTTATTTGAACACATTAGGCTAACCTTTATATTCTTGTGATTTATAAAATGGATGAAAATAAATATTCAGTCCTTCAAAATATTATCTTTTTTTAGTCAAAACTACTTAATTTTTCATGTACATAGTATAAACCATATGTGATTTTCATTTAGCCGATATTATAAAACTGTACCTTAGGTTGTTTAGGATAAAACTTGATGCATGTAGCTTTAAATTCCTACAAGTAAAGTGCACCTGAAAAATAGGGTGCAATATTTTTTTCAGGACACACGGTGTGATTTATGCACCTTTTGCATGGACCTATGTGAACGTAATTTAAATATTATACAGTAGTTAAATGCACACATCCTTATATAGTAATCATAATGAATTTCAATTTCTGATAATGTTTTGTTTTCTATATATTTAAATTTTAATATTGGTAAAAATTAGTCTTGTCTGGGGGAAAAATAACCTCCCAGTGCCCTTAAATAATAAGAGTTTAATGGTGAAGCCTGGGATTTAAGTACTTACGATAGTAAGTCGCCACAAATGGTGTATCTCGGATACAAGAGCCCCTAGTGGTTTACCGGGGATATATATAAGTCAACTGGTGAATTTAATGTCAGGACAGCACGTTGGCCATGGTAGCTCAATGGGTTACAGCGACTGGACGGAATCCAGGAGATCCGTGGTTCAAATCCCAGCCATGGCATTGAATTTTTCATGTTGACTCTACCCATACCACTAGAGTAGGTTACATGATGCAAGAAGGCAATTAATCACTGTTCAGTGCCGCACTGGCAGGTGATTAGTTCAAGATTTGAGAAATCTTTGAGACATTAAATCTTGAGAACGCCAATAACGAGCTACTGAGAATGTTATTTCTATACTCAGGAAGCAGTTTTAAAGACTTTCTAATGTTTAAATATCAACTTATAAGCATCTGATGCCAATTAGGTCTAACACAATGTTTAGCTGCAGACCATGCATTGCCTATCTCAACTTGTTTACATCAGTCATGTCCACAATCATTGACATTATTTCAGTGTAGTTCATGTATATATAACATTTTAAATATTAAAAGCAGAAGCATTATTAACAGTGAAGTATTCTTCATATTTGAGTTTGATTTATGAGTCACTTTCGCCTATTTTAGCAGACCTATACATGAGCTATTTTGAAACACACGTAGTAAAGGCCTTCCCACAGATTTATAAATTTTGGCGGAGATATGTTGATGATGTTTTTGCTATCATTCCGAAAAAACTTAGAGAAGATTCTCTAAAATTACTAAACCTGCAAGATAATCACATCCAATTTACTATGGAAGTAGAAAGAGACAACACCCTACCCTTTTTGGACCTCAAGATAACTAGAAATTGTCATGGTGTAGATTTTGGAATATACAGGAAACCCACACACATAGATAATTACATAAAGAAAAATGAATACAACCCAGTTTCATATCAACTAGCTGCCTTTAGAAGTCTGATTCACTGGCTACACAACATCCCACTCAGCAAGGATGAATTTTTGAAAGAACAACACATAAAAGAGATAGCAGTATTAAATGGATTCAACCCAGCCATCATAAGGAATATGATGAAGAGAAAAGAAAAACTGAAGATAATATCAAAAAATACCACTCTCACACCACTTAAAAACACAAATTGGCAATATAGAAAATTCACCTACCATCCATGGGCTTTTAGAAAATTTGAATGAATCTTCAAAAGACTAAACTTAAAACTAGCACCCCAAAACAAATTCAGTCTGAGGAACCTGCTAAATAAACCACTGAAAAATACAATCCCCAACAATTTGAAATCAGGAATTAATCAGATTAATTGTGAAACCTGTGAAAAAAGCTACATAGGAGAAACTAAGAGAAACTTAAATCTCGATATAAGAGAAACTTGTTAACCAGGCAAAAAGAACACCAGAGGAACATTAAGTTGAAACAAACAGAAAAATCTGCAGTTGCACACCATTTTTGGACAGAAAACCACACCATTGGCCACAACATTAAACTGTTAAAATCTTTAAGTACACCCATAGAATTGGATATTTGGGAAAAAATATTCATAAACAAAAACCGTGATAAAGTTATAAATTTTGAAATCCCGGCATTAAATGAAGTATTAAAACTTAGTGCCCCTAACACCAGATGGCAGAGAGATCGGAGCTCCGTAGTAGCGGAAGAAGAGGAAGGTTCATTTAGTCACCAAACAGCTGAGGATGAGATTGAATGATCTTGAAAACGTTTCAATTATACAACAAGTGAAGTTGAGTGTAAACATAGTGACTCATAAATCAAACTCAAATATGATAACATTTGTCAAACTTTGCCTCAGGCTCAAAATGCAACAAAACTTAAGTCTTACCTCATTAAATCGGAGTCTTTCTTCTTCAAGTCTTTTCTGCACTTCTTGAACCATATCACAGAATTCCATGAAATTATTTATTACTGTCTCGCACTCAATGCACACAAATTTAGGAAGGCCATCTCCAATTGAAATGTGAACAACCTGGAAAGATTTTTAAGCATTCAATTGCAGTAATAGGAAATAAAAGCAAGATGTAATATGTATTTCTAAAAATGTACTACTTACCTCTTTGGAGAGATTTTTGTTAATTTTCAAGATAAGTTCTTCATGCTTTCCTCCTGCACTATACACATCAACACCTTGAGATTTGTTAAGGCCACAGAGGCGGCACTTGTTTGATGCAAAACATTTCTGTATCATCATTATTCCAAAAATGAATTTATAACATAAACAATGTTAAATCTCAGTGACCTGCAAAACAAATTAACCTTTTCACATAAGTTATACAAACAGGCTAGTAAATAATAAAATTCTCTTTTAATTTAGTAAACTGACTGTAATGGTAGCAGCTATTTGGGCTTTGTTCCTAGTCTACTTTCACTAAGCACTCACGCTTTAACTTTGAATATCATGCATCCATTCACTATACATGAACCTGATTTATCAAACGGGAGAGAAAAGAAATGAGGTTTTGCATCATTTTTAAAAGTGATACAGTGGGCCTGTATCTATAAAACTTAACAAACAATAAAGATATGTACGAAGCAAAGATACTTAGAAATTAGTTCCGTTTTGAACTATTCGGGTAATTTTGCTTGTTCCACTTTTCTTGCATTAAATGCATACAACTCATTTTATAAAAGAAATTAATGAACTTAGAGCTTTTTTCACTACAACTTTTTGCACTGTGTAATGCCTACACAGCCTGCATTCAAGAGGTGCTGAGTCTGAATCTGAGTCAGGGCGAGTTACCTGAATGAGATATTTTTTTTTTAGTTTTCCCATCAGTGTGTATAAGCAATTCCTAAGTCGGAAGCAAATAACGTTTTGGTTTTGTGTCTATTAAGTGCCATCTCTTGTATGAATTTTACTTTCCCATCTAGCATATAACATTTCCTTTTTCTTTTCTCCGTGACTGATTAAAAGCAACTGAGAACTGAAAGACAAAACCACTGTTCAAAGTAAACCCAGAAACTGAAAATTATCTTTACTTCTCATTTGTTGCTATGGCACTGTTGCGCCGAAAGATGTACATGATCTATCGTCTTTGTCTTTTGCTTTAGTGGTCAAAAGTGGCCTGCTCAGCTTGCAACTTTCTGCGCAGTGATAAGCAAAATGTGTTTTGAGTTCTTTTAAGACAGCATTTAATTATGTATAACTCAGTTCTATTTTACTGAAATTTAATACTTATAACAGTGAATATGTATAAATAAGATTCAATTAACGTGTTTCTAAATTATGTTTTCTGGGACCTGTAAATAATTACATATAAATATAATTTGCATACAATTGGGTAAGTTCTCTCAGCAATTTCTAGAATTTTATTTATCCCACACTTAGAAATCACTAATGACCTGAAGTTCTTAATAACACTACTCAATATAGAATCAGTAAGTTACTAAAGTTACTATTTGAAATATAGATGGATCTAATATACACATCAATTACAAGACTAAAAAAATAACAAAACAAAAAAATAAATAAAAAAAATTGACATACTACGATATTTCCGTGATTCCATATATATATTTGCTCCCTAGAGCATTTTCTTACGTCCTCCAACGTCAATCATATCGGACGGGGAATGAAATGGATGAAATGATGCTCAAATGAGCCTAGGGTCCATAGAGCTTAGAGTTACATTCGTCTTTGAGGATAAGGGAAAACCCCGGAAAAAACCTTATCCAGGTAACTCATCCTGACCGAGATTCGAACTCGGGGCATCTTAAACGTGAGGCAGACATGTCCCTAGAGCTGCCAATATATAACCTACAGAAGAATGACTATTTTAGCATAACCTGGGACTGAGGGTCCTGATAACTTTTATATCCACGCGAAAGTAGTAACTATTTCTACATCATCTTCTAGATAGCGATCGCTGGGCGATTAAACTATGAAAAAATCTACCCTCCCATACAACTTTTATACGTTAAACACACGTCAACAGAAGTTAAATGTTAACCTTCCTTCACAAACATGATTTTACCATTGCTTTTGCTTTTTTTTTTTTTTTTTTTTTTTTTTTTTTTTTTAGAAGGGGCAGCTCAACTGAAGGCTAATGTCACATTGGGTTACATTACGCGTAACGCAATGTAGAAGTGTTTGACAATATTACAAGGAGAACAAGAATATCGAAGCTATTAACTACTCAAACCTTTCTAACCAAACTTTATTAGAATGTACAATTGTATCACACGGAAAGGGAAGAAAATCAAGATAACTATAATATAGCTGTAGGAAAATAAGAGGTTTAAACGCACCTCCTAAATCGAGAATCCACATCAATTAAGGAGGGTTGAATTAATCAATTCACATATATCCTCAACTTTATGCAGACTTAAACATTATCTCCACAGAATAATAAACAAATGAACAGCCTCTACCACCTGAACTCACTAGTATCACAGAAGGGCATATAATTTAATTTTACATTGCACAAGACAACAGATATTTACGCACAGATAATTTACTATGCACAATGGTAGGACTAGGACCCAATTACGGCTGACTATCCCTCTGGTTTTCCAGAGAACATTGGCATGCCACAAGTAGTTCGCCACGTGAACATGTATTCTCCGTCCGCTCTGCATAATAGTGCTTAACCAGGGTGGAGGAACTAGCAGACTAAGGTGCAGCCTGAGTGTTATTGCTGCATATTCACCTTTGATAAGGTTTATCCGTAGAAATATTTTTATTTTTGGAATATTCATGTAAGATTATTGATTTTAAGTGAGAAGAGGTTCGTGAGGTAGCACAATGCTCCTTGGAGTCTGTGATCAGCATACAACACACATTGCATCCTGGTTTTGTGGTATAGAGTACTCCACGCACTATAACATCTATTATACTGACAGCGGGATGGGGGCTCCGGTCTGAAACTCCTGCTATACTTACACATGAGCGATAGTAAGGGATACTGTATTATTAAAAGATAGGAGCTTTTTGATCTTCTTGTACCTTAAAAAAGCTTTGTCTAACAATTTCTTCAAAACTATTCCTTGCGTTCTAGAACGCTTATTTTCGCAGCTCAAACTTCATAAGTTATCTACTGAATTCTATGACCTACACGTAACCTCCTCGGCAATGAAATAAAAGAGCTCGATCCACAGATGTCGGTGCAATCTCCAACATCCTCGTATCAGAGAAAACACACCGTATTGCTCAACTTCTCTAAAGGTTAAGGTAACTTCAATGAAGTTTTATAAAAACAAGTGCATCAAACAGTAGATGGAAATATGCACTTGACAATTAAATCACTATAATCCAGAGGTGCCATCTAGTGTCAATGAGGGTGAAATGTGTAAAATGTGTAGTGTTTAACGCCCGCTTTTACTACATACGGCACCACAGGCGGTGACACTGATGATGCATGAGATGAAGATGGAGCTACGGTGGAATGAGATAGCCGGGGAAACCGGAGGTCCCGGAGAAAACCCGCCACAACGCCGTGTTGTCCACGGTTACCTGGGATCGAACCCGGGCCGCCTTGGTGAGAGCCAAGCGGTCTAACCACTGAGCCACGACGTGGCCATCAATGAGGTGATTCCCCTCCTTTTCCCCTTATTTTTTTCGCTTAGCGTCGCGGCCGACATCGAAAAATTAATAGCCAGAAAGAATAAGAACCTCAGTTAAATTATGAACTAATAATTAACAAGTAACTATAAAAGTATAATTCACAATGGTATTCAATACACATTATGCACATAAAAATATGAATAAATAGTTTAACAACCCGCCACTGAATCTTCCGCACGCTCATCCCCACCCTAATATCTATTACGTCACCTGCGAAGGTTAACTAGGAGAGGGAAAAGGTAACCACCCTGTTTCCTTTCAATGACACCACTGCCATAATGCATTAAAATTTTTAATAAAATATATTCATATTTTTTAAGCGAATAAATCCCTTTGTTTATATGGGAATTTATGTTGCATTAAATCTGTGCTTCTATCTGCATAATTAAAATTATATCCATTATTGATAGGTTAACGTTTTACTTTAGGGAAGTCTGGAAGGAAGTCTGCGGTTGCTCATTCATTACGTCCTGTATAGCGTTTAGTAATCTGGCTTCCCTAGACTATTAATTCGATATTCAACAGTCAAACAATATTGAATTAATGGTAACTTTAAAAACAAATAGCATCGAAAAAAATGAATTATCTCCAGGGCAACAATGGTTTGGATTTGAGAGGAGAATTACAGCTGTATTCAAAAGTAAATAATTTAGTTATATGTAGTTTCTGAAGAACAAGAAATAGGTCTGTGTGATACCGTGTGTCAATAGTAAATACATGGATCGTTTATTTTAATGAAGATAATTGAGCTTACACACAACCAACTGCCAGAGTGGTGAAATTTGTGTAGAGGTGAGTTTGACTTTAATACAGGGACATACGCACTTTGTAAACACATTTAGTATTTTGCAAGCACTCACTCAAAAATGTGGGGGTCGTTTTTAAGGTTTCTCCAGATAGAAAATTAATGTTTTAACTTATGAAGTCTGTTCAAAGAGTTCCGCAATATTTGTCATTTCGCACCAATAGAGTGTTGGACCAAAATGATGTTGGCATCCCTGCAAGCACCTATGTTTGATATATCGATGCCGGAAGTTTCGTTGCATGTCTGTTACCGTTCAGTGCTATATTGAGTAGAACGTTATGTCGCACAGTTTGCGAATTTCGAGATAGCAAAGTTAGAGGAACAATGCGTCTGCATTAAATTTTACGTGAAACTCAAGAAAACTTTTACTGAAACACATCAAATGATATAGGATCCCTATAGTGAGAGTGCGTAAGCGGTGCTCGGTGTTAAGAATGGTTCACGCGGTTTAAAAATGGCCGGGCGGAAGTAAAGGACGACCCTCGTTCAGGACGTTCTTCGACGTCCACAGACGACGCTCATGTCAGGAACGTCAATGAAATTGTGAATGCTAATCGAAGACTTACTGTTCGAGAGACTGCAGAAGAATGTAACACTTTAGTTGGATCATGTCATGAAATCCTGACACAGCATCATGGGATGCATCGTGTTGCCGCCAAGTTGTCACACGGGTCTTGTGTCAAGACCAGAAAGATCTTCGCCTCACAAACTGTGAAGTGCATTTGGATCACTCAAATGAGGACGAGATGTTCCCCTGGGACTTCTTTTTTTATTTCCAAAGTTGGAAATTCCGTTGAAAGGACGAAGATTTGCAACGTTACACGAGATAAAATAAAATTAGCAAACGGCGCTTCGCGGGATCCAGCAAAAGGTGTACCACTACTGCTCCCGATGCCGCACTGTGGCTCAGTGGTTAGACCGCTTGGCTCTCACCAAGGCGACCCGGGTTCGATCCCAGGCGACCGCAAAGTGAGATTTGTGGTGGACAACACAGCGCTGTGGCGGGTTTTCTTCGGGACCTCCGGTTTCTCCCGCCATCTCATTCCACCGGTGCTCCATCTTCATCTCATGTATCATCAGTGTCACCGCCTGCGGTGCCGTATGTAGTAAAAGCAGGCGTTAAACACTACACATTCATCCCCAGAGGTGGAAAAGGCGTTGGGAGTGGTATATCAATTGTGGAGGAGGGTATTTCGAAGGAAACCATGCAAAATAAGTAAAAGGTAAGTGTAGTAACATTTTGAGGACAAAGTTCCGGTACTTTCTGAGCAGACCTCATATACTCTCGATTTGGATTAAAGTATGAGGGTGTATAAATAATTTTATATCCAAATCACTTTACAGGTTTAATAAAGACAAGAAATATATTTCACTTATAATTATATCTGGAACAGGAATTTGTGTCTATTCGTCGTTAATTTATCTTCGTCTTCATCAGCCGTTCGGGTGCAATTTGGCACAGCATTTCTATGTTGGACGCACAATTCTTTCTTTTCTCGCATGAGTTTTTGCGGCTATCTATTTCCTCTGGTCACCAATTGTATCATCTTATTCTAAATAAGAGTCATGAGACATCTGTGTTTCAAGGTGAGGTTCGGAATAAAGAAGTCAAATTCTGTAATTGGTTATATTTATACAGATTCAAATTATAACTTAAATGTTCCTGATCTAGTACCAGTATTCATCACACTCCACCATTACAACCAAAAAGCTCTCTCTCTTTAAAACGAGATTATTGATTTATTTCTTACTATTCAAAACTTTTATCTTCTCCACGTCATTTTTCCACCATGAAGCCAGATAATTTATCTATCCTCACTTCTCTCTTAATTTTGTGATTGGCTGATCCAATGGCACGTCACCACATTACGTCATATTACAACATACGAGGCTAACGAAAGAGATGAAAGAGATAGGCTATGGTGCGTTTGAATCAGCTGATAACAGCAGTCCTAACCTGTACAGTATAGGCTTTGGGCTGTATGTCGTTCGTGTGGTCTGTGTGATATTACGTTTGTTTTACTTTGTTAACTAGTGAAATGAATAATATTTAGTGGTTCAGGTTAGTGAAAAAGTGTTATATTATCATGCAGTTAACACATATTCCAGTTTTTTCGTAAATTTTATGTATTTAGTAGTGTTTTCAAGTAGGCTGTAAGTTAACCTCTGGGAACGTTCTAACGGCTTCGATGCCATATTGCATCTTCTCATTTGAATCTAGATTGAAGCATTTATTTTAGTAAATTCTGCTTATTCTTTTATTATACGTGTGATATTACATAGTTCTATCTTTGTTTAAACGTACAGAAAAATTATCTCCATTATTAAACGAAATAGTAACTTCTGTGTTCAACAACATGGTGGATACAAGTTAATGTTACTATTACTATTATACGATCCATGTATTTACTATTGACACACGGTATCACACAGACCTATTTCTTGTTCTTCAGAAACTACATATAACTAAATTCTTTACTTTTGAATACAGCTGTAATTCTCCTCTCAAATCCAAACCATTGTTGCCCTGGAGATAATTTGCCTACTTGAAAACACTACTAAATACATAAAATTTACGAAAAAACTGGAATATGTGTTAACTGCATGATAATACAACACTTTTTCACTAACCTGAACCACTAAATATTATTCATTTCACTAGTCAACAAAGTAAAACAAACGTAATATCACACAGACCACACGAACGACATACAGCCCAAAGCCTATACTGTACAGGTTAGGACTGCTGTTATCAGCTGATTCAAACGCACCATAGCCTATCTCTTTCGTTAGCCTCGAAAGTTTCCCTGTCGCGCCGAAGCCTATCTAAGTTTCCCTGTCGCGCCGAAGCCTATCTCTTTCGTTAGCCTCGACATCATACCATTACTACTTCGGCCAATCACACAACTACATATATTTTTATAAATTCATAATTCCTTCATAATTCCTCCGAACATAACCCAAAAATACTGTTACATATCAACACATTTCTCTCATCGTTGAATTAACATTTCAACCCTTCTCTAAAGTAACCAGAGGTCTTATCTACGAAATGTGCATAAATAGCATCCATTACCTCTGGGTGATACTTAAAAGTTTTGAGAAGACGAAATAGTGACTGCGAGCTAGACACGGGGTATAGGGTGGATGTCGATCTCCTTGAAGAGACATTTCCTCGCAACTTTCTTTGCAAGATAAGCGTGAACAGGCGCGTGGTCATGAAGAAGATATACGTCTCTAGATGTCCTCACTTTTCCTTTCACGGAACAACGTAGTACTTCCCATTTGCTGTTGTGTTCCCTTCCTTGGAGTAAATGAGGAGTATTCCTTCCATGCTCCAAAAGATGAGTGGTTGAATGAGTTACCTTGGTCTTTAGAGGTGGTACTTTACCAGGTTTTCACCTCTCCATTTTCTTTTAGGCCAGGTATCATAATAGGGGCCGCAGTTTCATTCTCGGTAACAGCAGTTGATATAACTTCTCGTCCATTCCTCGATAGAGCTCTACAATGCCTGATATCGGATGACTCCTTGCTGCTTTTGGACCGAGAAAAGAGGTCTAAGTGTCCATCTTGCACAAACCTTGTCTATGTTTAAATGTTCATGAGTAATTCGAATGACTGTTATTTTAGAAAACGCTGAACCCTGCTGCTATTTTTTTAACTTTGTGCCGCAGTTGCTTCAAAATTGCTCTTTTCACATAGGTGAAGTTTTCAGAATTAAGCACCTTCAAAGGACAACCTACACGCTTTTCGTTTTCAATGCTTTCTTGGTCTTTTGGAATAAGATTAGCACTTCTTTTATGGTAGAATATGAAGATGATGATTCCTCATATATCCAGTATAATCGTTGTTTAATTTCACTTGAATTAAGACTTGCTTATGCCAAGAACGTAATAAGCTGTTGATACCCAACATTGAGCATTTCAGAAGCTTCCACAGAACATCAAGCTAGGAAGTTTGTACATAAAACCTGAACAACTGAATGTCTGAACAACTGAAGACACAGAGTAGAAGTTATAAATACATTTATTTAATAAACAGACAAGTTATGAATCATAAGATTTTGTGAAGGTCACAGAACAACCAGATAGGAAGGGTCAGGAAGCTTATGCACGTTTCCTCGTACCTAACAAGCGACAGAGTATTTTACGTCCTTACGGTTCGGTGCATGCTTTATTATTGAAATAAAATTACCTGTTTGTAAATCAAATTCCAGTTCAGAAATGGTAAATGGGATTAAACAATTTAGTGAAATTCAGTCGTCATTCAGCAAAATTCTACACCAAATCATCCGTTCATCAAAGCGCCCTGATTAGGTCTCTAGGGAGATTATAATTACAGAAAAAACCACTTCAGGCGACATCGGATCACCCGCATGGATTGTGGGCACTCAAGATAGCACGAGCAAATTTAAACATAATCTAAAGCTGAGCTCCGCAACATCGTACTTGGAACTGATTGGCCTCTAAATCTCACCAATCACCAATACAACTAGAATACTTGTAAACTACTCCCACTACAATGTATAAGATCCTGCATCCCGAGACACAGGCATTGAGGAACCATATGCACGTGCTTTCGTTTCCCATCATCTAACCAATAGAAGGTCCCCTAAAAGTATTCCTGTTTTAATAATAATTCCTTCTACTGTTAAACCTTATTAAGGATGAGTACACAACAACATTAAGAGGAATCCAAGCTGCCAGCAGCCACGGACGGACTGAGATTTCTAGTATGTCCTGGAGGTGGAGGAAAGGGAAATTCGAGAAGATTCTGGTTATCTCTCATACTGCTTCTAGTGATTACCCCGCGAGGGCACTATTACCTATCTATTCCCAACAAATTGGTGCCTTGCCAATAATCGTGTCTCATAGCCACCGCATCAAAATGTAATTTAATGATTTCGTCGGGCTCATAAGTGGTCAGTAATTCACGATTAAGTTTGGTAACTTTGCATTTACGATTAGAGGAAGTGCTAGGAATGGCTAATAAGCAAACTCCATGAATTACACACCCAATATTTAGGTTTACTTTGGTTAACTGTTCTGTTTGGTCTTGTAGATTTCCGTTTAGGCTGTGGCTTAATTTTGGAGATGTTGGCGGTAATGTTCTTGTATTTGAAAGTGGTGATATAGATGTGCTGCTCCGTTTCTGTTGGTGAGGATGCGCTTTATCAACAAGGAATTAACTTTTTATTTATTCTTAAACATGTATACAAGGTTGTTTTTCACGTTTTACTTTCAATCTTAACATCTCACCGTTTCACTAGGTAGCGAACCCTGGTCTAGAAAACCAACTTTCCGGCTGTGGGTGCCGTGATGCAGACCACAGCTGCTCAATTTCCTCACGATACTAACTGGGAACCGGTCCTATACTCGGGACTTAAAATCCGCAGCCCCATATGGATGAGATCGATCCTGGGAGATTTGCGTGGCCGAAAACCAAAGCACAACGCTCTAGCTTCAGATCTTATGATTACTGTTTCCTAGCACTTATCTGTACGGACAAACACGCGGAACATGTGCAAGTGTTTTGTGCGGAGCTTTCAACAATAATTGCAATAATCGTTTAAATTACATCTTGCCATTTGGTGCAGGAAAGTCCACGATGATTGTATTAAGTTGGAGTTTTATATGTTAATATCTGCATATTTATGATATTACTTACGAATTTTGTTCGCTAATATTTACTTATATTATGATATATTTCTATACTGCCATTGCGCAATACATGAAAACTTTCCTCTTTATGAGCCCAAGTACTGCTTGAGGTTTTTGTACAAATATAAACACAATGTCAAGTTTGAATATTTGCGGGGTAATTGCCCCCTCTACAGACTGACCTATTTGCCTAAGTGCAGTGCGCGGACGCATGCACTTTGTTGAAACACACTGCTTATTCTAATGGTTTTAAAGCGCAAGATCGTAGTTTTTGTAATGTTATGGAACGTATCTCTTGTAACAGACTAGACACGGGTTTCATAGTATAGCCGGCTGAAAACCGATTGGCTGGACTATAAACATGGCTTCCGTGTTAATGTGTACTAAGTGAATTTGATTGTGTGTAAATTTTCTTGTATTCATGGTGCAAGCCTTTTTGAAACTACAACGGGTACTGTTTTCAATAAAAAATAAATTAATAAGTATTTTTTGTCCTTAGAAATATTGATAATTTACAGAAGTCATGATATAAAGTGTGAAATATTGCATGCCAGATGTGGCGTTCGGGTTGGGCTGTATTCATTGCAGTCTATGTGTACTATGCTTTAGTTGAGAAATATCGTGTCATCAAATAAGGAATTGATGGTCAGAATAATGTAGGATAATATCCTGCTGTGAGGAAATGCATGCAATATTAATGTAACTTTTAAAATAATTTCAAAACAAATGTGTTTATTCGTTAATGCGAATGCG
Source organism: Mantis religiosa (assembly GCA_030765055.1). Taxonomy (NCBI): domain Eukaryota; kingdom Metazoa; phylum Arthropoda; class Insecta; order Mantodea; family Mantidae; genus Mantis; species Mantis religiosa. The sequence continues at coordinate 35,187,936 of CM060960.1, forward strand.
AAATGTTTTGTCATCCTCAAATAATAAAATATGTATATATGTGTATATCATATCAATAACCGAATATGTTTTAGCTTCTATTTTTATAATACTTTCGGGGTAGTGCACGAATATTTTCAGGTTTAACGATATCGCTAATTATAAGTTTCGCTACAAGTGATTTCTGGTGGGAATGTTGGAAGATATGATGCGTATTTTAGTGTGCTAATACGAAAGTACAATTAAATGACAGAATGTTGTAAAGTTAAATTGTTATATGAATTGTTCTATTATAAAAGTGAATAAGTTTAGGCATTTGTTTATAAATTTAATTTACTCTGCAACTAACGATCTAATGCTTGTTTGCACAAAGAGGAGTTAAAAACGGCAGAGGTATATCATCAGGATCAATCATTGTCAAAAGAAATAGTGAATTTCGTGTCTGCTGGCATTTTAAAATAGGTAGTGATTATTGCAGATCTTTAAGTAAAATATTTTAGTGGTCAGGTATTGACCAGAATTGTTTACACCAGCATGCTGTTTAACAGCAGTAAATTTTGTATTATTTTCAATAATATGTAGCTGTTGTTTTTAAGAAGGGACTAAAATGTGTATTCAATATGACCACCATAACTCTGATCTTCACTAGTAGTTTTGTTTATTATTTAATGGTTTTAACATCCATATCAAGGATACAATGAATGATGTGATGATTAAGTGCCCAAATGACTGAGAGTGAAATAACGAAATGCTTGGAGAAAAATATAGGCATTTACAGTATAAAGATTCTAATTTTCCTTCTGAATTAGTAAATTGAGATTACAGTTGAACTTGTGAGGTAGAAAATCAGGTTAAACTGCAGAAAGATGGCGTAGACTTAGGTTGGTTTGGAATGACATCATGGAAACAAGCTGTTGTCAGTTGTGGAGTTGTGAAATATGCAGTACAGCAAAATGTTGCCAACACATTTTCTTTTTCTTCTCATGAACTAGCAATACTGTAATGCATAAGAAAACTGGCAGTGTATAATAAGAGAAAAAACAAACTAAATGTACATTTCCATACAATCTGATTTCTAGTTATCTCTACCTTTGTCGAAGGTTTTCCTGGTTTTACATATGATATATGATATATAAATAATTTATTTCATGAAACAATGTAATTAAATTCAAGCTTTTTTTTCTGTATAAGAGATGTTCATGTTCAATACCCAAATTATGAGCGAGGGCATGAGTCTGAATATTTTTTTTGGTGAGCTATCTAGATCTTTTGTTTTCTCTACCATTTACCTATAACATTCACATTTCAACTAAATTTTCATATAGAGGAAAAGCCATGAGACTTCTCACTAGCACCATAAATGCCCCCACATATAATTTGACCAAATGGTTACTAAATAAATTAAATAGCTTCCCAAACTCTGAAAGTTCAAATTTAAAAAGCTCTTTCAACTTGATAGGAAAAATCAGGCATAAATTTGGACAAAAATGACAGACTGGTTTCATTTGATGTCATATCATTTTTTCCAAGCATACCAACATAAAAATTACAGAAAGTATTTAAAAAATGGCCAACTAGGAGGAAATGGAAATGGTAGAAACCAAAGAATACATTTCAGTAACAAAATTATACACTGAACAAAACTTCTTCAGCTTAAATGGGAAATACTACAAGCAGAAATCAGGGTTATCAATGGGGAACCCACTTTCACAATTTTTGACAAATTTATTTGTGAGTGCATTCGAAACACAAATTAAAAGGCCCTTCCTTTGGATCTTCAATGTTTGGTGTAGATAATAGTTCATAATAGTTCCAAATAAACATTTAGATTATGCATTAAAACTATTCACTCTGCAAGAAAAAATTATCAAATTCACAATAGAAAAAAGTCAATGGACAATTCTCTTTCTTGGACCTAAATATCATCAGGAATGACACAAAAATAAAATCTGTAATTTACAGGAAGCCAACAGAGTCAGAAAATTAAATTTAAAATCATAGCTACAATCCAATTATACATAAACACGAAGAAAATGAAGACAACAAACTCTGGTGTTTAAGAATATTAAAAAGGCTAAACTAAAGAAACCACAACCACATTCACTAAAGAAACAAAGCAACAGCATATTCAGTGCATTCACATTTAATAAATTCAAAAAGATCTTTAAGGAACAAAATATCATATTGGCATCTGCAAATAGATGCTCAGTTTTAAAATTGTTAAATTCAAAAACAAAAGATTAAATCCCATCAATTAACATATCTGGAATATACCAAATAAGTTGTAAGAATTGTAAAAAATGCTACATAGGTCAAACTAAAAGACTCCTAAAAACCAGAGTCAGAGAGCACTTTAGAAATATCAAATTGTAACAAGGAGATAAATCAGCAGTAGTATTTAATTTTGTGAATGAAAACCATAATATTGACCTAAATCCAAAATTACTAAAAGGAGTGGTAAACCAAAATAAACTGATAACATGGTAGAACATCATAAATATTAAAAGCAGAAGCATTATTAACAGTGAAGTATTCTTCATATTTAAGTTTGATTTATGAGTCACTATGTTTACACTCAAACTTCACTTGTTGTATAATTGAAACGTTTTCAAGATCATTCGATCTCATCCTCAGCTGTTTGGTGACTAAATGAACCTTCCTCTTCTTCCACTACTACGGAGCTCCGATCACTCTGCCATCTGGTGTTAGGGGCACTAAGTTTTAATACTTCATTTAATGCCGGGGTTTCAAAATTTATAACTTTATCACCGTTTTTGTTTATGAATATTTTTTCCCAAATATCCAATTCTAAGGGTGTACTTAAAGATTTTAACGGTTTAATGTTGTTGCCAATGTTGTGGTTTTCTGTCCAAAAATGCTGTGAAACTGCAGATTTTTCTGTTTGTTTCAACTTAATGTTCCTCTGGTGTTCTTTTTGCCTGGTTAATAAAACTAAGAGAAATTTGTTAACCAGGCAAAAAGAACACCAGAGGAACATTAAGTTGAAACAAACAGAAAAATCTGCAGTTTCACACCATTTTTGGACAGAAAACCACAACATTGGCCACAACAATTAAACTGTTAAAATCTTTAAGTACACCCATAGAATTGGATATTTGGGAAAAAATATCCATAAACAAAAACCGTGATAAAGTTATAAATTTTGAAATCCCGGCATTAAATAAAGTATTAAAACTTAGTGCCCCTAACACCAGATGGCAGAGTGATCGGAGCTCCGTAGTAGTGGAAGAAGAGGAAGGTTCATTTAGTCACCAAACAGCTGAGGATGTGATCGAATGATCTTGAAAACGTTTCAATTATACAACAACAAGTAAGTGAAGTTTGAGTGTAAACATAGTGACTCATAAATCAAACTTAAATATGGTAGAACATATTCATATGGAAAAATAGGGACTGAGTAATGAACTTTGAAATCCCACAAGTAGATAATTTGACAAAGAAGTTCATAGTTCCACCACCAGAGAGAAGAGAGCAGACAACAAAAGACAATAGTTGGACCGAGGATTGAAAAGAAAGCAACGGCTCGCGAAACTAGTCCCTCAATAATATAAAAATTTAAGTGACGTGTCAGAAAACCAACTACAAATATTTTTTCAGTTCTCATATAGAGTTTTCATTGGACATTTTGAGGTTAAAAAAAGGGTTCCCTCAACCGTGAGCAAGACCTGCATATATAAGTGCAAGAAAGAGAGAATTGCATATTGCAGTATCGCTAGTTTGCTTAGGTAGTGTTGGTATTTTAAGTGAAAGCATGCTTTCACTGTTGGCAATGCTCCAGCCATGATGTCACTCCCACCATATGCCTATGTCATCTTTCTGCAGTTGTAATATGTACCAATCATACATATGTGCATTTTTTTGTTGAAGCTGTGGGAGTAGTGTAGACTGATAACCTTTCATACTCATCAGGTAAAATGATGTCTTTCATCTCCATTCTTCTTGTGTATAGCAATTGTTTATAGTGACCTGTTAGCATTGTTGCTTACTTATTACACTGGCCGACTGCCAACTTAAGACTAGCAGACTGGACAGATGCCAACATTGCACAAAATTTCTTTATTGATTTAAGTTAATTGGTGGAAATTAATCTTTTCTTCACACTAGCCGTACATAGACTAAGGTTTTGTATGGATAGAGTCAACATGAAAAATTCAATGCCATGGCCGGGATTTAAACCACGGATCTCCTGGTTTCCATCCAATCGCTCTAACCCATTGAACTACCATGGCCAATGTGCCGTCCTGACACTAAATTCTCCAGTTGACTCATATTCCTGGTAAACCACTAAGGGCTCTCGTATCCGAGATACACCGTTGGTGAAGCCTGGGATATAAGTACTTATGATAGTAAGTCGCCACAAACGGTGTATCTCGGATACGAGAGCCTTTAGTTGTTTACCAGGAATATATGAGTCAGCTGGAGAATTTAGTGTCAGGATGGCACGTTGGCCATTGTAGCTCAATGGGTTAGAGCGACTGGACAGAAACCAGGAGATCCGTGGTTCGAATCCTGGCCATGGCATTGAATTTTTCATGTTGACTCTATCCATTCTTTATTGATGTTTATTATTATCTCACTGTTTATATAAGCTTAGGTTTCTGATTTACTGGAGATTACGTTAGGTTTAGAGAGAGTGTATGTGTGCACGTGCGCATGCATTTACCGCCCACTTTTACTGCATGCGGCACTGCAGGCAGTGATGATGAATGAGATGAAGATGTAGCACCAATGGAATGAGATGGCGGGGGAAACGAGAGATCCTGGAGAATACCTGCCCCAGCACCGTGTTGTCCATCACTAATCTTGCTTTGCGGTCGCCTGGAATCGAACCTGGGCTACCTTGTTAAGAGCAGAGTGGTTTGACCACTGAGCCAAGGTGCGGCTTAGGTTAGGTTTAGATTGTTTATACATGCTTACATTAACAATCAGTGGCTACATCTTTGCATTGTTTCTTAACAGTTCTTATGAGTTTCATACTTTATAGAAACTTAGGTTTGTGACTTACGCCATTTTATTTTGTGTAATAACTGTCACTAATACACTCTTACTACTTGACAGAAGTAGTTGAGGCATATTGACCTTCAGTGACCAGCACTGTGATTGTTTTCTTATCTGGTGATAGGACGAATGAAATATTAGTAAGTTGGCATACAGTAAAGTTACAAAACACAAGTGCTGCATTTGAGAGCTGTGTGTCTGGTATGTAAGGTTAGCCAATCATGATACACAACAGGGGTGCATAATCATGAAATATAACCTTAATAATTATAAATATGTTATAAATATATAAAATCATTAAATATGTACCGACTTATGTATTTTGTGTAACATTTTGCAAATAATTAAAATGAAGGCTAAGCAACCCTATCTTTTGCAGTTTTCATATCGGAGAAAAGTGAGAAAACCAACTAAATTGGTTACTACACTTCTGTTATTAAATGACTATTGCAACTGATTTTAGAAACAAGAGCAAAGGAACACTTTAGAAACATAAAATATAAACAATTAGGAAAATCAGCAGTTGCCACGCATTTTTGGGGAAAAAACCACAACATAAATCCAGAACGAAAACTACTAAAACATACATCAGGAAAACAAGAACTATCCACATGGTAACAAGCCTTCATTTCAAAAAATAGGAACAAAGTATTCAGTTTCGAAATCCCCCAGAAAGATTTGTTCAGCAGGTCCCTTGAACCGTCACCAGAGGAGACTTATGACAAAATATCGTCACCTACACTAATGAGAACCAGTTGATGGCCGGTTGAGGATGGAGACAAGGTCTCTGAAACATGTTCCGGAAAAATTTAAAAGTAAGTGTTGTTTAGTGTCATTAATCGACTCCCTTTAAATTTAATTCAAACAGTATTTACTTTTATCTTGTAAAGGATTATTTTTAGATTTTCTTAAAAGGGAAGAAGCATTTATTTCTTGCAAAACTAGCAGATTTTACTCCGTACCTCAGGTGGATACTGCCATCCAAGTATGCATAATCTAAACATGGTGTCACTTGCCATTTGCATACCGTAATTTGCTGTAAAAGAAAACTTAAAAGAGGGTTGGTGGTTGGGTGGTTTATGGAACTCTGAATTGTAACATCTACTCCAGAAGTAATTCTTAGGTATTCTCATTAATATTACTAGATAAAGTGCAAAACTTAATGCATATAAATTTTGTGCAATGTTCGTACTGAGTATTGTTGCCAAACAGTTGGCATATACCAGCAGTAACTGTACTTCATAGGGTATTTTACACACCAGACATGGTGCTTCCCGCTGTTAACCGCTTCGCCGATGGCCATTTAAACCCTTCAGGGGCCGGAAACGGATACCCAATAAACAGAACAAAACATTTAAATTGTTAAATTCTGCAAAAATGCATCATAAATACAATTCCGTATCTTCCGTATTTATTAAGTTATTTAAACAAAACAAAAACTGGTTTAAAATCCATTAAAGGCAGTATAAATCTACAGTAACAATAAAGTAGAGACTACATTAATAAATCGTTGAAATTTCACTACTTTGTTTCACTGTAGCAAAAGCCATTCTTTGCGCCGAACGCGCCTAATATTTGAATCATTTTGTTTTGTGTGTATACGAGCCAATGTATGTATGTATAGCTATGCAAGCGACTTCTCCGATTCAAGTTTAGTTTATTTATGCTATACCACGCAATAATCACACAAGTATATGTTGCGTTACACTGGAAAGAAAACTTTCTGTCAGCATCTGTTATTACAGTGTTTCTCAACCAAGGTTTCTGGTAGCCTTATGCAGCTGTTTTCGCTCAGTATTTTTGTTATTTATACTCTCTCTGTGTTCAGAGTGATTTCTTATAGCTATCAAGAGCTAAATGAATGGCACATTTGAAATAGTTAAATTTCAGTGTTAACCACGGCTTATCCCCGTAATGTAGCAAATAAATTACCTTGCGTATGATGTGTACAGGCTGCTGATATTACTGTAGAAAATCTGGAATATTTGTTGTGCGATTATGAAGGAGAAGTTTAGGATATAGGTAGCAGTGACGTGTACTACAGATGGCATGCTAGCTACTCCATTGTTTGGGGGAAATGGCGGGTCAAATATGGGTGATGTGGATCAGCTATTACTAGCTATCCCTCTTTACGAAAAACAGTTAAATGGTAAAAACAGTATTTTTATACCATTGGATGTAACCATGCACAATTGTTTAGTAATTTTCAGAGCTGTAAATTCATGTAAGACATTCATCTACCTGTACTTGCGCTTATCAGGAGCTTGTAACCTAATTGAGTACTATAATAATCAGAGGCCTCATTATACTGGGGGGTAAGAATCAGCCCTCATAGTTGAGAGAAAACACTTTTATGAAAGGACACCACCCATAACCAAAAAGGTTGTAACCATTTCGAAAATGTGTAGTGCGTTGCGAAAAAGAAGATCGCAAGGAAACCAATATTATATGGTGTGAATCTGCAGATGTGCCCTTGGGTGTTTATCCAGGTTTGGAGGTGTACAATTCAAAAAGGAACCTTTAAGGGTACGTTTACATCCCTTATAGAACTAATTTAAATTTATTGTAAAATAGGAAGATTAAAATAATTGGCGTTTAATGAGCATTAAATGCGTGTATGCGCTTGACGTCTATACATGTCCATATCGGTTTGGGGCATTTTAACTTGGACGTCATAGAACAATCCATATCGGTGAAAGGGTTAATTAAACATTAAATATCCTTCAAACATTAAATTCCTACCTTGATGTTGTTAACCAAGGAAATGTGTCTGTAAGTCATCCAAATGAGCAACTTGCTTTCGTCTTGCCTTGATAGCGTAGATGGTAGAGTGTCTGCCTCAAGTTCGAGAGGTCCTGAATTTGAATCCTGGTCACGGGGGGGAGTTACCAGGATAAGGTTTTTTCTGGGGTTCTCCCTTATCCTGAAAGATGAATGTCATGTAACTCTAACTTCTATGGACCCTGGGCTCATTTGAGCATCATTTCACCCATTCCATTCATTGTCCAATATGACAAAGTTAGAGGACGTAAAATTACAAAAAAAAAAAAAAAAAAAAATGGGGCTTTCCTTGCTATGAGGGCTTTTTCCTGGAGATTGAAATACATGTACATTGCCTTTTTGATCAGCTGAAGCTGCTTCACTACAAATTTGTGACACTGCATATACTGTCTACAGCCAAGCTTCTGCCGTCACTACCTGAACATTTTTTAAAAGCGTTAGGTATTATATTATAATTGTTCTGTGATGTGAATTGTTTCACGTTTGTTAATAGAAAAATCACTTATCCCAGCTTGGATGGACAGTTTCACTTATTGTACATATCACAAGACAATGGGAAATGAGATGTAAATAACATAAACAATCCAAGTCGAGTTTAAAACATGACAACATATGGCCTTTCATTTTAATAATAAAATAGATTTTTGCTACTTATTCCTTTTCAAACCACATTGTTTGTATTTTCATAGTGCACTATTTGTAATTCGTATTTATGTGTAAATATTTCCAGGTCCTGGAAAAAATGTAATTTAGAAACATATTAGTAAACCCTTATTTATACTTAATTCACAGTTACATGTGTTAAATTTTAGTGAAATAAACTGAGTTTTACATAATTAAATGAACATATGACGTACCTGTCTTAAAAGAAACTTGAAACACATTTTCCTTATCGCTGCTGACAATGTTGCAAACTGACCACGTTGCTTTTGGCCACCGAAACTAAAGATCAAGATCTTAGATCGTATATGTCTTTTGGCGCAACAGTATCATAGCAACAAATGATAAGTAAAGATATTTTTTGGTATCTGGTGTTTACTGTTAACAGGAGTTTTTCTTTCAGTTCTCAGTTGCTTTTATCAGCCATGGAGAAAAGAATTCATGGATGAGGTATCACTTAAACACAAAACCAAAACCCATTTGCTTCCAACTTAGGAATTACTTATACGTCATCAGTGACGGAAAACGGAGGAAAAGAGTTCTTTCAGATAACTCGCCCTGGCACACATCGAACTTGGGACCTCTTGAATGCAAGCTATGTAGGCATTACATCAGTATAAAAGTTGCCGTGAAAAAGGTCTAAGTTCATTAATATGTTCTGCAAAATGAGTTGTATACATTTAATGCAAGTAAAATGAAACAAGCCAAATTAACTGAATAGTTTAAAGTGGGACCAATTTCTAAGTAAGGTTTGCTTCGTACATATCTTTATTGTTTGTAAGGTTTTATACATGCAGACCAACTGAATTACTTTAAAAGTGATGCATTATCAAAACCTTGGATGAGTAGAGCCAGACTGAAAAATTCAATGCTATAGCCAGGATTTGAACCATGCATCTCCCGGTCTCCATCCGGTTGCTCTTAACTATTGAGCTACTATGGCCAACATGTCGACATGACATTAAATCCTCCAATTGACTCGTATGATTCCTGGTAAACCACTAGGGGTTCTCATATACAATGAAATATGCACCTTTTTGTGGCGACTTACTATGCTGTAAGTACTTAAGTCCCAGGCTTCATAGTCTGAAGATTCTGCAGATTTTGTGATGTATTTACATGCCCCTGCTGTTCCCTTTAACCACTCGTCTTTAACTTTTATTTTTTCAAAAGCTTATAAATCAGATTAATTGGGAGTTGATTAATGACACTAAACAACACTTACTTTTAAATTTTCCCGGAACTAGTTTCAGAGGCCTTCCCTCTATCTTCAGCCGATGTCCGGCTGAAGATAGAGGGAAGGCCTCTGAAACTAGTTCCGGGAAAATTTAAAAGTAAGTGTTGTTTAGTGTCATTAATCGACTCCCAATTAATTTAATTTATACAACAACACTGTTTTCAACACTTCCATGAAAGGATTTATAAATCAGAGTTTTCCCCAACAACACAGTTAATATGACACAAATAAAAATATTTGTTAATTACTATCCACTTATCTTAAGAAGTATTAACATCAACTTCTTAAGATAAGTGGATAGTAATTAACAAATATTTTTATTTGTGTAATATTTATTACTCCACTGTAACTAGCTTCATTTTCTGTGTAACACAGTTAATTCTTTAGCTAGACGTTTGTTCTTTTCGTATTCTTTATTAATCTTAATTTTTTCCTCTAGTACTCTTTTGTGAGCTAGGCATGCTAAGTGAGTTATATTACCTCCAGTCGTCACGAGTTAAATGAATTAGATCTTTGAGTTTCCAAGAGGGTTACGACAATATGATATGCGTCAGAGTTAGAGCACAGTAACATTTACTGCTAAACATAGACAGGGTGGTGAAGGAGAATGGCTCGCCTAATTGGTTGAAGTTATGTATTGGAAACATAAAGAGGTATGGTCATTGTTGTCACAGAAGAAACTCTCCCTCCCTTAACTTTCGAGCGAACTGTCAGGATCCAAAAGGAACTTAAGTTAGACTGTACAGTGCCTTTATTTTTCACTGGTGGCTAACCGACGCGCGTGCGGTTAGTCTGCAGCAGAAGGCATGCTGCTGCCATGTTGAATATCTAAATTCTAGCCATTAGGTTTATCATGCCAATTATAATTACAATAATTACATAAGTTTGTCACAGAAGGTGCTAGGAATGATGTTCTTGTGCTTCGATGCATGTCTCACACCTTTGGAGAAAATTTCTATTGATACTCATTAATTCATCTTCAGAAATTGCATTAATTTCTTTTCTGATACTGTCTTTCAGTTCCTCCAACGTATGCGGGTTGTTCTGATACACTTTATTTTTTTAAGTTCCCCCATAAATAAAAATCTCATATTGTAAGGTCTGGGGTTTGCAGTGACCATATTCATTAACTGATGACCCTAATTAATTGCAATGATAGACAATTTCAGAAGAGAAATTGGTGCAGCTTCCAAAGATTAATTAATGTGTGTCAGCAGGAAAAGGTGTTAGATATGCATGACAGCACAAGGATATCATTTCCAGCACCTAATGCAACAAAGTTATGTAGGTATTGTGATTATAATTTGTATGATAAACCTAAGTGATAGAAAAAAAAACTAAGTGATAGAATTTAAATATTCAATGCATGCCTACTACGGTGGCAGCATGCCTTCTGTTGCAGCATTAACTGCCTGTTGGCTGGCCACCTATGCAAAATAAGGCATTGTAGTTTGATATGGAATAGTATTTTGTGTAAATTCTCCAGCTTGTAAAGCATTATTTAAAAGTCAAAAAACAATAAAAGTAATAATGGATGTAAATCAGAGGAGTTCATTACTCAAAAGACTGAGAATTTTATTTCTTCCATCTATATACAGGGTGTATATAAATTAATATTGGGGTTCTAACTCTTTCTAATATTTATTACATTAAAATGATATGTCAAATGAAAAAGCAACTCAAACAGTTTTGTTTGTTGGCACCAGTGTGCATGTGCGTGCAATGTTTCAGCCGTAATCCACTAGACAGTGGTAGCAGCAAAAATTGCGACTATTAAACAGAAAGCGTTTTGTGTTTTGCTGTTTGCAAAGATCAAATCTGTAGTTACTGTGCAATGTGCGTTCTGCATTAAGTTCGGTTGTGATCCTCCTAGTGATAGCATTCTAGATGGTATCATCAGTTTGAAGATACCGGCTGCCTTTGTAAAGGGAAGAGCACGGTACGACCAAGAGTAGGTGAAGAGACTGTTGAGTGAGTGAGAGACTCGTTAGCTTGTAGCCCAAAGAAATCACTCCGTAAGGCTAGTCGTGAATTACAAGTTCCTATGTCGACTGTTTGGAAAGTTGTAAGAAAACTCTTACGGCTATGTCCTTACTGTTTACAGTTATTACAGGCTCTAAAGCCGACAGACCACGGATTATGTGCCAACTTTGCAAAGGACATGTTTCATGACGGTGACGATTTTATGGATCATGTTGACTTCAGTGATGAATCGACCTTTCACCTTAGTGGACATGTTAACACTCATTGTGTGCATCTGGGGCTCAGAAAATCCTCACGATGGTACAAATGCAACGAGATTCCCCTAAAGTGAATGTTTTTGTGCCGTATCCCAGCGAAAAGTTTATGGGCCTCTCTATTCTGGTGAACTTACTGTAACCGGCACTTCTTACCTTGATAAATAGAGCAATGGTTCTTCCCTCAGTTGGAAAAAAATGAGCCAGAGAACTTCATTTTCCAGTAAGATGGTGCGTCACCTCACGTGCATAATGAAGTATGCGATTGGTTGAACGTCACTGTACCTGAGCGCTGGATAGGCCGTAAGGGCCCCAATGACAGGGCTTGCTATGCATGGCCTCCACATTCTCCTGACCTAACGCCATACGATTTTTACCTTTAGGTCTTCATCAAGGATCGCGTGTATGTGCCTCCGCTACCAGCTGACCTCCCTGAATTAAGAAACCGAATTGAAGCAGCTGTTGCTCCAATTACCGAATACACACTTATCAACATTTGGAAAGAACTCGGCTATAGACTTGATGTGTGCCGTGTGACAAAGGGTAGTCACATTGAACATATATAAGGTTCTTGGTAAAACTGTTTGAGTTATACAAATAAAATATTTAGTGAATATTTTCCACTTATCTTAAGAAGTTGATGACAATACTTCTATCTTCTCTAATTGAAATTAATTTCATGGACATTTGCCCACATCTTCAGTCAAACACACTTCGTTGCTTTTTCATTTGACATATCATTTATAACTGTAAGTTGTAATAAATATTATAAAGAGTTAAAACCCCGATATTCATTTATATACATCATGTATATCCTGGAAAGTGCCTTATATGCAAAGAAAATATTGCAAAGTAATATTCTCCCAGCAATACTTGTCAGAAATCAAATATATGTGCAATAAATGCAAATACAAAAGTGCACCAGGATGGAATAGTACACTCCAGCTCCAAAATTTAGAATAAACTACCAGGTTTTGAATCTAACCTGATGACATACTTGCTTGATCACTGTTTCTACTCTGTTGAAGAATTTTCAAACTCTTAACATCAAGAAGTATATATTTGGATGTTATATTTTAAGCATTGTACTCCAATATTTCTTAATAATTTTGATTTTTATAATTGTTTTTTTCTGTTCTTATGTAATTGTAGTTGGATTATAAATAGTACCTGAACTTTTAGTTACTCCCTTTTACTTTTTAATTGCTTAGTGTTCAAAACCTTGTTTAAGTTATCCGGACATGTTATATATCATAGCATAACTATCATAATGTTGCCACAAATGTATGTGTTCAATTTCCGTAGCTTTGCTCATGTTGGGGACCCGAGCTAGAATACACTCAATTATAAAACTAGGACAACTAGACACACTTAATAGCCTCACTTACTGGTTTATTATGCAGAACATGTATCAAGGGCATGAGTTCATAACATCAGCGGCCTGTTCATTGCCGGATCACTCTTGAGTTGATTGGTGAAAACCAGGGGGCTGCTCTGGTGGGCTGTTGATGAATCTAAATAAAGGATAGTTTGCTACTTGAAAGTTGAAATTCAGTAACAGATTTTTAATTTTTTTATTTAGATCTCGCATATTTCAAGTTCTTTGATTTTTAGTAGCCTTATTGTCAGCTTTTATTTCATGGTTTTGAGTCCCAAAGTGTGCTGCAACAGCCAACTTTCTGGTTTGTTTGTATTTATCATAATGTTTTATAATTGATTTTGTTAATGAAACTGTCAGTTATCAGGATCATGTCACTGTCACCTGCATGCTAGAATTTTGTTTTGCAGTTCTTTTACCAGCAGTAAATTCACTGACAGAGGGCTGATGCTTTTAAGCACTCTTAAAAAACAACAGTTTTTGAAAGACTGAAAAATTCAATGCCATAGCTGGGATTTGAACCATGGATCTTCTAGTCTCCTTCCAGCCGCTCTAAACCATTGAGCTACTATGGTCAACGTGCCAACATGACATTAAATTCTCCAACTGACCCTATTTTTCCCAGTAAACTAATAGGAGTTCTCATAAACACATGAGAGAACTACCTTAATGGCGATTAACTATGCTGTAAGTACTTTAAGGCCCCGGCTTTATGGTTCGGACCGCTATTAGGTACAATTAATGGAAATTAGTTGTTCTTTCACACTAGCTGTGTGTAGGACGCACTATAAAAGGGTAGAGCCAGACTGAAAAATTCAGTGCCATAGCCGGGATTTGAAACATGGATCTTCTGGACTCCGTCCAACCGCTCTAAACCATTGAGCTACTATGGCCAACTTGCCAACATGACATTAAATTATCCAACTGATTCGTGTTTCTCCCAGTAAACCACTTAGGAGTTCTCATAAACACATGAGACAACTACCTTAATGGCGACTTACTATGCTGTAAGTACTTTAAGGCCCGGGGTTTATAGTTCGGACCGCTATAAGGTACAATTAATGGAAATTAATTGTTCTTTCACACTAGCCATGTGTAGGACGCACTATGAAAGGGTAGAGCCAGACTGAAAAATTCAATGTCATGCTGGACGGAAACCAGAAGATCCGTGGTTCAAATCCTGGCTATGGCATTCAATTATTCAGTCTGGCTTTACCCTTTCATAGTGCATCCTGTGAAAGAACAGAAAGTGTGAAAGTCTTGTTGTCACATGTCTCTGGTTTCTGTATTCTCTGGTCCAGCTGTCATCCATCATGGCTGATGTGTTGCAGAAATCCAGGTCTATCTCCTTCTTTTGGTTCATGATGTTGATCAGTTCCTGGTATGGTCCTGTTGATGGTAGGCAATGTTGTAGTCTGATGTCTTCTATGAAATGTTCTCTTTTAACATTTATACATCAGTCGAGATGGCGCTATTTTTCCCACTCCTAGGATCTGTGTCATGAACATTGTCTTAACTTTTTCTATTCTTTTTAGGTTGCCGATTTTAAGCTTTTCCCATATGATCTCTATTCCATTTGTTATGACTGGTGCCACTGCTACTTTGAATAGTGACATCGCTGTGTTTGTTGACAGATTAGTTATGTTTGGAATATTGAATGATGCTTTGATGGTTGCTGCTACCCCTTCCTGCATATGTATACCAAAACATGTTGCTGTTGTTTGTAATGTAATTCCCAGGTATTTATACTTGCATACTATTTGTAATGTTTCATTGTATAGCATTATACTGTCTTCCTGAATATCATTTGAACTGTCTTATCTGGATTTATATGTGGGTCATTTTCCATTGCCCAAGTTTTCAGTTTTTTAAATGCCTTCTGTACGTCTTTTATGTTGATCCTATCACCATATCATGAGCATACAAAATAATTTCTGCTTTTAACTTTCTCTATTATGTTGGTGACATCTGCTGTATAAATGATGAACAGCATTGGACTAATAGGATCTCCTTGAGGGACTGCGTCTGTATAATCATCTCTGAAACTTCAACATTGTTATTTATTTGTATTAGAATTCTTTGAAGGCATGCCTCTGTCGTTCTCACCAGAAGGTCTCCCTCTCTGGTTATTATTTTCAGTTTCTGTATTAGTTTCCCTCTATTTACTGAATCGAAGGCTTTCCTGAGATCTACAAAGACTGCATAGTACTTTGCTCTTTCGTATCTCAGTGCATCCTCTGTCATGTCCATTAAATATTTCACTGCCTGTTCCGTGTACCTGCCCTTCATAAAACCAAACTGACATTCTAACATGTTTCCCTCTATTGCGCCGAGGAGTCTTTTATTTAGGATTTTCATGAATATTCTGAAGGATGTGTTTTCCAGTGCCACGCCTCTGAACGAATCTGGTGATGCTCTGTCCCCTTTCCCTTTGTACAGGACCTTTGTTGTTGCTGTTTTCCACCTTTCAGGAATTTTTCCTGTCTGTAGGCACTTGTTCATCAGGTCTTTCCATAGCTCTTCCATGTTGTCGATCGAGTCTTTTAGATGTTCCATATATATTTTGTCTGGGCCTGCTGCTTTCTTATTTCTTCCTTTTATTGCTCGTCTGACCTCCGTAGTTGTTATTAACTCAATTTTGAGTATATTCTCAGTTTCTTCCATATCATACGCCTTATCTTTTTTGTTTTGTTCAGTATTTCCATGTGATAGGTAAGCGACCGTGGTCAAGAAAGCCAGCTTTCCAGCTGGGGTGCCAAGATGCTGAGCACATCTCCTCCCCATATCGGTTGATCGCCCACCTCTACCTTGCATATGTGGGCATGAGGCCGGCAGTTGTGTTGGCAGGCCCTGATCCGATATGGATTGTAGTGCCACAGGTTTATAGATATTTTGAATAAGCTTTCACTTTTAAGATGTATCATGAACAACTATCTAGGCTTTACAACATGAACAGAAGACAGTAACTTGTACAGCTGATAAAACATAGCTTTGATGGGGTCATTCACTGTTAGTGTGTAAGTGGAATGTACTAAGGTCACTGCAGTGTACTGCGCTGCCCACCAAACAACCACTCAATACGTGCTTAAGAGAATATAGGTTAATGCTTTCAAACTAAAGTAGTTAACATTTGAAAGTAATGAGTCGGTAATTCAAACACAAACATCACTTGTCGAGTCACTTGAGTCAGATAACTGCTGACATCACTTGAGTCCGATAACTGCTGATGATGGGGACAAACCGTTCTCCGAAACATGTCCAAGTAAGGATAATTAAGTGATGTTTGTCAATGCTCCATTTATTGCTAGTATTTACCTAGAACGCATTTCGTTAGTATCTTCCTAACATCATCAGCTGTTGTCGACTAATGGACGTTGGTTTGGTGAACTCATTGGAGGCGATAGGTGCGTCTCTGTCGGTATCTTGATGAACTTGAAGTTTGGGTTTTCTTCAAAGGTAGTGTCGAAATTAAACAGTTTTCTTTCATATTTCTTTATGAAGATTTTTTCCCACGTGGTTAATACAGCTGGACCTTGGACACTTTTTAATAAGTGGATTTCTCGTTCTATATCATGATTCTCCTTCCAAAAATGGTACGCTACTGCCGATTTATCTATTTCTTTGTTCCTAATGTTCCTAAAATGCTCTTTAAGCCTAGTGTTCAAGTTGCTTTTTGTTTTTCCAATGTAAAAGTTGTCATAGCCTTTGTAGTTTATCTGGTACAAAGGAGATACCCACAGACAAAAAAATCAGGTGTGTACCGGATAAACTGCAACGGCTGTGACAACTTTTACATAGGAAAAACAAAAAGCAACTTGAACATTAGGCTTAAAGAGCATTTTAGGAACATCAGGAACAAAGAAATAGATAAATTGGCGGTTGCATACCATTTTTGGAAGGAGAATCATGATATAGAATGAGAAATCCACTTATTAGAAAGTGTCCAAGGTCCAGCTGCATTAACCATGTGGAAAAAGTCTTCATAAAGAAATATGAAAGAAAATTGTTTAATTTCGACACTACCTTTGAAGAAAATCCAAACTTCAAGTTCATCAAGATACCGACAGAGACGCACCTATCACCTCCAAGGAGTTCACCAAACCAACGTCCATTAGCCGACAACAGCTGATGATGTTAGGAAGATCCTAGTGAAATGCGTTCTACGTAAATACTAGCAATAAATGGAGCATTGAGTATTTGTTTGACTCAAAATTATATTAATGTAGTTAATTCAAGTTTTTGTTCACTTGTTTAACATTCGCCCTCTTTCCAGGACTAATATGCTTCTGCTTTTGACCATGATGGTGTCTCAAGAGTTGAAAATTCTCTGAAAATACTTCTTGATGGTAGTATGATCAGGTACTATTTTGAGTATTTCATTATCAGTCTGAATATTTGTTTTTATTTGCTTCATTTTAAACTTTAAGTAGTAAGACAAAAGGAATAATAGTTTTTGTTAGTATAGTGTGACAAAGCAAACCATCGCTGGTAATAAAGACACAATAAGTTACAGATGTGCTGTCTCCATTGTGAATGACGTACAGTAGAAGCCCGAAATAACGCGGTTGTTGGGGACATTGTTTATACCTGCATTATAATCTTGGTACATAGAAATGTTACACTAGAAGGGACAAAAAATCAATCCCGCACAGTTGGAGAAGGGAAATATGTAATAATAAATTATAGTACAGTATTAAACTCTCATTTATAAGATAAATATAGTGCGATCCATATAAACCTGAACCATTTCAATAGGCCATAACTTTCGAACCTATAATAGGACAGACGTGCAACGTTGGGGGAATACAGTACACAATTGGAAGATTACATTACACTATTTACATCTCCGAGAAAATGTTAGAAGTGTCCTCCACCGGCATCTATATATGTTTGAACTCGTATCACCATATTCTCTGAAGTTTTACGGAGAGTATCCTCGCCTTTATTTTGGTTCGAATGGATTCCTTGAGAACACTAATTGTCTGTACACTCTATTTTTTAGATACCCTGTCCGGTGCCCGCCTTGGTAGCGTAGATGGTAGCATGTCTGCCTCACGTTCAAGAGGTCCTGAGTTCGAATCTTGGTCAGGGCGAGTTACCTGGATAACGTTTTTTCCGGGGTTTTCTCTTATCCTAAATGACGAATGTTGGGTAGCTCTAAGCTCCATGGACCCCGGACTCATTTGAGCATCATTTGCATCATTTCACCCATTTCATTCATCGTCCGATATGACTTACCATTGGAGGACGTAAATTACAAAAAAAAAAAAAAAAAAAAAAAAAACCACCTGTCCGGTGAGGTTACCTCAGGGGATCTGGGGAGTCACAGACCTTTTGAGATTATTTCATTTCAAAGAAACTGGTTATCATCCAGCTGCTCCACAAATGTCTTGAAGATACCCATATAAACTTGAGTGTTTACAGTCATATCACAGAAAATGGGACCAACGATCCATAGATGCTGGTGAAGGAAACTTCCAACATTTTCTCTGAGATGTAAATAGTGTGATGTAATTTCCCAATTGTGTATTATATTCTCCCAAAGTTGCACGTCTGTCCTATTATTGGTTCAAAAGTTATGGCCTATTGAAATGGTTCAGGTCTATATGGATTGCTCTATATATTGCAGTACTTTTAAATTTACTCACCGGTTATGATGGGAGATATATTTCATCCCGTAACTGATTTTGATTTATATTCTGCTATACATGTTTTACACCAACTTAATTTTTCCTGTTTTAAAAAAAAATCAGTGGTTTACTTGACACACTGATGTGCTACGTTTTTTCTCCATGTAGCATTTGATTGCAGCAAGATGGAGGAGAATCCCAGTCTGGGGTCTGGGTAGGGGGATTCTGGGTCTACTTACACCCAAGGCTGCTTTAGGGCTTATTTCGCCCTCTTCAGCCAGAATATTATTTGTTTGGGAGAGGCAGATGGCTTTTTTTTTTTTAATTTTTTTTTTTTTAGTATTTTTATATATATTTTTATTTATTTATTTTTTTTTTTTACTTTTTTGTATATATATATGTATATATATTTTTTTACTTTGAATTTATTTATATATATATATATATATATTTTGAACATGTTCTAGGATATTCTACATAGTGAGAAATGTATCCGTAGGTCATCAGATGAGTTTTCCTAGGTTATCGCAGAAGTTGTCGTAGGTGCTGTTGTATTTTCTGTTCTTCTTCTTCTTTTTCTTGTTCGTACTGTTTAATGATGGTTGTTAGAGGAGGGTCGCTTAAATTCTTATCCTGATGCATCTGGCTTTGCTTATAATTCCTTGCGGCGTCAATGATGTTCTGTCTATGGGTTCGGTCCTTTGCGTTGTCCATGTATTTGGTGGTATTCTTTCTTATCGTTTCTTCTATACTTTTAGATTTTGCTATTTTATAGACTTCGTTGCTCCTGGACCATGGTGGTAGCTTCATTGCTATGCGTAGGCATTTCCGTTCATATCCGGATATTCTGTCTTTTGTGTTTTGTGTGGTGATGGGCCATAAGGTGATAGCAGGGTAGGTAAGTTTTGGTCTAATTATGGTTTTGTAGATCTGTGTTAGGGTGCTTGGGGCTAGTCCTTCCTTTCCTATTTTCACCAAGAGCCTTAGGCATGATGTTGCTGCTTTTGTCTCTTGAAGTTTGTTTTGGTAATGCGTACAGGTTGATAGCTTTTCGGTTAATGTCACTCCAAGGTATTTAACTTTCTTCTGGGTCGGTATGTCGTGATTGTTGTAGGAAATGGTGGAAGCTCTGTAGGTTTCCTTGGCTTGTATACGGAAAATTATGTATTGGGTTTTTGTCGGGTTTATGGTTATTCTCTACCTGTTCGCCCATTTGTTGAAGATTGCGAGCTGTTTCTCAAGTCGTGATTTGCTGCTCCGTAGTTTTGCTGCTGAGCATCAGTATGCGGTATCTTCCGCGTACTGTGCCAGTTGGATTGTTGGGTGGATCGGTTGGGGAGTGTCAGAAGTGTATATTATATACAGTATGCCGGATATGGCGCTACCCTGAGGGATTCCTGCTTCAAGTTGGATGGGTGCTGATAGTTGTCCATTTATCTTGATCTGGGCTGTTCTGTGGGATAGAAAACTTGAAGTCCATCTCGTCAGCTTTTCAGGTAGTTCTAGGTTTGCCATTTTGTGCAGCAATCCACGTGTCCAGCATCGATCGAAGGCTCCTTGGATGTCCAGGAATGTGGCTGCAGTTGTGAAGCCTCTATTTGTTTTTTCCTTGATTTCTGAGATGACTTTAAGGAGCTCATCTTCGATTGTTATGGTTGAGCGAAATCTGGCTCCCACTTCTCTCACTGTTCAATATAATGACGACTTACTGTCCTAAATGATAATGCTTTCTCTTAAAACAATAAGTAGTTTAACTATTGTAGGAGCACCTTTTTTCTGAACATTAACATTTTGAGTCCTTTTAATGGCATATTTATCAAAGTCTTTCAGATCTGTTACTCGTTTTGGAATGTTCTGCTTTTTACCTGGAGTTCTAAAGATGTGCTCTGATTTACATTTTGTTTGCGTTCTTTAACAATTCTTTTCACTGTTCTTTCTGATATTCCCATTATCTGATATGCACTTTAGCTTTTCAAAACTTTCTGAAAAAATTCTGCTGTAAGCAGTTCTTTGTTTTTAGCTTGTTTCCACATGTATGCTCATAAATTTGAAACAATTTCTCGACTCTCTGTAATGTCTTGGATCCTAATTTACAAGGGCTGTTCAATAAAGAATGATCATAAATTTTTTACGGTCATAATTTTTCGTACTAAAATTCAATCTTATTATATTCTGTTAGCTTAATGTGAGACAAATACGCCGTAGTAGTTTGATTGTTGGTACTCCTGGTTCCCGCCTGTGAGAACCAGGCAAATTAAAACATGTTCAGTATTGCCTACTGCTGCAATGGAGTTAACATGCAGTTAAAGTTGATGTTAGAGGAAGATCTGGAGTTTCTTTCAAATGTAATCACTGCTGATGAAACTTGGCTAAATCATTTTGATCCTGAGAGCAAACAGCAAAGCTCAGTGTGGAAATCTCCTTCATCACCAACCCCCAAAAATCAAAAGTGGTTGCTTCTGCTGGAAAAGTTATGGTCATCTCATTCTTTGATTTAAGTTTGAATTTATGAGTCACTTGTTTACACTCAGTCTTCACTTACATTATCCAAAAGTATCACTTCTGTTAATAAAGCTTTATCAATTACAAAAACATTAAGTACATCTGAAAAATACAACTTAAAATCTTCCAACCCCACACTACCAAGGTTGTACTGTCTGCCAAAAATCCACAAACAAGACAACAGCATGAGACCCATCATCAATGGTATCAATTCACCTACATACCCCATTGCAAAATGGTTAGTAAGAAAATTAAAATCATATGACAAATTTCAAAGTTTGGGAATAAAAAACTCCTTAGAATTAATAAATCACCTACAGAAATACAACATTCCGGAAAATCACATACTAGTCTCTTTTGACAGTAAGGCACTTTTTACAAGCATTCCAGTAGAAAAAATACCTACATTCCTCAAAAAATGGCTAACCCAGACTACAACGGACCCCAGAGAAATAGATGACATTATCAATCTTACAGATTTATGCATAAGGAATAATTACTTCATGTTTAACCAAAAATTCTACAGACAATCAAAAGGATTAGCAATGGGGAGCCCACTTTCGCCATTTTAGCAGACCTATACATGAGCTATTTTGAAACACACATAGTAAAGGCCTTCCCACAGATTTATAAATTTTGGCAGAGATATGTTGATGATGTTTTTGCTATCATTCCGGAAAAACTTAGAGAAGATTCTCTAAAATTACTAAACCTGCAAGATAATCACATCCAATTTATTATGGAAGTAGAAAGAGACAACACCCTACCCTTTTTGGACCTCAAGATAACTAGAAATCATCATGGTGTAGATTTTGGAATATACAGGAAGCCCACACACATAGATAATTACATAAAGAAAAATGAATACAACCCAGTTTCACATCAACTAGCTGCCTTTAGAAGTCTAATTCACCGGCTATACAACATCCCACTGAGTAAGGATGAATTTTTGAAAGAACAACAACACATAAAAGAGATAGCAGTATTAAATGGATTTAACCCAGCCATCATAAGGAACATGATGAAGAGGAAAGAAAAACTGAAGATAAGATCAAAAAATACCACTCTCACACCACTTAATAACACTAATTGGCAATATAGAAAATTCACCTACCATCCATGGGCTTTTAGAAAATTTGAACGAATCTTCAAAAGACTAAACTTAAAACTAGCACCCCAAAACAAATTCAGTCTGAGGAACCTGCTAAATAAACCACTGAAAAATACAATCCCCAACAATTTGAAATCAGGAATTTATCAGATTAATTGTGAAACCTGTGAAAAAAGCTACATAGGAAAAACTAAGAGAAACTTGTTAACCAGGCAAAAAGAACACCAGAGGAACATTAAGTTGAAAAACAAACAGAAAAATCTGCAGTTTCACACCATTTTTGGACAGAAAACCACAACATTGGCCACAACATTAAACTGATAAAATCTTTAAGTACACCCATAGAATTGGATATTTGGGAAAAAATATTCATAAACAAAAACCGTGATAAAGTTATAAATTTTGAAATCCCGGCATTAAATGAAGTATTAAAACTTAGTGCCCCTAACACCAGATGGCAGAGTGATCGGAGCTCCGTAGTAGTGGAAGAAGAGGGAGGTTCATTTAGTCACCAAACAGCTGAGGATGAGATCGAATGATCTTGAAAACGTTTCAATTATACAACAAGTAAGCGAAGTTTGAGTGTAAACAAGTGACTCATAAATTCAAACTTAAATATGAAGAATACTTCACTGTTAATAATGCTTCTGCTTTTAATATTTATCATTCTTTGATATTCATGGAATGGTCTATCAGCATACTGGTTTACTGCACACACATCAGTAACTGGACAATACTACAGGGATGTTTTGAAAACATTGCAAGTCCATATCAGGCGCAAAAAATGACATTTCCGTGAAGCAGACTGGATGCTGCACTATGATAATGTGCGGCCGCATATTGCCAATGTTGCTGAATATCTTGCAAAAATCAGCATGAAGTGCATCCCTCACCCTCCCTATAGTCCAGATTTAGTCCCATGTGACTTTTTTCTATTCTCTAACTTGAAGAAACGCCTTCGTGCGAGGCATTATCTATCATCAGAAGTAGTGATGAAGGCTGCGGAGGCAATTTTGAAGGATCTCTCAAAAAATGGTATCCAGCATGTCTTTCAAGACTGGCAGAAACGTTGGGACAAGTGCATCACCTTCAGGGGAGACTATTTTGAGAAGGACCATCAAAATTATGAGGATGAGTAAAGGTGCATTGTCAAAAAAAAATTGTGATCATTCTTTATTGAACAGCCTTCGTATAAAGTACACTGATGGCAATGATCAATGTGTGGAAAGAAAAAGAAAACTATGAATTTTTAAGAACTGTGCCTCAGTTGAAGATGACATCACTACCTTCCCCATTCCTCCTCACCTCACCTCACCTTCATTGAGCAGTATTATAAATATCCTTTACTTTCCTGGAATGCAGCGGGCAGTGGCAATGTACATCGATGGTGAAAATTATACTGCAGAACCTGTGTTTGTGGAATAATTTTATTGCAACTTCCCAAATAAAAAAAAGTAATATAATTAACTACAGTATTTTTTACTTTTAGCTGCATTAAATCCAAATCCACTGTATTTTGGAATGCGCTATTTCAGGCTTCTACTCTACTGTAATTATAATTTCTAAAAGATGCTGTCCTATGTGTGTTCCAGCTATACCACATGTAAAACGTGTTGCACTGTATACAATGAGAGTTATATTTGAGAGTAAAAATATTGATAATGTTCTACTACTTTTCTGAAACAGTATGTGGATGTGGGACTGTAAATCAGAAATGAAGTAAAACAGTTACTTTGATTTTACAGATATATAGCTCCCTCTGATGGATGGGAAAAGCGATAAAAGCCAGGACATCACGAAGCAACTTGCAGATACTGTTTCTAAGTCAAACAAAAGTATACCCAGAGCTGTTTTGTTTCGGGAGCTGGGATTTAGGGAGAAAACAAAGACAGTAGCAACAGAACTTCAGCAACTTGCGGAAGACAAATTGGTTATAAAGAACTATGATGAACTGGTATGTAGTTAATTTAGTTGCTTTACTTATTCTTAATAAGTTTATTGATATTCTGTTTATTCTTATGTTAATGCTTTCATATCTATTTTGAATTTGCAGCAATTGAAAGTTTTGGAAATGATAATTCAAGAGACCATTATGTTATAGGATTTAACATAAGTTAATGTAAATTCTGTTTCATTGCGGAATGTTGGCTATAACATTGAATTAAGCTTTGTTTTAAGTCATCATTATATCCTTGAACATGCTTAGGCGTTAAACTAATAAAATGTGTTATCTGGGCTTTTTGGCCATGGTCGATTGGCTGAAATAACACTTGACGCTTCGCCCTTGACGCTTCGCCCATCTCTCCACTGGGCATCTTCAGAAGTTGACGACCCAGGCAGGATTGCTGAAGTGGCGTTTGCACCAAATGCCCTCATATATATGCCTGAGTCAACTTCTGAAGATGCGGAGAGACGGGCGAAATGTCAAGTGCTATTTCAGCCAATCGACCACGGCCAAAAAGCCCAGATAACCATTTTATTGGATTATATCCTTGTATTAACATGATTCTTACTTAACAGAAAAGTCAGGAAAACTATTTCAACTATGCTGGAAAGTTTGAGAAATAGCTAGTGTTCAAAAAAATATGGATTCATTTATAGTGGGTTTCTTAAAAAGGAGAAAGAAATTTGCAGTTTCATTGAAAGCGTTGTAGATAAGTTTGTTTGCATTTTGAGTTGACACATGTTTTATATAATTAGGACACAATAAAAATAATTGTCTTTGTAGTGTTCTTAATTTATTATGCTGATATATGTTCTGTCAAATATAATCCAAATAAAATAATAAGCCAAGTGTTGTTCGGCAATGGGGATGATGAACGGTAATTAATACGAGGCGTGTCCATAAAATAAGGTCTCCAATTTTATTTAATATAGAAAACATATTTATTGTCAATGAATGTTACACTGATGGAAAGGCGGAACCTACAGCTATTTTTCAACGTAATCACCAATGCGATCGATGCACTTTTGCATGCGCTGTGACAGTTTTTGTATACCCTTGTCATAGCACTCTCCTGCCAAGTCGTGCAGGTAGCGCTCAACCTTGTTTTTCAAATCATCATCGGTCTGGAAATGTGTGCCACCCAGGTGTGACTTCAACTCAGGGGGAAGATGTCCCATCCGAACTGGGCCAGGAGATCAGCCGTTGCATGTGCAGTATGGGGACGAGGTTGTCGTGATGAAAAATCACTCCCTTCGTCAGCATTCCCCTCCGATTTTGAATGGCACGTCACAATTTTTTTAAAGTCTCACAGTAGCTAGCGGAGTTTACTGTGCCGGTAGGCATAAACTCACACAACAATACACCTTTTCTGTCCCAGAACACACTGGCCATCAGTTTGCTGGAGAGAAAAATGTCTGAACTTTCGCGGCTTCGGCGAATTCGAATGCCGCCACTGACGAGAACGTTCTTTAGTTTTTGGTGTTGTGTAGTGCACCCAGGTTTCATCGCCAGTGACAATTGAATTAAAAATTCCTTGCACTGTTCTGCATAGCACTCCAGGAATCGGTGGGCCGCTTCAACACGTTGCCGTTGATGGTCTTCGGTGAGCATTTTGGGTACCTACCTCGCACACACCTTGCGATAATGCAAATGTTCGGTCAAAATCTTGTAAATCGTAGACTTACTGACTTCAGGGTTAAGTTCACACAGCTCGCGAACTGTCACATGCCGATCTTTAAGCATTTCTTGCTCTACTTTTGCAATTGTTTCAGCTGAAACCAAAGGCCGACCAGAACGCTGTTCGTCATGGACGTCTGTACGTCTGTCTTTGAACTCTCTGACCCACTTTCACACGTTTTTGACGTCCATACACTGTGGCCCATAGACATCGTATAACTGACGATGAATTTCAGTGGGGGTAGTGCCCTTGGCACTCAAAAAACGGATCACTGCACGCAACTCGCACTTGGCGGCAGAAGTGATAGGAAGCTCCATCGCAAACGGGTTCGTTGTGGTGGGGATTTGAAGGGATGAAACCAAGCTACACGCCAGTGTTGCCGGATCTCGTGTAATAGCGTTCCGCATGTCTCCAGTGCCTTGGAGACCTTATTTTACAGACACACCTCATAAGTGCAGTGCATCAGAGTTGTATAGTTTTAATGAATAATTTGCTTTAGATTCAATATATTTAATGATTTAAGTTAATTAATGGAAATTAATCATTCTTCACACTAGCCATATATAGGCTAATGTTGTTTATAGTCAACATGAAAAATTCAATGCCATGGCCAAGATTTGAACCACGGATCTCCTTGTTTCTGTCCAGTCAGTCTTAGCTACCATGAGCTACCATGGCCAACGTGTGGTCTTGACATTAAATTCTCCAATTGACTCATATATTTCCCGATAAACCATTACAGGCTCTCGTATCCGAGATAAACCGTTTGTGGCTACTTACTATCTTAAGTAGTGTGTGTGAAATATTGCTGTCCAATCCAGTTTTGTGATTTGTTCATACTTCAACTTTTGTGAGGATGAGCGTTATTCTGTTGGATCAACACATTCTGTTTATAACTATGAAGTCCCTGGAAGCATCTCTTGAGTTGAGGTATGATTCTGAATTAACAGTTCTGCCCTTTGGCATCACATCAATGAAAATTGTAATAAATTTAATCGAACATCTTTATCTTCTAGTTAACTGAAGATAAACGGAAGACCTTTCTTAATACTGTCACAGTTTCAAAACATTGCGATTGTGATTTTATCACTTAAGGAGTTACATTGAATATTTTTCTTCTGAAAAGAGTCAGGAGGACACCATTATTGATTGCCTTTTTGTTTCGGGTTGGAAATGATGAATCCAGATGTATAACCTCTCAGGAAGACCTGGACAGGAAGACCTCAGCCTCAACTTCAGAAGGTTGCGACAAACAGCTTTTCTTTGCAATTTGTGTTCCATTGTGAGACATTGGAGAATCCACTTTCACACACCTTTGAATATCCAAGCACACGGATAATTGCGTCCTACTTTTTTTGCTGGCTGGCAACAATAATGTCAAATGCTGAGTCGTAATGCCTCAGTTGTCTTAAATAAAACCATCAGCATTCTTTAACAAGTCAATTAATCCGTACAAGATCATCTTGTTTAAGTTAAATCTTGGAGCTGTGACAAACTTCTTAGGCTTTCATCCTTTGTGCCCAGTGTCTTTAGCTATTCTCTTGTTAACTGCAAATGTTTGTCTTACACAAATATTAAAATTACACATCATTAAACATTACACAGATGTTTCTTTCTATGCAGTAAAAAATTCATTTGACTTGGTGAATGTGATAGCTATTGATTACAGATGGTATTTTAAAAGCTTCCTGTAGCTCTGCCAACTGTAGACAAAACTGAAACCATACACATAAAAGCACTC
Source organism: Mantis religiosa (assembly GCA_030765055.1). Taxonomy (NCBI): domain Eukaryota; kingdom Metazoa; phylum Arthropoda; class Insecta; order Mantodea; family Mantidae; genus Mantis; species Mantis religiosa. Next base: position 35,215,834 of record CM060960.1, read on the forward strand.
TCATGCCCAATTTCACCATTGTGTTAAAATTGGCGTTAACAAATGTAACGTAACAATTGTCACAGCGCTAACAAAGCTGTTAAATTTCTTGCATTTCACCATCCTGTTTTCTGAAAATGTTAAAAACACATGTTAACGCCAAGAGACTTTTAAATATTACAGCTATAGAAGGCTATGGATGAATTGTATTATTTTCTGAACGTACTGCGATGCGCTTTTGTTTTCATTTTCATCTGCACACAGCTGAAAAAATGGCAGGTGAACAAAATCGTAAGAGAAGCCGTGGAACAAATTTCTCATCAATGGAGAAAGAATTGTTAATTGAATTGGTGACGAAGTATAAGGATATCATGGAAAATAGCAGGATGGATGCGGTGACTGTAAAAGAGAAAAATGTTATGTGGGAAAAGATTGGAAACTAATTTAATTCAAATGCATGTGTCACTACTAGAAGCATTTGTCAGTATTATGTAAATTTAAAACGAGGTGAGAAGAAGGAGAGAAGTGATGAGTAACCTGAACGTTTCAAGACGGGAGGTGGACAATGTATTATCCACATAATTTAGTGAATTATAAAATAGCAAAGTTATTAATACTTGAAGCAAAGGCGAGATCAGCATATTCCTTTGGATGCATGTTCTAGCTCAGTATTACATAAATTTAAAACGAGGTGCGAAGGACAAGTGACTTGAACGTTTCAAGACGGGAGGTGGACAGTGTATTATCCACATAATTCAGTGAATTATAAAATCACAAAGTTATTAATACTTGAAGCAAAGGTGAGATCGGCATATTCCTTTCGATGCATGTTCTAACCTCTCTTGTACTTCCAGAGTAACCTTCATAGCAACTTATTTCGACAGTCTATACCTCTGTAGAAAATTTTCTTCTTATAGCTCCTCAAAATTGTTTCTCCTCATAGGCCGTACTCTATTACGAATGCCAGTTAGATGGTCTTAAACATAGCAAATTGACATCAAAAGTTGTGTTCAAGCCCACCATCTTGACTGTGCACACTTGTTAAAGACCTAACAACAGAAAAATGGCTTGTTAGATTAACAAGAGATTTAACACAATTGTTAGCTAACACTTGTTGGTGAAATATAATTTTTGTTATAACTATTGCTAAACTCGTGTTAAGTCTTAACACCTGTTAGTAAAATTGGGCATCAGAGTATTGCATTCCCACTGTTTACGGTTAGAGAAAAAAAATTGTGGCATTACTTATTGGATGATCCTTGTATATAATCATACTATAAAAGAAAGGAAAGTGTTTATTGAACTGAAGAATCACAACAGATCAATATACCTAATGGTATTTAAACTTATTTGTTGCAGCATTGTGCATTACCTGATGTCTCAAGATCAACATTTCTTATGGTTTTCAGTCCTGATGGGTAAGTACACAGCTAAGTACTATTCCATATTGTAGTAATAACTGAAAAGTTTGCATAAGATTATAGCTTTTTGTTTTTTGTGTTAAGGCTTAACGTTTGAAAATCAAACCATACTTTTAGGTAATGTCATCATGATATGTGAATTTGCATTTAACTTCTCTTACCTGATTCATATGATTCCTGGTCAACCTCCAAGACTGTCTTTTACAGCATATAATATTATCTTTTAAAAGTGATTTGCAGTGCGTAATTCAAATTGTGAAGCTCGGGCTGTATTCATGGTCAGACTTGGTCCGGACCACCTTGCTACTTCCGGTGGACTAACGGTGGACCATCCATTTTCTTATTCATAACCCGGGATCAGCGATAGTCCGAGGACTCAACATGTTGGTCCGGCTCAAATTTTGGTCCGCCTCTGAGGGGTAGATTAAAGGCGGACTATCTTTGCAACATAGACGACACTAAGTGATGTATGTAGCTGTGGTGTGTAGAATTCTTGAAATGAAGACGACGGAGGTATACCTGTTTACCAAGAATAGAAATTATTGCAAAGTATGATGACCTAAACTTCAAAAGCAGATACAGGTTTAGTAAAGCGAATGCCAGAAAGCTGATAGAAATGATTCGTCCTAACCTGTACGTCAGGGACGATAACCGCGGCCTGAGTATCTCAATTGACACCCAAATCCTAACAGCACTTCGGTATTATGCAAGAGGAGGATATCAGCTCAGCACTGCTGACCTGCACAATATTAGTCAGGCATCAGTAAGCCGCATTATCAGCAAACTCATTATAAATTTCCCTCCATGCCTCCTCCTTTCTAATATTTAGGCTGCGCTGTGGCTCAGTGGTTAGACCGCTTGGCTCTCACCAAGGCGGCCCGGGTTCGATCCCAGGCGACCGCAAAGTGAGATTTGTGGTGCACAACACGGTGCTGGGGTGGGTTTTCTCCAGGATCTCCAGTTTCCCCCGCCATCTCATTCCACTGGTGTCCATCTTCATCTCATGTATCATCAGTGTCATCGCCTAAGGTGCCGTACGTAGTAAAAGCAGGCGTTAAATACTACACGTTTCTCAGATTTATATTAGACACAAATTTATTTTTTGTAATGTTCATTCTTTTCTGGACTAGAGAAAACATTAATCTTCCTCTGACCAATTGATACCACGCTTCTTCATATTATCCATATTCACAGCACATCAAAGTTTGTTACCGAACCTCAAACAGTAGCAGCAGCTGTAAGAATGATTAAGAAACAGTCGTGAAACTACCACAGAGATTTATAAACTTGTAGGTACACTGTGGTTTGTTTAGCACTCTATGGGACTTGCGCATGCGCAGAAGAACCTTTCTACGTCGTGTAACATTTACTCCGTGCTGGTCCACGGCTTTACTTGGTCTGAGGCTTTTTATCGTCTATCAATACCAAAAAGTTAGACCACCTTTGGTCCGGACCAAGTTAGTCGGAAGATAGTCTAGACAAAGTGATAACTATGAATGCGGCCCTTCCAATCTATCATGCTTCTAATCTATCATCTATCAGGCATAGCTGCAGGTGTCTGAAGGTGAGGTAAACTTAGTTCTTAACTGTAATAAATAAATACGAGGACAGTTCAAATTCCTGCAAACACACATAATTTACTTTAACCTATATTTGCAATTTTCTCACAAGTACAATGTATCCCAAAATACATAGAAAATTAGCAGTTTCTTTTGAAATACAAAATATCCCAAAACAAATGCTTATTTCCATTTTAAGCAGTCTAGTATGGCTTCTGCTTCCATGTTGAGCAGTATCAGGTAAAATTACCATTTGCTCAGGACTGAAACTTTTTCCCAAAATAGACAGAATTCCAGTTTACTCAGTGTCTGATTTGTGCAGGTTTCACTATGTTTATTAGAATGTACATTGTTTTCAGGACTAGTGCGGTAAGTTAAAAATAAATATTTTTCATGTAAATCCTTTCATGGAAGTGTTGAAAACAGTGTTGTTGTATAAATTAAATTTATTGGGAGTCGATTAATGACACTAAACAACCCTTACTTTTAAATTTTCCCGGAACTAGTTTCAGAGGCCTTCCCTCTATCCTCAGCCGGACATCGACCGTCAATGTCTGGCTGAGGATAGAGGGAAGGCCTCTGAAACTAGTTCCGGGAAAATTTAAAAGTAAGGGTTGTTTAGTGTCATTAATCGACTCCCAATACATTTAATTTTTCATGTGCTTATGAGACTTAATTATGTGTTTTTTTGTCCTCTCTTCTCAGTACAAAAGTGGCTTCTACACATGGGAATCATAATGTTTATGTGACAGACTTGAATACAGGAAGAAATGTTAATACTCTCTCAGGACATCCACGTACACCATGGTGCATTGCATTTCATCCTTCTTCTAACCAAATTTTAGCATCAGGATGCCTTGGGGGCCAGGTCAGAGTATGGGATCTGCATGTAAGTTATCATTTTAATAGTAAAAAATAGAAGCTAGTAAAATCTTCATTTCAAAAAATAGGAACAAAGTATTCAATTTCGACATCCCCCAGAAAGATTTGTTCAGCAAGTTCCTTGAACCGCCACCAGAGGAGACCTATGAGAAAATATCGTCAACTACACCAATGAGAACCAGTCGATGGCCGGCTGAGGATAGAGGCAAAGTCTCTGTAACATGTTTTGGAAAAATTTAAAAGTAAATGTTGTTTAGTGTCATTAATCGACTCCCTTTAAATTTAATTTGTTTGCGTCTTCAGTCCACACTGTCTTCACAGTCCACAGTGTGGACTGAAGATGCAAAAAAGTTATTTGTGAAATCGATCTCCATTAGATAGAAAGAAGTATTAACACCAATTTCTTAAGATAAGTGAAGCATTTGTAGCAAATATTTGTATTTGTGTAGTATTTGTTGCTTCACTGTAGCTAGATTCATTTTCTACGTAATTCATTACACAATTTCTATTTTTTAAAATAAATATTTTTTCCCAAACCATTAAATTTAATAGACCATTTAATTGCTTTAATAATGTAACTTCTGAATCTATTTCATGGTTAAATGACCAAAAATGATCTGCCCTGGCCTATTTATCAGTCTGTTTATACCTAATATTTTGAAAATGTTCCTTCTTTCTCGTTTCTAAATTATATTTGGTCCTTCCAATGTAAACCTGGTCGCAATCTAAACAGTTAAACTGATAAATGCCAGATTATTTTAGTATCAGGAATTTTATCTTTTTTTTAGAGAAATGTAGCAAATCATTAAAATATTGGGAAATTCAGAAAATTGTGATACTTTCAAATTTGATAGAAAATCATGTCATTTAAGTTACAGAGCTTTTTGCAGATCATGTTTAAAACATTAAAAATCTTCACACAACCCTATATGTGCATGAGTGAATAATGAACAGGATTAATCTGAAATTAACTTTGTTATTTAAAATTATATTGACTTACATATGTACCTAATCGTATCGTAAGGTCTGTCAAAACTTCAAGGAATAATTAAAAGGGCTAAATGAGAACATTTTTTGTTACGATATACTGTTTAATAGAGCAGCAGCAGCAGCACAAATCTGGCAGGCTGTTTGGAACAGCCCGAAGGGTGGTCAAATCGTGTACCTGCTCTGGGAAGAGCTTAACCACGTAGTGGCGGGATGTGGATGTTGCAGAATGATGGGTGTAATTTAAGTTGGGTTAGTGTAGGGAGGTAGCTTTTTGCTCCTCAGGGAATGATGAACCGGGTGCTACGGACAGCGAGCACCGCTGGTGGGTTAGTTAATAAACTAGGAAGAAGGTATGTATAATTTTTGAATATTCCATAATAACAATTTAGGAGTAGCTGAAATTTAATTTAGGCTGGAATGGAGATCATGTGGTTACTGGTAGTGACCGCAAGACATGCGGGGTAACCGGTATCGCTTATAGCGACGCTCACGAGGAACATAATCCCCAAGGGATCTGACTAGGGCGCTCTGATGTTGGGGCAAACCCTCGAAGAATTTTGTCGCCCGGCGTCTAATTTCATCCTCCACATATCGGAGGGATGAAGCCTCATGAAGTAATCTCACGGGGAACCTTGTACAAACAGAATAAATAATCCGAAGACATTTATTCTGTGCACGTTGGAGCAGAACTAGATGTGAGCCTGCGGCCATACCCCAGACTTCGCACGCATAGAGCATGATAGGGAGGACCAGAGCCATAAAGAGGCGCAACTTTAGGGGAACAGACATCGCAGACCGAAGCACAGGGTATAGTGATGCCACGGCACCACACGACCGATGAGCTTGCTCCTGGATGTGCTCCCGAAAAGTTAGACCCTTGTCCAGCTTGACTCCCAAGTACTTGATTGAATTCTCCCACCTGATCCCTTGCCCGAAGTAGGTAAATTGGGGGAAATTGGCGGGAAAGCGGCGCTTGGTGAACAATATCGCTTGGCTTTTCTCCGTATTAATGGACAATCGCCAAAGCGTGCACCATTCCTGGAGGAGGATTAGGTATCTTTGGATGGGGTTGAAGGTTCTGCGTGGGTGTCTGTTTGTTGAAAATAACAGCACGTCGTCAGCATACTGTGCTATGTTGACGTGCTGTACAGTGGGAAGGTCAGCCACATAGACGCTGTACAGCGTCGGGGATAACACAGAACCTTCGGGGACTCCGCCGCGGATAGACCTTCGTGTAGATGTTTTTCCCGCCACTGTGACAGTGAAGAATCTATGCTTTAGGAAAGAGTGAAGAAGGTGTATGACTTGAGTGGGTAGCTCCAGTTGGATGAATTTGTACAGAAGACCCGCGTGCCAGGTCGTAGAGAAGGCCTTTTCCACGTCCAGAGATACCGCCGAGGTGAATGCCTTGTCCTGAAAACCCAGGGCTGCAGCCTCCACCACGCGCAGCAACTGCTGTGACGTGGAATGCCCAGGACGAAAGCCAAACTGGTGAGGAGGGATAGCTTGTATGTCACCCAGAAGGGGGGACATGCGGGCTAAGAAAAGTCTCTCGAAAACTTTCGAGAGAACAGAAAGGAGGCTGATGGAGCGGTAGTTGGCAGGATTAACCGGGTCTTTCCCTGGCTTCAAGATGCATATCACCCGAGCCTCTCTCCAACTACGTGGAAAGTGACTCAGAGAGAGACACATATTGAAGACTTTGGTTAGAAATAACACGGCCCTGAAGGGAAGGTGGCGGAGCATGAGTGGCGTTATGCCATCAGGTCCCGCTGCCTTTTTTGGTTTGAGGCGCCGGAGTACGCCCTGAAGCTCACTGGGCCTTATGACTGGGAGTCTGTCCGCCTCAGCCGGGGGTCGCCGAAAGTATCGACGTACCTCCTGCCTAACGCGGTCAGAGAAGGCAGGGTCCTGGGGGTCTTCTCTAGGCCTCATGGTCCTCTCAAGGTAGTCGGCGAACACCGTAGCCTTGGCCTGTGGTTCGTAGGACAGGCCTTGGGTACCCTGGAGTGGGGAGTTTGGTGTCCCTTGGCGGTTCCGAAGTCTTTTAATGACCCTCCACACGTCTCCATCCTCGAGGTTCATACGAGACATCGTGTCCTCCCACGTGCGCACTCTGTGCTCACGGAGGCGGGCACGAACCTCTCGGCACAGTCGCCGATGAAGCCCTCGATTATGAGGCGTGCGGTGTCTCTGGTAGAGCCGCCTTGCTGCCCAGGAACGGCGAATGAGAAGTAGGATGTCTAGGGGAAGAACATCCGGATGAAGGGGGGCTGGGGTGATAACTGTAAGATTGCGGACCGTTCGCTTCACAACTGAGGTGAAGGACGAGACTGCAGCCTCAAGGGAGGGAATGTCGGTTATGTTGGGGTTGGGAGGAATGGAGTCATTCAGGCAGACTTTGACGCAATCCCAGTCCACATCCCGGTTTTGAACCGAGACGTCATGATTGGCAATCCGTGTATTAACCTCAGCAAGTACTGGGTTGTGATCTGAATGTAATGCGTTAAGCGAAGTGAGTGAGAGATGAAATGGAAAGCGTTTGATGATAGCGAAGTCGATATGAGATGGGCGACCCCGACCACGCGGGTAATGAGTGGGTTGCCATGGGCCCTCAACTCGAAGGTGAGGGTCCGCATCTACCATGCGGATAATGTCACTGCCTCTCCTATTCGCTCGGGGACCATGATGCCAACGCTGATGTTTGGCATTGAAGTCCCCGGCCATAATGACATTGGGATGTAAGGAAAGAATGTATTGGTAGTCATTGGCTATGAACTGTGAGTGGGGAGGATGGTAGGCTGATACTACCAGGACTTCAGAACCGCCAAGGTTCACGCAGGCTGCCGTGGCTTCAAGTGTCTGGAGTTGTGGTAGCTGGACAGCTCGATGGACCACACTTCTCCTCACCAGGATCGCTGTGCCACCTCCTCGGCGGCCAGCGCGATCCGTTCGGAGACAGTGATACCCCTAGAGATGGAAGGGGATCTGGGGGCGGAGATGGGTTTCCGACACCAAGATGAGGTCCAAAACATTGGATCTTGCAAAATGTAGGAGCTCGTCCCGTTGAACCGCCACTCCAGCCGCGTTCCAGAACGCGAACCTGAACGAGGTACTTGACCTAGTTCGTGCTGCCATTATGGGCCGGGTCGGTAAAGGAGGTTAGAAGGGCAAGCCCCTCCATGGCTGTCACCATGCGGGTTGCGGGGTCTGTCGTGGAGGTATACCGCACCAGCAGTTCACAGAGTCGCTCACCGTGGGACTGTAACAGCTGATACAGCCACGTCAGCAACTCCGACCGTGGTGAGGTGGAGGGAGTAGTGTGTGAAGTTTGGGACTTCGGAGGTGAGGAGTGTCTTGGGGCTGGCCTACCTTTGGCTTTCTCGTCCCTAATCCGTCGAGCAGGCCTGGGTTCACCAGGCCCGCTCCCAGCCTCGGAATCCGAGTCCGCTCTTTTGGCCGCCTCACGACCCTCCTCCCTTCTGGGAGTGGCTCTAGGTGGGGCTGGAGCTTTGTGCTGTTTTTTAGGTTTTGCTGTGCGTGTGTGTGCATCCTTGGGGGGTTGTGTCTTGCCCCGCAAAGTCGTCGAGTCACCGGCTGGTTTGCGCACCACCTCAGCAAAGGATGGGGCACTGTTGGAGTTAGGCAATTGTTGCCGTGGTGCTATGGAAGAGGTTGCCCTCTCCGCTTCTGGCTCAGAACGGGTGTTCTGGGTTATTGGCCCTGGAGCTGGTCTCCTAGAGGCAATAACCGCCTTTCTGGTAGGGCAACCTCCATAGCACGCTATGTGCCCTCCTTTGCAGTTGGCGCAGGTTGGAACTTCCGTGATGGCACGGGGGCAGTCCTCTCTGAGGTGGGTGCCACCGCACCTCAAGCAGCGAGGATTACGGTGGCAGAAGAGGCTGGAATGATTAAATCCCAGACATCTGTAGCACTGTGGGGGCCCGCCAGAGCCTTTGGCTGGTTCCAGAGTGACCCGGAGGTAGCAGATGGTGCGAACATCATCCAACTTGACCTTGGGGTCGTTTACCCGCTCCACCACTACTAGGAACAGGGGAAGGGGAGCTTTAGTTCCCTGGCGATCTGGAGCAGGTCGAGTGAGCTGCTTCACTATTCTAGGGGTGATGCCCTGGCGGGTGAGGTCTGCCCTTATGTCATCCACGGAAGTGTCCGCGGGTAACCCTCGGATGACTCGGCGTACATCACGGACCTTATTCAGGCCAAAGGTAAAATGAGGAATTTTCCTCTGCTTGAGTTGTAGCAGTATCTTGGTGTAGTCCCCCTCGTTCTTTGCGTGGAAGACAAATCGGCTTTTATTCCTCTTTACCGAGCACTCATTCTCGAGGGTTGGCATGACCTCCTTAAGGAAGCCTACCGCCCCCAAGAAGTTGTCCACGATAATAGGCGGTATGTGCCGCCTTTGCCTTCCAGCCTGGTTCTGACCGGAGGCGGGTCGAGAAGACTGGCCAGAGGGCACGCCCTCTGCAGCCAGTCTTGCTGCTCGCTTGGTTCTCCGTGATCTTACCTCACGGAACTCGTCACCCTCGCCATCCGACGAGAGGTCCGATGAGCTGGGCTCCCGGCCTCCCTCGGATGCCGAGGAGTAAGCAGAGTTGCAGGAGAGCACGGATGTTCTCCCGCTCCTGGTTTGAAAACTGCGCACACTATTGCGCTCGTCGTCGGAGTCGGACTCCGAAATTTTGCCTACACGAGAAACAGCTTCCCGTGAGACGCCCTGGTCAGTAGGTTGTTCAAGAAGGACTACCTTGCTTTCCGCCGTAGCGTTGTTGGCAAGGTTTCCTCTTCCTTAATCCTCCAGTGGAGGTGCTTGAGTTGGCCGTAGCAGCCGGTTCATCAGACCCTGTACGGGTCGAGGTGGAAGGAATGGCAGTGGTTTCTGCCATGACGAGAAATTAGAGTGAGGTGAGAAGAAATATGATAAAAAGAGGGGGTGTAAAAACAGGTACACTAACAGCCCTGCACCCGAAGGTGCAGTGCAATCAACCACCCTACGGGTGTCCTTACCTCTAGGCAGCGGGTGCTGAGCAGCGTGCAACTCAGAGGACCGGACACCTGTTTTAACAGAATGCGCCTTACCCAGTCACAAGGACTGGATGGCTCAGGTCGTGAGTCGCCCCGCTACCTTTGTAGATTTCTCTTCTTGAAGATGGAGAAGAAGGCAGCTGAGTGTTGTCCCTCAGAAGAAGGTGGAGAAGGCAGCTGAGTGTTGTCCCTCAGAAGAAGGCAGCGTTTTCTGCGAGGTCGGTAGAGTGGCGCGATTGCCGGGAGCTTCCCTAAGGTCCCTCCCGATGGTGGCAATCCGCTTGCTCTGCCGCTGCGTAGTCCCAAGCTGGTCTCTCTGAAGAGGCGATGTTGACTCCTCGACGTCTCGAGGAGAAGTCTCTTCTTTAATAGAGCAAATTCTGATGAATATTTTACACTATCTTTTCACTCAAAATGTCCAGCTTTAGCCTTCAGACAAGCCTTTAAATTATTAATTTATAGATGAGTCGTATTTATTACACATCGGCTTCACTTACGTACCTATTTTGAGGACATGTTTTGCAAACCATCGTTTGCATCTTCAGCTCTTATGCGACTGAAGCTTGATCCAGTGGTGTGAGTAATTCTGGAGTTGCTGCTGCCATCTGTTGATTTAGTGATGAACTTAAATGTGGCATTCTCTTCTGGCAGGATTTCAAAGTTCATTAGTTGGTTTTTATATTTTTCTATGTATATTCTCTCCCATATGACGAGTTCACTAAGTTTTTTTTTGTACATATTTTAGTAATTCGGTGCTATCTTCAATTTCATGATTTTCAGACCAGAAATGAGCTGCTATTGCGGACTTATCAATATTTTTGTATTTTAGGTGCCTGAAGTGTTCTTTCTTTCTAGTGCCTATGTTTTTGTTTGTCCTCCCTATGTAAATTTTTTCATAGTCTCTACACTTAATCTTGTAAATGCCTGACCAGCCTTTAAATGCCTTGGCCAGTCTTCTATAGCGGCACGTATGACATTTATGTCTAAATCCGTTACTGCTCGCTTCAGGGATTTCTTTTTTAGGCTTTCAAGTTTATTGTGTCTTGGAGCTGGTTTCAGGCTTCAAAATATCCCACAGTTTATAGTCCAGAGGTTTCAGGTCTGAGCTGGATGATGGCCAATCCAAGTGACTGATGAACTCTGGGATGTTGTCCTTGAGCCACTGCTGACACTTCTATCTCTGTGAGCCAGAGTGTTGTCCTGTTGGAAGATCCAGTGTTCACCATTTAACATTGTCTGGTTTAGAGGTTTCACAACTTTCTCCAGGTCTTCCTATCAGTACACATTTGCATTGGTTTTTAACCCCTTTCTACAGAAATGGATGTCAGCGGCCCCTTAGTGTGACACTCTCAACCAAACCATCAGTGATACCGGATGATGGCTTCGAAGAATCCGGAGAACAACCTGATGTGATTCTTCACAGCTCCAAGCACACACCCTGTGGTCCTGCCCGTTGCATTTCTCCTCAGTTTTGAACACTTTTTCATCTGAAAATGGGATTCTGTGATGTTGGTTTTTGGTGTGCTATCTAAGGAGGTTACATGATCTTTGCAGTCTAATCTTCCTCATACAGGTATTGAGAAGATAACCTGTGCATCAGCAGCAAGCCTGAAGTCCCAGGTCTTGATTTTATTAGCCTAGAGACACTCATTCTTGACATTTGAAGCTGCTACGCCATTATTTTTTCTTTCTTAACAGGATTCCTTTTGATAGATTCCCGAACTTTCTTGAGCGCATCTGGGATTCGAACGGAGTGTAGCCAGCCAGATCTTCCTCTTGTCATCAACACTAGAAAGATGGGTAAATCCTTTAATGGTCCAATAAATTTTAGTGAGATTGCAAGCAGTTTTAACAAATTGAAAATTGCCCTTGGATCCTTCTTGCATTTGTATAATACTATGACAGCTCTACAGTTCTCTTTCACTGACCATTCCATGATGAGATAAATAGCAATACTAAAATTGGAATGGGTAAACATTTCAAGGAAGGATGTTGATACAAGATCAAATTGCCTGAACTGGTGCTCATTGCATCAGTCAAGAGGGATAGTGGGAATTGTTGATTACAGTACTTATAATAAGGCTAGGTAATATTTTATGCATGATATAACCAGACTAGAAATAAGTTGAATTAAATGTTGTTAAATGCTGAATTAAATTCCGTATATTTAACTTTGTGTATGGAGAATTTGATGAATACATTCATTAATTCAAATAAGCATAAATCTTGCTATACAAATATAACAATTTGTAACAAAAACTTCACTTAACTTAAGAAAATGGTGTTAATTCTTCTTTCTAATTGATATTCTTCTTTCTCATTGATATCGATTTCATGAACTCTTGTCTGCATCTTCAGTCAAGTTATGTTTTTGTAATTTGCGTCCTCCAGCCTTAAGTCATATCAGACGATGAATGGAATGGGTGAAATGATGCTCAAATGAGCCCAGGGTCCATAGAGCTTAGAGTAACCCGACATTCGTCTTTCAGGATAAGGGAAAACCCCAGAAAAGCCTTATCCAGATAACCCACCTTGACTGAGATTCGAACTCAGGACCTCTTGAGCGTGAGGCAGACATGCTACCACCACGCTACCGAGGCGTGAAGATGCGGACAAGAGTTAGTGAAAAAAGAATTAACACCATTTTCTTAAGTTAACGTTTTTGTTACAAATTGTTATATTTGTATAATATTCATTGCTTCACTGTAGCTATACCTTGTTTCACGTAAGCTTGCCCAGTATCTCTTAACGGTCACGAGACCTAATCACTTCTCATTGGCTGCTGTTGTGGTAATGACTGTCGTGCGGTAAAAATTAGTTCGTTATTTAACATGGTGATATATCATATGTTGGAAGAGAATTGTCAAATTTATATTTTCGTAACTGTTTGAATTAAATATATTACGCAACAGAGTTGATTTATCTGAAATGCATGCTAATTCTTAAACGAAGTAAAGAGGAGATTCCTTTGCTCTCAAGCACATGGCACGATATCACGTGATTTAGCGGTAGTGGTGACATTTGTTTTTATGACTTTTATCACTGACCTTGTTTTGAACTGGATTAGTCATATATCGCCATTCGAGAGTGCAAGAGCTAAATTATTTTATTGATCGTTTATTGCGCATGTACTTAATAATGGCAGAGTCTACTGCCAGTTTTTCGCTGAAGTATCGCAAGGATAATTATTTACAAACAGGCGAAAAAAGAATTGTGTTGCATGTGTAAACATGCACTCACAGAGAAGAATCCGTCTTTGTCAGTGAGAGAAGTCCAACAGCTGTGCTGTGAAGTTACAGGTGTGAGTGTTAGATGCGTAGGAACATCGTCACATGAAACTGAGAAAACAGGAAAACTTACCACTCCAGGCAAAAGCAGGAATAAACAAAAGTGCGTGCTCGGAGAAAATACGTGAAAAGTGTTGTTCGTCATGTGTGTAGTTTTTCTGTAGAAACGAACTGCCTAACGTAAGTAACATTTCGTCTGCTGTAAATGAGGATACAGATTTACCAAATTTCAGCAGATTGCTTATACAGCTGGGATTTGTGAATGAAAAAAGAGGCAAGAAAAATGTGCTAAAAGACAAGAGGTGATATTGCTGTGTGGCGAAGACGCTATTTAAGGACAACCAGACTGCACCGAGATACAAATCGCAAAATATACACGAAGAACACACGAAAAGTAAGGTATGGCGTGACACGACTTTTAAGACTGAAAGACAAGCATTTTTTAAAGGTATGTATGCTGGTTTAAAAAATCCCAGTGGAATAGGCCAAAGGCCTTTGATTATAAACTCTTTCAGTTTTATTGCTCAGTCATTCTGTTTCAATTTACTCAGTTCATTATAAGCTTGTATTTTTGCATGCCTTCATATCCTTATTTGTATGCTTTTATTTATCTTCCCGGCAATTATTACGACGTTTACTGCAGGTTTAAATGTGACGGGAAGGCACCGCCTATGGCCTATGGCGCGAAATCATTAACCAATTAGGACGAGGAGGAAGGTAGTTGAATGCGGAGTGATACATTTCAGCGGGGCAAGGTTATATGAAACAGAGATTAGCTTCATTCTCTACGTAATCATAAATCTTGTTGTTTAACTTCTCTGTCCACTCAAAGTGTAGTAGCATACAGGATTTTAGATTTTGTGTACCGTAAAAGTGTAATTTCTGAGAAGCAGAGTTGTATCAAATATTTTTATTTCAGGGAGGAAGTGAAATCTGGACAGCAGAAAGTGAAACAGTGATCGCCTCTCTTGCATTCCATCCTACAGATAGAATGTTGGTTATTGCAACATATAATGAACTTCATTTCTGGGACTGGAGTCAACCAGTGCCTTTCACAAAGTGTTACACAACAAACGAAAAGGAAAAAGTTAGGCAAGTATAATCAGGATAGTTATTTCTATGGAGATAAAAGAATTAAATATATTGCAACCACATGACTTTCTTATGTATTAACCCAGTCATTCATACGAGGGAAGCCCAGAATGTAATGTACACATTTTTCATCTTCAATAATTATTTGTTGAACACTAGTGAAACTTACACACAAGTAAGTATGATGTTTCTTCTACACTCTCTATTTTTCCACGTAATATCTGTCCTGTTTTATGGCCTTTCTCTAGCGAGACACAAGGGTGTGTGTGCTTTGTCAGTATCACTCCTTGTTCTGGTCACAAAGCCATTTCTGCACTTTGTGGAATCACCTCTACGTCATCCTCAGAATATCTTACTCCTCAGCTCCAAAACATGTCAGCAACTCTGATGAAATGTTTTTGCTGAGAGATTTGTGATCCACTGTAAGAGAACGCAGAACCCACTGTGCATAAACCTGAGTAGTCAAGAGCACTTAGTGATTGATAGCATCAGTGCCAACTGCCAAGTCATTATGCATTGCGTCACAAATAAGCACATCAGTAGGCTACTTCTTGCAATTCCTTTCTTGGAAGTGTTGAAAACAGTGTTGTTATGATAAATTAACTTTAAAGAGAGTCGATTAAGGACACTAGACAACACTTACTTTTAAATTTTTCCGGAACATGTTTCTGAGGCTTTGCCTCTATCAAAAAATAGGAACAAAGTATTCAATTTCGACATCCCCCAGAAAGATTTGTTCAGCAAGTTCCTTGAACCGTCACCAGAGGAGACCTGTGACAAAATATCGTCAGCTACACCAACGAGAACCAGTCGAGAGCCGGCTGATGATAGAGGCAAAGCCTCAGAAACATGTTCCGGAAAAATTTAAAAGTAAGTGTTGTCTAGTGTCTTTAATCGACTCTCTTTAAAGTTAATTTAAGGCTACTTCTTGTCAGGCATGATATCCATGGATGGCCACCCTGAGTGCTGCAAATCTTAGAGCTCTACCAAACCCCTTCTAATGGCCTTACCCTCTGTGCCCAGTGATTAATCATACTTCTGTGTACTGCAGATTCTCCATAAACTGCTCACAAACATTTGTGAATGTTCCCAACCGTTCCTTTCCCTGCAATGAGAAATTCAGTGACGGCATGCTGCTTGTAATATACATCATTTGCGGATGCTTTTTTGAAACAACGCTGTAGCTATTCAGTATGGAGGGATTCAGTACGTAGGCCACCATGCTGGGCTCATTGTTTCTATGCCCCCAAGTGGGACACCTCCAAGGATAAGGCGAAGAAGATGGAGGGCGGCCGTCCCAAAGAGCCACGACAGTACAGAGGGCAGTCTACTTGGATAGAGACTTCCCCCAATAGGCCAGGGCAATGGAAACGCTCCCCTACTGCGGGATGGCAATGAGCCCAGCAGCCGAGCCCCAAAAGGTTCCAGGCATTTGATCTGAGTCCCAAAGGTTCCTGGCTGGCAGTCCCGAAATGGTCCCAGCAGAGGAGCGAAGACTGGCAACCAACCTACCGAAGGAGGAAGTAGTTTTCCTCAGAGCATATCATCCTGCCATGCAACGCCGAGACACCCGCCGACACTTCTACCCTGAAAGAGACCAGCAGATGAGACATATCAAATGATAATGGAGATGAAATGGAAGGACAGGAAATTCGGGGGATGTAATTAACGTACCCAGCATTCACCTATTGACCCGGGAAAACCCCCGAAAAAGCGAGTGGGTCACTAAGGCGGCCACGGGAATCAAATGCAGGCCACAGACGAAACCGCCTGAGCCATCTCGCTATGCTATCTGTTCGATGAAAGGCAAACATTGTGTTTGCACTCCTGAAAATTCGAATAATGTATAAAATTTCGCATTAGTACCATTACTGTAGACTGAGAAAGAAAATGTGATGCATTTCTTTCTGGTGCTACCCTTGTATGTGTATATATATATATATATATATATATATATATATATATATATATATATATATATATATATAATCTATCTTTTACAAACTATTCCTTAAAAACTTAATTTTCTATTATTTAATATTAATCAAGATAAACTTACAGAAACAATTTTGTTACATTTAATGTAGAAACAAGGGGGTAGAGCAAATCAAATCAGTAGTCACATGTTTAAAAGCAGGAGACTATATGCTGATCTTGAAATACCATACTGTTGCCACAAAGGAACTATTTGAAGTGAATACGAGGGCGGTTCATAAGAAATGAAGATGCCAATTTTGTCAACATAGGCCCCTTTTAGGGATATACACTTCTCGCAATGCTCCTCCCTTAGGAAGACAACGAACGAAGAGAGCACAGGTAGCCAGGTCAGAAGATATGGGGGGTGTTGCAGCAATTCTTGCTTATGAGACTATCTGCCTTCTTTGGAGCAGATTCTTTTTTTTTTTTTTTTTTAACGTCCTCTAATGTTAAGTCATATCGGACGATGAATGCAGTGGGTGAAATGATGCTCAAATGAGCCCAGGGTCCATAGAGCTTAGAGTTACCCGACATTCGTCTTTCAGGATAAGGGAAAACCCCGGAAAAACCTTATCCAGGTAACTGACCCTAACCGAGATTCAAACTTGGGACGTCTTGAACATGAGGCAGACACGCTACCACCATGCTACCAAGGTGGGCTGAGCAGATTCTTTAAAAGTAACCCGTTTTGATTGTTGCTTGGTTTCCGGGGTATAATGATGAATCCAAGTCTCAATGACAATGACAACTTGATGCAAAAAGTCCTTCGTATTTCGCTTAAACAGCTCCAAACACATCTTTAGAGTTGAAAGCTCCACCCGCTTGTTGTTCACTGTGAGTAAACATGTCACCCATTGGGCTGACAGCTTTCTCATCTCCAGTTTAACTTGCAAGATATGAATTGCCATTCCTGTTGATACACCTATGGCCTCTGCCACTTCGCAAACTTTTGTTCGACAGTCAGCAAGAATCATTGACTTTTTCAATGACTTCCTCGCTAATCACATCTGCAGGGCTCCTGGGCACTCATCAAAAACAGATGTTCAACCACGCTTAAATTCATTATTCCAACATGTAACTGTTGTCATAGAAGGTGAAAGGTCTCCATAAATAGCATCCAATTTCACTTCTATCTCCCAAGTTTTCCATCTGAATAAAAAGCAAATCATTGAAAGAAGTTGCACTTTTTCCAGTTTAGCAAAGCAAGTTGAAGTGTCTATAAAATGCAAACTAACCTGTAAATCAGCACCAAATTTGTTTTATTAACATGTAACAAATGACAGTACTTGATGATAACACAAACTTTCTTTGGCAACAACGTATTTTGAAACATGGGTACTTATGGAACCACCCTTGTATGTTTTAAAGTGATTTACATTTATTGTATCGTACAGTTTTGTATCTCATTTAATGTTGATCAGCTATATGGAGTGAAGTGGACTTCATACATATATATTGCGACTTTGTGAGTTCGTAGAATTAAAAGTCAGAGTTGCAGAAATTAAAAATCTCCTTTATTTCCGTAGAGATACACTGTTCAATTCTCACGTAACAACATTACATCACATAATAACACAATCTTCCAAGGTCGATTGTTCAATTCTCACGTAACAACATTACATCACATAATAACACAATCTTCCAAGGTCGATGACAATAACAAACCGTGACAGATGATTACATTAGCTCTCGTTACAACAACACCCTTGTTACACAACTACAACTGTTTCACAACTGACTACTCCCTCTTGGCCAATCATCGCCTCTTTAAATACTTCACAGATAATTTCTAGATAATTCGCAAATAAACCAGAACACGAAAAATCTTTATCAGTACAGAAGGAACTAGAAATTTCCATTTATCTCTGTTTGTTTCGGCAGACCCTTATCTGCCTGTTATCTTTGTCCGCGGGCTCTTGGTTTTCACACTGCCCTCCTATCAGTTTCTTTTGTGTAAACAAGCCACGCGATCGTAGATACGGGTTCGCAACACTGCTCCCTCCTCAAGGCTGGTCGTCCCGAACAGCACCATCATAGCGGGCCAGACGATCCAGGTGTACCACCAACATCATCCCTCGGGGCACCTTCTGGATGCGGTACACCATGTCGTTAGTCCTCTTCACCATCCGGTACTGTCCTTGCCACGGCTGTTGAAGTTTGTCGATTTTTCAGTTTGCTCCCAGGTGTTGTCCTGAAGTACCGGCGTGCACTTCCTCCAATACTTCCGGGACCTTACTTCGGGGAAGTACCAACTGTTCTCTTTGCATCTTCCCAACAGGTGATTCCCATACCCGGAACAGCACGCCCTCTCTGATCTTCAGCGAGTCCCATTGGGCCCAGTACGACTTAGGTGGCGCTCCTCGGTGCTATGTCCTCCCAGGTTGGTCTTGTCCCTGCCTCCGCTTTGCTCAAGAGTGGTCCCAAGTCTGCGTGCGCCAGCTGCTCCCTCCTCAGGCCTGCGCTATCCCAGCCATCTACAGGCACTGCCGTGACTACTCGGACTGCTACGGCACGCTCCTTCTCTTCCACTCTTTTGCATTGGCCGCGCTATTCTGGGCAGGGTCTTCAGGACATGGCGTCTGCGTTACCGTGGTTCTTCCCTCTACGCTGTTCAGAGGCAAAGTCGTACTCCTGCAGCCTCTGAACCCAACGTGCTGTCTGGCCTTCCAGGTTCTTAAAGCTCAATAGCTAGGTTAGGGCGGAATGGTCAGTCCTCAGGTGGAATGGCTGACCGTACAGGTACTTGTGAAAGTACTCCAAGGTCTTTACTACCGCCAGTAATTCTCGCCGGGTTACGCAGTAGTTCTTCTCTGCCTTGAATAGCGTCTTGCTGTAGTAGGCTATCACCCGCTCGTGGCTGTCCTGAACTTGCAATAGGACGCCTCCAAAGCAATGATCGCTGGCATTGGTGTCCACAATGAAAGCGCCGCCTGGTTGTGGAAATCCCAAAATTGGAGCCCTGAACAGGGTCTTCTTCAGGTGCTGGAAAGCGTCTTCAGCGTCATCTGTCCACACATGGTGTCGGTGTTCCTCTGTCAGGTGGGTAAGGGTTTTGGTGATGTTGGAGAACCCCTTTATAAAGCGGCGGTAATAACTGCAAAGCCCCAGGAAACTGCGCAACTCTCGCTTATCCTTTGGCCGAGGCCAATCTCTCACAGCCTGGGTTTTCTCCAGGTCTGTGGCCACTCCGGTTGGTGAGACTATTTGGCCCAAGTAGTTAACTTCTTTGCGGAAGAGCTGGCACTTCTTCGCGTTTATCTTCAAGTTGCTGGCCTGCAGTCTCTGTAACACCTTGCTTAGGTTGTCGAGATGGTCTTCGAATGTCTTGCTGACAATGATGATGTCGTCCAAGTATAGCAAGCATGCGTCATATGTCAATCCTCTCATTACTGACTCCATGAGGCATTGAAATGTGGCTGGTGCATTGCAGAGGCCAAAGGGCATAACTGTGTCTAGAGCCACCTGCCAGTAACCGGACTTTAGGTCCAGGGTCGAGAACCACTGTACACCAGCTAGCGTGTCCAGGGTGTTGTCAATCCTAGGTAAGGGGAAACAGTCTTTCCGGGTGGCAGCATTCAACTTCCTGTAGTCCACGCAGAATCATAGCTCGCTGTTCTTCATTTCTGTCAGTTCTGCGACCAGGCTATCATTTGCCGCTTTCATTTCCGAGGTCAGTTCGGCCTTCATTTCCATCATCTTCTCCAAAATATTTTCCAATGCCGCATTCATGGCTGTAATGTTCGGTGATGTTGTCGTACTGCTTCCTGACACCAGTTAAGACTTTGTGGGTTCGTAGAATTAAAAGGCAGAGTTGAAGAAATTAAAAATCTCCTTTATTTCCGTAGAGATACGCTGTTCAATTCTCACGTAACAACATTACATCACATAATAACACAATCTTCCAAGGTCGATGACAATAACAAACCATGACAGATGATTACATTAGCTCTCGTTACAACAACACTCTTGTTACACAACTACAACTGTTTCACAACTGACTACTCCCTCTTGGCCAATACTTTAAATACTTCACAGATAATTTCTAGATGATTCGCAAATAAACCAGAACACGAACAATCTGTATCAGTCCAGAAGTAACTAGAAATTTTCATTTATCTCAGTTTGTTTGTTTCGGCAGACCCTTATCTGCCTGTTATCTTTGTCCGCGGGCTCTTGGTTTTCACACTGCCCTCCCATCAGTTTCTTTTGTGTAAACAAGCCACGCGATCGTAGATACGGGTTCGCAACAATATT
The DNA here is from genome assembly GCA_030765055.1 of Mantis religiosa. Classification (NCBI taxonomy): domain Eukaryota; kingdom Metazoa; phylum Arthropoda; class Insecta; order Mantodea; family Mantidae; genus Mantis; species Mantis religiosa. The sequence continues at coordinate 35,236,318 of CM060960.1, forward strand.
TTTTTGTAATTTTACATCCTCTAACGTTAAGTCATATCAGACAGTGAAGAAAATGGGTGAAATGATGCTCAAATGAGTCCAGGGTCCATGGAGCTTAGAGCTACCTGACATTCGTATGTACGGATAAGGGAAAACCCCAGTAAAAACCTTATCCAGGTAACTCACCCTGACCGAGGTTCGAACTTGGGACCTCTTGAATGTGAGGCAGACATGCTACCATCTACACTACTGAGGCGGGCTGCGGACTTCATAGGCTACTGTACTGTATATCTCAAACTTTCTGGAAATAGGCTTAGAAGTTCTGTTTATTTTGAACCACTGCGTATGTGCATGCTTGCGGTATAAAATAGGCTGAAATATGCAACATAACATTCTTTTAAGCATTTCAGTAGTGATCATGTATTGCTAGTGTTTATCTATGACATGTTTCATTAGGACCTTTCTAACATCCTCAGCTAATGTCAACTATTGAATTTTGATTTGGTGAACTTCTCGGAGGCGATAGAGGCGTTAGTAAATGAGAAACAGGTGGATGATGCATTAAGACTACTTAATTTACAGAATCCTGCAGTAAAATTTTCCATAGAAAAAGAGAAACGATAAAATCCCTTTCTTAGACATGAAATTAATCAGAAAACATATAAAAATAGAATTTGGCATATATAGAAAAGAAACACGTGAAAATTTCATAAAATAAGATGGATACAACCCAAGACAACACAAGTATGCTGTTATCAACAGTTGAACTTACAGGCTGGTCGATGTTCCCTTAAAAACAATAAAGAATCTATCAATATTATAATCATACAGTTTACATTGCATAATACAATGGATTCAGTACTGAATTGGTCAAAAAGAAAATCAATACATTCAGAAGACAACAAAGATGCAGACAAATAACTACTCTTTCCCCATTCAGTAATAAAACTTCGAACAGAAAATTTACATACCATTTCCAAGATGTCTTCAAAGAACACAACATTACTTTGGCCCAACAGGAGAAATTCAGTGTACAACCCTTTTGAAATCATATAATACAAAAGAAAAACCCAGACAAAAACTCTGTGTATCTTAAATAAATTGCATAGGCTGTGACAACTTTTACATTAGCAAAACAAAAAGGACTTTGAACTTTAGGCTTGGAGCATATTAGGAATATCAAAAACAAGGAAATAGAAAATCAGCAGTAACATGCCATTTTTGGAATGAGAATCATGGTATAGATAAGAAATCCATTTATTAAAAAGTGTTCAGGGTCCAACTGCTTTAACCACATGGGAAAACATATTCATAAAGAAATATGAAGGAAACCTGTTCAATTTTGACACCACCTTTGAAGAGAACCCATACTTGAAGGTCATCAAGATACCTATAGAGACGCCCCTATCGCCTCCAAGGGGCTCACCAAATCAAAACTCAACAGTCAACATTAACTGAGGATGAAAGAGTAGAGCCAAACTAAAAAATTCAATGCCATAGCCGGGATTTGAACCATGGATCTTCTGGTATCTGTCCAGCCGCTCTAAACCATTGAGCTACTATGGCTAACGTGCCAACATGACAAATTCTCCAACTGACTCGTGTTTTTCCCGGTAAACCACTAGGAGCTCTCATTACCTTAATGGTGACTTACTATGCTGTAAGCACTTTAAGGCCCGGGCTTTATAGTTCGGACCACTATTAGGTAAAATTAATGGAAATTGTTCTTTCACACTAGCTGTGTGTAGGACGCACTATGAAAGTGTAGAACCAGACTGGTTCAAATCCCGGCTATGGCATTGAATTTTTCAGCCTGGCTCTACTCTTTCATAGTGCGTCCTACACAAGGCTAGTGTGAAAGAATAATTCATTTCCATTAACTGAGGATGTTACGAAAATGCGTTCTAGGTAAACGCTAATAATATATGGAGCGTAGAGTACTAGTTAAACACAAAATTATATTATTTGCTTTTTTTAGTTAATGTTAGACTCTGGAATTACAAAATTGAAAATTATATTACATATTTATGTTTAAATGTTGTGCATAATATGTTATATATTTAATATTTTCACCAGGTATGTGGCCTTTGATCCTCTTGGGCATAAGCTAATCACTGGCATTTCAAATGTACCTCATAATCACAGCCAGTGGGATAGAGTGGCAAATACAACACCACCTCAACATGGACCAGTAAATCCTACAACAAGTAACACTTCCCAGTCGCAGAGCAATATGATGCTTCCAGAACATGAGAGGCGTATTGCCACTTGCTATCAATCTCTTGTGGAGCAGTATGAAAGATTGGTTCAACGATATTATGACCTATCACGCTCCAGAACAGCTGTGACAGTAAGTTTTACCAACAATTTATGTTTTTCTAAGCTAGCATTGGTAGCTCCATCAATGGGCTGCGCCATTTTGTTTTGGGCCCTCTAACGGTGTGCTATGGTATTACGCGATGTTTATTTATTAAAATAAATATCTTTTCCCAAACCATTAAATCTATCGGACCATTTAATTGTTTTAATAATTTAACTTCAGGATTTATTTCATGGTTAAATGACCAAAAATGATCTGCTATGGCTGATTTATCAGTTTGTTTATACTTAATGTTACAAAAATGTTCTTTTGTTCTGGTTTCCAAATTAAATTTCAATCTAAACAATTAAATTGATAAATACCAGATTTTTTATTATTAGGAATTGTATCTTTTTTAGAAATATGTAGTAAATTTTTAATATATTTATTTTGAGGAACTAAAGTTATACCAACTTCTTTATAAAAATTTTGAAAATGTTTATTAACCCAAGGATGGTAAGTAAATTTTATAAAATTATAATCGTCTTTTATTTTTTTAATGGTAGAAATATCATTAACAGTTTTTCTGAGTATTAAATTTAAAGGGAGTCGATTAATGACACTAAACAACACTTACTTTAAAATTTTTCCGGAACATGTTTCAGAGACTTTGCCTCTATCCTCAACCGGCCATCGACTGGTTCTCATTGGTGTAGTTGACAATATTTTGTTGTAGGTCTCCTCTGGTGGCAGTTCAAGGAACTTGCTGAACAAATCTTTTTGGGGGATGTCGAAATTGAATACTTTGTTCCTATTTTTTGAAATGAAGATTTGTTCCCACGTGGATAGTTCTTGTTTTCCTGATGTATGTTTTAGTAGTTTTGGTTATGTTGTGGTTTTCTTCCCAAAAATGCGTGGCAGCTGCTAATTTTTCTAATTGTTTATATTTTATGTTTCTAAAGTGTTCCTTTGCTCTTGTTTCTAAATTTCTTTTGGTTTTTCCAATATAAATTTGACTACAGTCACTGCATTCAATTTTATATATACCAAATCAAATTTTTTTTTTGATATTTAAATTTTTTAATCTTTTTTTATAAAGTCTTAATTAAAACCATTAATCAAAGCAGTGTTAATAATATGTTTATATTCTTTATTAAATTTTTCTTTATTCAGGGGTATATTTATTAATCTATAAATCAAACTATTAAAAACAGCAAATTTATGTGAAAAAGGGTTAAAACTTTTATTTTTTATGTAATTATCAATATGAGTAGACTTCCTATAAATACCAAAATCTAATTTGCTATTATTTCTTACTATCTTCAAATCTAGAAAAGGAAGGAATCCATTAATTTCAGTTTCTAATGTGAATTTTATAGCTTTATCCTGTAAATTTAGTAATTTTAAAGCATCGTTAATTTCATTTAACTGTCAGCAAAAATCATATTGTGAACTTTTTCAAGACTTCCTTGGTAACCACATCTGTAGGACACTCTTTGTCAAAAATGGATGTGCAACCCCATTTAAATTCATTATATCAGTATCTAACTGTTGTCATAGAAGGCGAAAGGTCTCCATAAACAGCATCCAATTTTGCCTTTTTTTTTTTTTTTTTTTTTTTTTTTTTTTTTTTTTTTTTTTTTTTTTTTTTTCTCCTCACAAGTTTTCCTATCTAAAATTAAAAAGCAAATCACCTTTTCCATCTTAGCAAAAATACGTTGAACAACATATTGAAATGTCTGTAAAATCCAAACTAACCTATGAATCTGCACCAAATTTGTTTTGACATGTAACAAATGACAGTACATATATGATGATAGCACAAACTTCTCTTAACACCATATATTTTGAAACACAGGTACTTATTGAACCACCCTCATATTAATACAAATATCAGTGAAGTTTTAGTCACTAATTATGAGGGCTGTTCAATAAAGAATGATCACAATCTTTTTTGACAACATACCTTTACTCATCCTCATAATTTTGATGGTCCTTCTCAAAATGGTCTCCCCTGAATGCGATGTACTTGTCCCAGCGTTTCTGCAAGTCTTCAAAGACATGCTAGAAACCATTTTTGGAGAGATCCTTCAAAATCGCCTCCGCAGTCTTCACCACCGCTTCTGATGATGGATAATGCCTCCCACGAAGGCATTTCTTCAAGTTAGGGAATAGAAAAATGTCATATGCGGCTAAATTCAGACTATAGGGAGGGTGAGTGATGCACTTCACTTTGATTTTTGCAAGATGTTCAGCAACAACATTGGCAATATGCAGCCACGCATTATCATGGTGCACCATCTGGCAATATGCAGCCACGCATTATCATGGTGCACCATCCAGCCTGCTTCACGGAAATGTGGTCTTTTGCACCTGATATGGACTTGCAATATTTTCAGGACATCCATGTAGTATTGTCCAGATACTGATGTGTGTGCAGGTACAACATGCTGATAATCCATTCCTTGACTATCAAAGAATGAGATGACCATAACTTTCCCAGAAAAGCAACCACTTTTGCTTTTTGGGGGTTGGTGATGAAGGAGATTTCCACACTGAGCTTTGCTGTTTGCTCTCAGGATCAAAATGATGAAGCCAAGTTTCATCAGCAGTGATTACATTTGAAAGAAACTCCAGATCTTCGTCTAACATCAACTTAAACTGCATGCAGATCTGCATGCGAATGTCCTTTTGTTCGGGAATCAACAGTCTTGGAACCCATCACGCACAAACACGTCTCATGTGTAATGTTTCTTTCACCAACGTGTGGGTGGCACCCAGTGAAATGTTCGGTATTTCAGAAAGTGAACTTATTGTAATTTGTCGATCCTCTCTCACAATGGCAGCATCAGTGTTGATGTTTTCTTCCATAAGAGCAGTAACTGGAGCAGTCCACCTTCCTTTGAAATTGATTGTCTCCCCTCTTTAAACCTCCTTCGAGCTGTGTTGTAGGGAAGAACAGACCCTCATAGGCCTCCTGTAACATTATATAGGCCTCAACTGAAGATATGTTGAGACGAAAGCAGAATTTCAAAGCTGCATATTGTTCCTCACATGTTACCTCCATTGCAGCGGTAGGCGATACTGAACATGTCTGAACTTGCCTGGTTCTCACAGGCGGGAACCAGGAGTACCAACAATGAAACTACTACAGCGTGTTTGTTTCACATTAAGCTAACAGAATAAACTAAGATTGAATTTTAGTGCAAAAAATTATGACTGTAAAAAAATTATGATTGTTCTTTATTGAACGGACCTCATATAATTTATTGAATTATATTTGCTTTATTGTTAAGTGCTTCAACCTTCTACTTGTATGTCTTGAATATTCTGGAAGTGGCCTCTGAAGCACTTGTCATTCTAGTACAAAAGTGAATCGAGATGATATTGACACATTGCTTCACTCACACTGTTTATTCACAGGACATGTTTCAAGAGCTCTTGCTCCTATCAGCTGATACTCGACTAGTGCAAGTTGTAGTGGTTTCCTCTTTCTCCGTTTTGTCAATAGATGGCATGATGTACTTGTCAAAGATGTCCGGTGGTGGAGTTTCAAAATTCATGACTCTATGACGATTCACTTCTCGATTCACTTTTGTACTAATTTGTGCTTCACTGTCCCTACGCTTCTTCCAAGTTTATACTTTGACTTGTCATTCTGCATGACATTTACATAGCTGGTAATTCAACAGACAAACCTTACTCTAAAAATGCTTCTTTTTGGGTTTGGATGTGGTTAAATGTGGTTAACTACAAATGTGGTTAAATCTCAGTATGAAATTTTTAAGTGGAATACAATGCTTTACTTATTGTAAATGCATAAAAGAGAAGGTAAAAAGAACCTCAAATGTGATATGGCACTTTCCACTTGGGTTATTTAAATTGTCACTTTATTCACTCTTTTCACTTCAGTATAAAAAATAGTTACATTTAAACATTCCTGGAGATTCGTACCTAAATTATAAACCTTAAGTTGTAATTTTTAGACCATTTTTGTCCATTTTTCACATCAGCCCCCCTAAGAATAATTCATTGATTGTGTGATATCTTTAGAAAAAATTAACAATTTTTCTGCCTCAGATGGATCGAGGAACTGATCCAATGGAAATGGCTGAATCACCATCAGCTCAGCCTCGACCAGCAACCTCAGGGACAAACACTCAGAGCGGTGGACTAATGGGACGCCTTTTACAGAGAGGAAATGATGAAAATACTTCAAGAGGTGGTACCGCCAATGCTGAAAATGATGAAAGTACTAATAGAAGTGAAGAAGGTGAAAGTACTAATAGAAGTGAAGAAGGTGCTGCCAGAGAAGATGCTGCTTCCACACGAGGAACTGGAAGAGGCAGGTTTTTCCGAAACATTTCATCGATAGTATTAGGACATATGATAAGACGTGTGCAACGTCAAAGAGCTACAAGCAACAGTAGAAGTTCACAGATTGAAAGAGTGGATCAATTTCCAGGCTCAAATGTTGGCACAGATACTCAGCGTGACCCAGTGAACGAGACACAGCCAGTTGCTAACAATGTGCCACTTGCAAATACTTCGAGTACTCCAGCTCCAACGGAACAACAGAGTTTTTCTCCTATAACTGGTGGTGACAGTAGCGAAGTAATATCAGAGGACTCCAGGCCTGCAGCTTCCAGCACACCTGTATCAGAATCAAGTGGACTTCCTTCTGATGGAAGTAGAGAACAGCCTGTGCAATTAGGTTCAATCGAAATTATAGTGAGTACTGCCAATATTAGGTATAAATGTTAACGTGTGTTTGGAGGAATTTAGTAACAGTGACGTCAAAATTAATATAAAATTATTTGTGGTTGGTTTATTGACACTCGTCACTTACTTTTTCATATATTTATGAGAGACTAGTTTCAAAGGCCCTGGCCTCTGAGTTGGGAAGAGATTGAAAATGGAGGCCAGGGCCTTTGAAACTAGTCTCTCATAAATATATGAAAAAGTAAGTGACGAGTGTCAATAAACCAACCACAAATAATTTTATATAAATGTTAACTTTGCATGAATTGGTACTTTCGTGTCTTAAAATAGTTCATGGATGCTTTTGTGCATTTAAATTACACTTATATTCATTTTTGGTTAAGGTACTGTAGAAGGAGAAGTACCTGTAGACTTTAAAATATTAGATAATGATAATAAAGTTTCATGTTTCGAATTCATTTTACTGAATCTATAATTCTGAATCTCATTAGTTTAAACTTTGTTTTCATGTTTTAAACAGAATGAAAGTGGAGACGTAGAGCATCATGGTTTATTTTCAAGATTACATTCACAAGCTCAGCCTCCCACACCTTCCCCTCCAGAGCGACCACGTAGATTTCTTGTTTCTCAGCGTTCAGCATTCCAACCACGGGTGCCAAGAGCAGATCAGCAACTACAATCAGAGTCTCGTCCACCAAGATCTTCAGTGTCTCCAAGGTTCTCAAGATACTTGCTTCAAAGGCGTCTGGGAGGTCATACACAAAGAAACCATGATAATCAACCTGACAGCTCACCTCGTGATCCTACGCCATCTGCAACATTGGATGGTAGCTCTGAAGTAGGTGTTAGGTATGGAATACAGCTTTTAAGCAGACATATTGATAACATGCAGCGTCTTTGCAGAGCACGGTTGGAGATTTTACAGCTTCAACAAATACGTCGCATGTGGGAAGATTTACAACGGCAGATTCAATCACTTCATGTAGCAGTAATAGAAGGCAATTTTGCCTCCATTGAACCTCCAAGTGTACCCACTGCAAGAAGCAGAAGAGGACGATTCAGATTGTATTCACATCCTAGAGATATGTCAAACACAAATATGAGAGGTGATGGCCGACATTATGCCAGAAGGTCTGCAGATACTAGCTCAGGTGCTACAGAGCAAGGATCCCATATACCAAGCGTAAGTCAGATGCTGGAGTCTGCACGTATCAGCGACAGTAGTCAGCCTAGTAGCAGTGAGAGAGATACTGGATCTTCAGGAACTTCAGAAAATGCTGTCAAAAATGACCAAAGCTCTTCAAGTAATGCTGAAAAAGCTAAACCAGAGCCAAAGTGCACAGAGAAACAAAATCAGCCATCACAGGTGCATAAAGATACTGAAACTGTGGGTGAGACTGCAGACACTGCCTCATCTTCTAGAAAACATGACACAGCAAAAGATGTGAATGATGTGAATGCTTCACAGCCTTCAGTTAGTAGTGCTGCTAAAGTAACTCCTGAAACTGTGGACTTGAACTCTCCTGGGCCATCAAATCAAAAAAGTGCAAATGATGTTTCAGATCAATCAACTGCTGCACAAAAAACTGAAGTTGATAATATGGTGCCTCATAAAAAGCCAAAAGTAGATGGTAATAATGTTACAGTTCCAGAAAATGGTAAAAGTGCTGAATCTAGTAGTGATAAGCCATCAGCTGTTTCAAAAAGAGTGTTTGGTACAACTGTTTTAGCAAGTGACAAAGCCAGTGGAAATGGTACTAATAATACTAGCCATGCCCATAATAGCGGAAATTCTTCTGGTGAATCATCTGAAAATTGTACACCTTCTGCACAAGCCTCTCCTACGAGCACACATTTTCCTCATCGGCTATGGCGAATCAGCCGCCGAGTGTATCTCAGGAGACCAAGATTGTTAGCTCTGGGACCAAGAACAAGAACTATGGCTCGCCATGTGTGTAGCAGTAACTTACCACCACATCGAGGATACTCTTTATTTAGGTAAGAAACTCTTTAAATTTAAATGGAGTCGATTAATGACTAATGACTATTAATCGACTCCATTTCAATTTAATTTATTATAACACTGTTTTGAACACTTCCAAGAAAGGAATTGTAAGAAACTCTTTTATTAACTGCTTCGCCGATGGCCATTTAAACCCTTCAGGGGCCGGAAACGGATACCCAATAAACAGAACAGGACATTTAAATTGTTAAATGCTGTAAAAATGCATCATACATACAATTCCGTATCTTCCGTATTTATTAAGTTATTTAAACGAAACAAAAACTGGTTTAAAACTCATTGAAGGCAGTATAAATCTACAGTAACAATAAAGTAGAGACTACATTAATAAATTTTTGAAATTTCACTACTTTGTTTCACTGTAGTAAAAGCCATTCTTTGTGCCGAACGCGCCTAATATGTGAATCATTTTGTTTTGTGTGTATACGAGCCATAGTATGTATGTTGAGCTACGCAGGCGACTTCTCAGGTTCAAGTTTAGTTTATTTATGCTATACCAAGCGATAATATGACGAGAATATGTTGCGTCACACACTCACACACTGGAATGAAAACTCTCTGTCAGCATCTGTTATTACAGTGTTTCTCAACCAAGGTTTCTAGTAGCCTTATGCAGCAGTTTTCGCTCTGTATTTCAGTTATTTATACTCTCTCTGTGTTCAGAGTGATTTCTTATAGCTATCAAGAGCTAAATGTATGGCACATTTGAAATTCTTAAATTTCAATGTTAACCATGGCTTAATTCCGTAATGTAGCAAATAAATTAGCTTGGGTATGATGTGTACAGGCTTCTGATGTTACTGTAGAAAATCTGGAAGATTTGTTGTACGATTATGAAGGAGATCTTTAGGACATACGTAGCAGTGATGTGTACTGGTCTACAGCTGGCATGTTAGCTACTCCATTGTTTGGGGAAATGGCGGGTCAAATATGGGTGATGCGATTCAGCTATTACTAGCTATCCCTCTTTACGGAAAACAGTTAAATGGTAAAAAAAAGTATTTTTATACCACTGGATGTAACTATGCACAGTTGTTTAGTAATTTTCAGAGCTGTAAAAGACATTCATCTACCTGTACTTGCGCGTATAAAGAGCTCGTAACCTAATTGAGTATTATAATACTCAGAGGCCTCTTTATACTAGGGGGTAGCAAAATTCACCACATCATCCCTCATACTTGAGAGAAAACACTTTCCTAAAAGTATACCACCCACACCCAAAAAACTTGTAACCATTTCGAAAATGTGTAGTGTGTTGCGAAAAAGAAGTTCGCAAGGAAACCAATATTATTTGGTGTGAATCTGCAGATGTGCCCTTGGGTGTTTATCCAGGTTTGGAGGTGTACAATTCAAAAAGAAACCTTTAAGGATACGTTTACATTCCTTATAGAACTAATTTAAATTTATTGTAAAACAGCAAGATTAAAATAATAAGCATTAAATGAGCATTAAATGCATGTATGCGCAGGACGTCTATACACGTCCATATCAGTTTGGGGCGTTTTAACTTGGACGTCATATGACGTCCATATCGGTGAAAGGGTTAATCCTTTCATGGAAGTATTGAAAACAGTGTTGTTGTATAAATTAAGTTAATTGGGAGTCGATTAATGACACTAAGCAATACTTACTTTTAAGTATTGTTTAGTGTCATTAATCTACTCCCAATTAATTTAACTCTTTTATTTCCTACCTTACTAAGGAGACATACATAAATGACTAATAACTAGAAGAGTATCGGTTCATACTATACCTCACTTATTAGTTATTGAGAAATCTTCATTCCTAACTTCAGTCATCAACTAATTGCTACAGTTGTACAGGGTGTATATAAATGAATATTGGGGTTCTAACTCTTTATAATATTTATTACATTAAAATGATATGTCAAATGAAAAAGCAACTCAAACAGTTTTGTTTGTTGGCACCAGTGCGCATGTGCATGCAATGTTTCTGCCATTCTGCCACAATCCGCTACAGTGGTAGTAGCAAAGATGGCAACTATTAAACAGAAAGCGTTTTGTGTTTTGCAGTTTGCAAAGACCGAATTTGTAGTTACTGTGCAATGTGCGTTCCACATTAAGTTCGTTTGCGATCCTCCTAGTGATAATAACTTTCGTGGATGGTATCATCAGTTTGAAGATACCGGTTGCCTTTGTAAAGGGAAGAGCACGGGACGACCAAGAGTAAGTGAAGAGACTGTTGAGCGAGTGAGAGAGTCGTTCACTCGTAGCCCAAAGAAATCTGGCCGGAAGGCTAGTCGTGAATTACAAGTTCCTGTGTCTACTGTTTGGAAAGTTGTAAGAAAACACTTACGGCTACGTCCTTACCATTTACAGTTATTACAGGCTGTAAAGCTGAAAGACCACGGATTGCGTGCCAACTTCGCAAACGACATGATTCATGACGATTATTTTATGGATCGTGATGTCTTCAGTGATGAATTGACCTTTCACCTTAGTGGACATGTTAACACTCATAATGTACGCATCTGGGGCTCAGAAAATCCTCACAAGATGATACAAATGCAACGTGATTTCCCTAAAGTGAATGTTTTTGTGCCATATCCCGGCAAAAAGTTTATGGGCCTTTCCTTTTTGGTTAACCTACTGTAACTGGCACTTCTTACCTTGGTACACTAGAGCAATGGCTCTTCCCTCAGTTGGAAGAAAATGAGCCAGAGAACTTCATTTTCCAGCAAGATGGTGCGCCACCTCACTGACATAACAAAGTATACGATTGGTTGAACATCACTGTACCCGAGCGCTGGATAGACTGCAAGGGTCTCAATGACAGGGCTTGCTATGTGTGGCCTCCACGTTCTCCTGACCTAATGCCATGCAATTTTTAGCTTTGGGGCTTCATCAAGGATTGTATGTATGTGCCTCCGCTACCAGCTGACCTCCCTGAATTAAGAAACCGGATTGAAGCAGCTGTTGCTACAATTACTGAATACACTTATCAACATTTGGGAAGAACTCGGCTATAGACTTGATGTGTGCCGTGTGACAAAGGGTAGTCACATTGAACATTTATAAGATTCTTGGTAATACTGTTTGAGTTGCTTTTTCATTTGACATATCATTTATAACTAAGTTGAATGTAATAAATATTATAAAGAGTTAAAACCCCGATATTTATTTATATATACCCTGTGTTATCTTGTGTAAGCTGTGTATATTTTTTGATTACATTTGTCATTACAATCTTGACATGAGAATGTTAAATGGAAGATATTTACATATATCAATATTTCTTTTTAAAATAAGTTTTATAAGTATTGAAAATTTCATTGCACTTTTATAAATCAAATTCAGTTATGGGTGTGCTCATTCAGTAATAGAAGATATTGAATTAATTTCATAGGCCATTTGATATTGGAAGAAGACCATGGTTTTTGCAGTCAGTAGCATCTCAGTCTAGTCAACTTGACCAGAGCAACAATGCTGCATTGCAGGTAGGTAAACTGCTGTAGGGATTCAGTGTTCATAAATAAATACATATCTAAGTTAATTGATGGAAATTATTCATTTCTTCACACTAGTCATATACAGGCTAAGATATTGGATTGATAGAGTCCACATGGAATATTCAATGCCACGGCTGGGATTTGAACCACAGGTCTACTGGTTTCTGTCCAGTTCAATTTCTCCAGTAAACCTCTAGGGGCTCTCACATCTGAGATACATGATACATGAGTTAAATGATGAAGCCTGGGAATCAAGTACTTACAATAGTAAGTTGCCACAAATGGTGTATCCCGGATGCAAGAGCCCTTAGTGGTTTACCGAAGAAATTGAGTCAATTGGAGAATTTAATGTCATGACGGCAAATTGGCCATGGTAGCTCAAAGGGTAAGAGTGACTGGACAGAAACCAGTAGATCCGTGGTTCAAATCCCGGCCGTGGCATTGAAGTTTTCATGTCGACTATCAATCCACATACATATCTAATTACAGATTTGCTGTTCTTGTTTGTATTTGCTTTTATGGAAACCCGTCCAGGCATCTGTAGTACTTTAAATATTTAATATTATATTTTACAATTTGCACCAGGTTGAGTTGCTATTTTGAAGTATAAATTTAATATTTTACAGTTTGCATTGTGCTTTGTTGTGTGGCAACGAATTTGTAATATACAACAGTTTGATAATGATCTTTAACTCCTTTTCCGAGCTTAGCTGTAGTCGGTAAACAGAAAGATTAGTTTCTTACCGCTAGTCTCAGATTGATGTTTTTGTTTCTCATAAAGTAGTGAAGTAATAATACTTTTATTATTAAAAGATTTGTTATTTACTTCACAAACCTAACTAATCAATTGAAAAATATTGGTTTGTCTCATAAATTCGTTCGATTCTTGTTACGTGTTTATGACAAAGAATGCCTGCACTGTATGCCCACATCACAACTACGGCAACGAAGTTGCCTAATTATCTAGGGGTAATCTGTTTACATATGCAAGGTCATCGAAAGTAAACAAGGCAATGCACTTTTCAGAACAAACTTTATTTTGTGCAGTATGCACCATTATTATCAATAACATATTTCCATTTCTCAGGAAGCTTATCAATTCCATTTTTCCAAAATCTTGCAGTTTTCTGGTTGACGAACTCTTCTACGGTGAGTCTGCCATCCTCCAAGGAAGTAAGATGTTTGCCATTAAGGAAGTTTTGCAGGGATCGGAATAAATGATAGTGGGGCAATGTCTGGAGAATAAGGCGGGTGAGGTAACACATCCCAGTTGAAATCCTGTAATTTCTGACGAGTTACCATAGAAGTGTGTGGTTTGGCATTGTCTTGATGAAAGACAACTCCACCATTAGATGCTAATTCTGGCCTTTTCTCTCCTAGGGCAACTTTCAGACGATCCAACTGAGAACAGTATTTCTCTGAATTGATGGTCTCCCCAGGAGGAAGAAATTCGTAATAAATAATTCCTTTCCAGTCCCACCAAATGCACAGCATAATCTTCTCAGGATGAAGCCCTGGTTTAGGAATTAAGAGTGGTGGTTCCCCTTTCTTACGCCATGACTTTCTCTTTCGGATGTTGTTGTACACAATCCACTTTTCATCTCCTGTAACCAGCTGTTTCAGAAAAGGGGCAGTTTCATTGCGTCTTATCAATGCGTCACAGAATGAAACGCGCTGAACTAAATTTTGTTCACTCAGTTCATGCGGAACCCATACATCCCGAAGATTTACGTAACCAAGTTTCTTTAGGTGCCTGGCTACAGTTGCATGAGATAAGTTTAGCTCCTGACCTACCTCCCGAGTTGTTATTCTGGGGTTGTTCGTAATCATGTCCTGTATCCTTTCCTCATCCGTAACCACAGGTCGTCCAGAACGAGGTTTGTCTTTCACAGAGAAGTTCCCAGCTCGAAATCGAGTAAACCATTTTTGACATGCCCGATTTGTCACTGCATCTGCTCCGTAAACAGCACAAATGTTCCGTTGTGTTTGTGAGGCGGTTTTACCTTTACGGTAATAAAACAGCATTAAATGTCGAAAATGTTCCTTCTTGCCTTCCATATTAGCATTCACAAGTTACAACTCCACACTGTTGCATCCACAAACTCGTATTGAAGTTTGGTTACCAATTCTTACATAAGTTGACCTATTTAACTTTGGCCGTGAGGTCGCTGTGGTTTGTGTTCATAGCATTCTTTTCAATTATTGTATTTGTACACAAACCCCATATTGTTAGGCAGCTTCTTTGACGTAAAAGTAATGGGGGCATGCAGTGTTCTCGAGAGTTCTTAGTCGTAAACACATAACAAGAATCGAACGAATTTATGAGACAACCCGATACAATTTTCCACAGTGTTCTTTGAAACACGTCTTCCTCGCTGAAAGAGAAAATTTCTAGTAGCATCTCCCAGAAGTTTATTCTTTCCCTATAATAACCATTCAATAATTAATTATTTATCAGTTTTTCGTCTCTTTCCTTGCTTTTCATTTACTGAATGCGCGCGATAAATTGAGCGCTCGAGTTCCAAGTTCTCATTCAGTAAGTTTCGTCTTACTCTGTAAACACAGATGACAACTTTGAAACTTGAAATGCGCTATACACTGGCATCTAGTGGCTAATACGCTAAGCTTTCACATGTCTGCCATATTTCGTTTTGAGCAACTTCGAGGTTAGTTAGCTAACCAGTTTACAACAAACTTATGTTGTGGATGTTATGGCTCTCGAAAGGGGACACATTATTTGTCTACCTCTGTATAACTGTGATCTGAATGCAATTGACCTGGCAAAACTAAGGAATGCATTCAATTTGATATATACCAGATTTTTTGTTAGATGGAATGGTATCTTTGATGTTTGAGCAAACATCAAAAAACCTAATTTGCTCAAACATCAAAGATGCCATTCCATCTAACAAAAGATCTGGTATATATCAAATTGAATATTGTGACTGTAGTCAAATTTATATTGGAAAAACCAAAAGAAATTTAGAAACAAGAGCAAAGGAACACTTTAGGAACATAGAATATAAACAACTAGAAAAATCAGCAGTTGCCACGCATTTTTGGGAAGAAAACCACAACATAAATCCAGAACCAAAACTACTAAAACACATCAGGAAAAAAAAACTTTCCATGTGGGAACAAATCTTCATTTCAAAAAATAGAAACAATGTATTCAATTTCAACATCCCCCAGAAAGATTTGTTCAGCAAGTTCCTTGAACTGCCACCAGAGGAGACCTATGACAAAATATCGTCAACTACACCAATGAGAACCAGTCGATGGCCGGTTGAGGATGGAGGCAAAGTCTCTGAAACATGTGTGTTTGGAGGAATTTAGTAACAGTGACGTCAAAATTAATATAAAAATTATTTGTGGTTGGTTTATTGACACTCATCACTTACTTTTTCATATATTTATGAGAGACTAGTTTCAAAGGCCCTGGCCTCCATTTTCAATCTCTTTCCAACTGGCATCTGTTGTTGTCTGCTCTCTCTGGTGGTGGAACTATGAACTTTTTTGTCAAATTATCTACTGGCGGGATTTCAAAGTTCATTACGTGATCCTTATTTTTCCAGATGAATATGTTCTCCCATGTTGTCAATCTATTTTTTGGCTAACTTATTTATGAGTGCATTTGAAACACAAATTAAAAAGTCCTTCCCATTGATCTTCAAGGTTTGGTATAGATATGTTGACATCTTTGCAATTGTACCAAGTAAACATTTAGATGATGCATTAAAATTACTCAATCTGCAAGAAAGGACTATCAAATTCACAATAGAAAAGGAAATCAATGGACAACTACCTTTCTTGGATCTAAATATCATCAGGAATGATACAAAAATAAAATTTGGAATTTACAGGAAGCCAACACATTCAGAAAATTATATAAAAAATAATAGCCACAACCCAATTACACATAAACATGCAATAATAAACAGCCTTACACACAGACTAGTCAACATACCCATGGAAAAAGAAGAATATTTCAAGGAACAAAAAGCAATAATACACATAGCAGAAGAAAGCGGATACAACAAAAGTTTGGTGTTGAAGAAAATTAGAAAATCTAAACTAAAGAAAACCATTAAGGAAGCAACCACATTTATTAAAGAAAAAGAAAGCAACAGCATATTCAGTTCATTCACATATCATCCAAAAACATTTAATAAATTTAAAAAGATATTCAAGGAACAAAATATCATCTTGGCACCTACTAATAGATACTCAATTTTAAAATTACTAAATTCAAAAACAAAAGATGAAATTCCTTCAGGTAACAAATCTGGAATATACCAAATAAATTGTAAGAATTGTGAAAAATGCTACATAGGTCAAACAAAAAGAAATTTAAAAACCAGAGTCAAAGAACACTTTAGAAACATCAGATTGAAACAAGAAGACAAGTCAGCAGTAGCATTTCATTTTTGGAATGAAAACCATGACATTGATCCAAATCCAAAATTATTAAAAGGAGTGATAAACCAATATAGATTGACAACATGGGAGAACATATTCATCTGGAAAAATAAGGATCGCGTAATGAACTTTGAAATCCCGCCAGTAGATAATTTGACAAAAAAGTTCATAGTTCCACCACCAGAGAGAGCAGACAACAACAGATGCCAGTTGGAAAGAGATTGAAAATGGAGGCCAGGGCCTTTGAAACTAGTCTCTCATAAATATATGAAAAAGTAAGTGACGAGTGTCAATAAACCAACCACAAATAATTTTTATATCTCTGAAACATGTTTCGGAAAAATTTAAAAGTAAGTGTTGTTTAGTGTCATTAATCGACTCCCTTTAAATTTAATTTATTATAACAACACTGTTTTCAACACTTCCAAGAAAGGAATTGTAAAACTGCAAATGCTTCTGCTCTCCTATTAAGTTCAGTGTTGGTTTTGCATCCTAGATTGCTAAACCGGTTTATATGCTCTGTGTCAGACCAAACATCAGTGCTTGAATTGCTATCACATTCTCACTCTTATTAATAAAAAGTTCGTGGGTGGAATGCAACTATTACTTTGGGACAGAGAAATTATATATTTTTCAAATATGTGGTTACAGGATGATGCGAGCAGTAGCAGTCAGAGAAGCAATGATGAAGCTAATTCCAACAGTCGTGATGCTGGTGCACAAGCACCTAGTTTTCGGGCTACTCATGTGGAAGGAAATACTACAGCTGATACATCTAGTCAGAGGACTGAAGCTGGCCCTGCTGAACAGCAGCAACAAACTGGTGCAAGAGCAAGCCAAGAGAGCACTAGTCAGCCGGGAAACAGTAGAGATAGTACGGAAGCAGGTTTGTCAAATCCTGCTACACGTGGCACTAAGAGAAAACATGATGGCAGCGCCAAACAGACTGGCCAGCCTGGCAGCAGTGCTCCTTCACAATCAAGTGAATCATCTTCCCAAAGGGCTTCACCAGAAATTTCTACCTCTACGGTAATTTCAGTTTAGTTCTTAAGATATTTTTATGACATACATGAATTTTCTGAGATTAGCCTTTGAAGGCCTCTTCATTCTAAATGACTTCTGTATGACATATCGTTAGCAAATTGTTACTACACAAAAATGTAGATCTTGATAAGGCATACAATTTATTCCAAATATACTTCTTTGCGGCATTCACCATTTGTGAGGTATTCTTTGTTATTGGTTTGAACCTCATTTACCTGGATCAACTGGAACCAGGGCCAATCTGAGTTAATGAAAATTTGGGTTGTGACGTTTTAGGATGGCAATTTAAACCTTGTGTGAGCCAGGAATGGATACCCAGTAAACAGCACAAGACATTTAAATTGTTAAATGCTGTAAAAATGCTTAATAAATATACATTCGTATCTTCTGTATTTATTTAGTCATTTTAGCGAAACAAAAACTAGTTTAAAGCACATTAAAGGCAGTATACAACTATGGTATCATTAAAGTAGAGACGATAGGGTCGCGGCGACTTGCACAAAAGGTTCAGTGCAGAGAGATAAGCATGGCTTGTGTACACAAAGAGCCTGCAGATAAAGATAACAGACGGATAGTGTATCACTGAGATAAAAGGCATGCCAAAACAGATAAAGTTAGAACATTCTGGTAACATCTTGATTGATGGAGAGCATTTGGTTTCTTGATTGTTCAGGATACCTGGCTCACACCCAGGGGGCTTGGGTTCGATTCCTGGTACCGGAACCAAGTATCACTGCAACAATATTCACAAATCATTGAAATTTCACTATTTTGTTTCACTGTAGCAAGTCATACTTTGCATCAAATGCATCTAATTTGTGAGTAATTTTGTTTTGTGTGCTTTTGAAAGATATTTATATATTAGCTCCATAAGCGAGTTCTCCGTTTCAAGGTTCTAGGTTTCAGTTTATGCTACCATGCAGTAATCATTGTATATGTTGTCATACAGGCTGGAAAGTAAGAAACCTCTCTGTCAGCACCTGTTAAGAATATTTCACAACCGAAGTTAGTAGCCTTAGACTTATGCAGCTGTTTTCACACAATAATATAATTATTCAGACTCTCTTGGGGCTCAGAGTGATTGCTTTTAGCTCTCGGGAGCTATCTGAATAGCACATTTGAAATTGTTACAGTATGGCCGCTGGATCTCCAGCTCTGACATTTTGCGGTTGCAGGAGGCGCAAGGGGAAGGTTAATAGTACCAACGGCTCTTCTTTCTAATTTGCGTCGCTACGATTTTTTTCTAATTCCTTCATACTTTTTGATGTTTTTATATATAACCATAATTTTTAATAGCCCGCCTCGGTAGCATGGTGGTAGAGAGTCTGCCTCACGTTCAAGAGGTACCGAGTTCGAATCTCGGTCAGGGTGAGTTACCTGGATAAGGTTTTTCCGGGGTTTTCCCTTATCCTGAAAGATGAATGTCGGGTAACTCTAAGCTCTATGGACCCTGGGCACATTTGAGCATCATTTCACCCATTTCATTCATCGTCCGATATGACCTAATGTTGGAGGACGTAAAATTACAACAACAAAAAATTTTTAATATAATTTCTTTACTTTTTAGTGCAATTTCGTGTTGGAGGGCATTATTTTAATGTTGTTAATTGTTTATTTACTTACTGCATAATGTAGCCATATTGAAGAATTTAGTGCAGCCAAACTATGCTTGTTTCTCCACTGAATGCAATGCTACCAACAGTCTTACTTGGCCCAAAATTACACTATATCGCCTGGTCCAATTTTGTTACTTATGCACTGCTTTGCATATAAAGAATCCTACGACACGATGATAATGGAGTGCTCTTTAGGAAAAACATGTATGAGTTCACGAACTGTATCGGACTGGTTCAGCTACTGCCGCGAAGTGTGCATGATGTCAAATGACAAGTATACTGCAAGGGGGGGGGGGGGGGGGGGAAAGGCGGTCCCGGCTATGTTGTTCAAATTGATGAATGTAAAATAGGACAATGCAAGTTTCATTGTGGGCGCTGCAATTAGACTGTAGAGCGTATTTGCATTCCATATGTTGTTGGGACATATTGTCATCCACACTTCATTCGTTTCCACATCGATCATTCCCAGGATCCCATTACCCTTTACAACGTGCCCACGATGAAACTTGCGTCATCCTATTTTGCATTCGTCGATTTGAACAACATGGCCGGGACTGCCTTTTCTCCCCCCTTGCAGTATACTTGTCATTTGACATCATGCACACTTCGCGGCAGTAGCCAAACCAGTCCGATACAGTCCGTGAGCTCATACATGTATTTTCTACGGAGCACTCCATTATCGTTGTGTTGTAAGATTGTTTATGTGCAAAGCAGTGCATGAGTAACAAAATTTGACCGGGCGATACTTTCGCCTGCTCAAACCATGTTCCTTTGTACATGGACTGCGTCACCTATGTCGGGGCATTTTTTCAGAGGTTGGCTACAAGTTTTACATATCTTTCTCAAGTTGGCTCCAATGCAAGAACTAGCTGTTCATCTGCTTGCGCATGCACATGCGTGCACCTTTCTCTGTACCAACATACAGTAATGAGCAATTGAAAACATATCCATAAAATTATCCTTAGAATGAAAACATAAGGTTATATATTAGCTTTAAAACCTTGAAATCCAACTTGTAATTTCACTATCTTGCAAGATATTCATTACAGTGCCACTCTATTCGAATATTTCTTTCACACCTTTTACGCACGCTAACTGCTTTTGTTGGTAGTACTGGGAGTCTGTACGTCCAGTATCGTGATCAGGAAGTTAAAACTGTCTGCTAGCACCAATCAGCATTGACGTGATAGGCGTGGCTTCTGAATCCAACATCTTGTTGCCACTTTAATTTTGTGTGGACCATGTGGCTACACTTGCTTTTTGGTGCTTGCGTTGGTGAAGTTTGTTTGCTGTTTTGTGCGTGCATGAATTCCGATTATTTATAAATCCTATTATTATCGCTGTTATAATAATATGGCTACTGGTTCGTAAAATATGCAAATGTGTGAAATATTTAAAATATGCGTTGTTCCTCTGCTTGAAATTCCTGCTAAAGAACTGGCAACAGCCTGCTTTCCCCTCTCGAGAAATGTCAGAGCCGGAGAACGGCTGGCCGAACTGTAAATTTCACTGTTGACAATGGCTTATCCTGGCAAAGAAATTTGAGTAATGTACCTACTGAAAATAGTAATTTATCGTCTGTAAAACAAGAAAAATAACATATTTTTCTTCAAAACTGTTTGGGTTATAGAGGTCCGGAGTAATGAGATTTTACAGTACTTTCCTCATGCAGAAAATTATTTTTCTCTCTCTCTTTAGCATGCAAAGAGAAGGAAATTTCAGGGTCATCACATAGTAATTACCTCTTAAAAGATTTGTTTATTCATTTAACCCTATTGTATTTCCTTGTTCTTCTTGAACTTCCAGGAAAAGGTGTAATAAATTAATTTCTGCAAATCTTATCTCGATTAATATGAAATAGAAGAATAAGCTATTGTAATGTTGACTGTTGAATTAGTAGAGAAAGTCACGTGAATATAATACATCTTTTTGATAATTCTTTTTGCATGTTACTTGTCTATGCTTTGCTAACTACAGCAGCACTATGTCTACATTGCATCGATTTCAGTCACTCCGTGCAATGATTGCACGACTGTCAGCCTTAGTACAAGAGCAGAGAGAGCAACAAGAAATAGCCAACCCAGACAGCAATCCTTCAGGAGGGGGAAATCATCGCACAAATATGTGGGGCTTAAGAGAGCCACCTAGCTGGTTACGAAGTGATGGCAATTCAGGAAGTGACAGTGGTAAGTGTCAATTGTTTAAAGAAAATAAAAGCATGTTTAGGAATAAGTTACTATGATGGTTGCTCTAATGGTTTTGAGAATAAACACAATAACATTTTTAAAATGTACATTTGATCATTGCAACTTTTCAAAGCATTCTTCATTATGTAAGACTTAGCTTTCATGGCGAGCATTAGTGATTAAAGCTTCATGGGTGATCAGCCTGTCAAAATAGTCAAATTCTAGCTTTTGACCATTCTAAGCTCCATGGTCTTCTTCAGGAACCGAATGAAAAGTGGTGGACGATTGTCCCCATATATATAGAGACTTTCTCATGTGGGTAGGACTTGTCACACCACTGCATAGCAGTCTGTTATTGGTCCGGCTGGTTCACAAGAAGGATGAACTCACATTGTTAATAGTTTTCTGCGTGGTCTGTCATCTAGATTGGGGTTTTCTGTCTTGGGTTTTCTATGTGGTCCTTCATCTGCAATAAAAACCCCAACCAGATGGACCACACATTAAGTTGAAAAACTGTCTGGAACATCATATGGAGCATTGTTTACTAGACGAGTCAACATTAGGAAAGAATCATTCCATTATGCTATGAAAAAACTATGCGAAATATAAGAGAGTAGTCACATGAAATAAAATATAGGTTTCCATTGATTAAAGCATGGACAATGAAGGTCGGTACATAGCCAATGCAATAATAGAGCCAATGCATCCAATAGAGTTGGATGGGCCAGTAAAATATGTATGCTGACTTCGAAAGTGTTAGAGAAAGTAAATAATTCAAGTATATGTATTCTTATTTGAGTTTGATTAGTGAGTCACTATGTTTACACTCAACTTGTTGTTGTATAATTGAAACGTTTTCAAGATCATTCGATCTCATCCTCAGCTGTTTGGTGACTAAATGAACATTCTTCTTCTTCCACTACTACGGTGCTCCAATCCCTCTGCCATCTGGTGTTAGGGGCACTAAGTTTTAATACTTCATGAAGTGTCATTAATCGACTCCATTTAAATTTAATTTGTTTTTATTTATTAATTTTTAGATGAGTCGTATTTATTACACATCTGCTTCACTTACGTACCTATTTTGAGGACATGTTTTGCAAATCATCGTAAGTGAAGCAGATGTGTAATAAATACGACTCATCTATAAATTAATAATTAATTTGCTTCACTGTGGTGTTCCAATACAGTTAAATATCGATATATTGTTTTTATTTGTTCACATTTTCAAGCAGTTAAGTCCTTTGTAAATTTGCTTAACGTGCAAGATGCTAGAGTGATTGAGGTAGTCCAACAGGTGTTTAATGATAGAGAATTAGAGAGGCAGTTAGCCTATATCAAGTTAAACTTTGGTTAGTATAATTTTGAGTCGAACTAATACTCAATGCTGCACTTATTGCTAGTATTTACCTAGAATGCGTTTCGTTAGGATCTTCCTAACATCATCAGCTGTTGTTGACTAATGGATGTTGGTTTGGTGAACTCATTGGAGGCGATAGGTGCGTCTCTGTCGTTATCTTGATGAACTTGAAGTTTGGGTTTTCTTCAAAGGTAGTGTCGAAATTAAACAATTTTCTCTCCTATTTCTTTATGAAGATTTTTCCCACGTGGTTAATGTAGCTGGACCTTGGACACTTTTTAATAAGTGGATTTCTCATTCTATATCATGATTCTCCTTCCAAAAATGGTACGCTACTGCCGATTTATCTATTTCTTTGTTCCTGGTGTTCCTAAAATGCTCTTTAAGCCTAATGTTCAAGTTCCTTTTAGTTTTTCCAATGTAAAAATTGTCACAGACCTTGCAATTTATCCAGTACACACTTGATTTTTTTGTCTGTGGGTATCTCCTTTGTATTATGTGATTTCAAAAGGTGTTGTACACTAAATTTGTTCTGTTCTAGACGTTCTTGGGCTTCGAGCCAGGTAAGCAGATGTTGAGACATCGACGTTTCGGGAGCGTACATTCTCCCATCTTCAGGATGTTGAATGACTTAGGGCTGGGGTGACCCATATATATGCTGGTCGCCAAGAAAATGACGCGGACCAATCAGCGAGCGGGCTCGGAGTTAATCTTAACCGAGATGCTGGGCTACAATTTAGTGCAGCATGGAATCCTGCATTAAAACTTGAAAAAGAGAGACTCAGGAAACACAGATCTGGCTTACTGAGCAGCGACCAGAGCAGCAGTGTTTTCTGAGAGGTTGTCATATTCACCAACGCGAGCCCGCTCGCTGATTGGTCCGCGTCATTTTCTTGGCGACCAGTATATATATGGGTCACCCTAGCCCTAAGTCATTCAATATCCTGAAGATGGGAGAGATGTACGCTCCCAAAACGTCGATGTCTCAACATCTGCTTACCTGGCTCGAAGCCCGAGAACGTCTAGAACATATACGCTGCCAGGAAAGATTCAGCTCTTAAATTTGTTCTGTGGGGCCAAAGTAATATTGTGCTCTTTGAAGACTTTTTGGAAAAGGTGTGTAGCTCTGGGATGATATGTAAATTTTCTGTATGAAATTTCATTGCTGATTGAGGAAAGAGTAGTTACTTGTTTGCATCTTTGTTGTCTTTTGAATTTATCAATTCAGCACTGAATCCATTGTATTCTGCAATGTGAATGATATTATTGCACTCTTTGATCAAGCATGCTGTTATCAACAGTTTAACTTAAAGGCTGGTTAATGTACCTTTAAACAAGATGGAATATATCAATCTGTATAATTGAAACGTTTTCAAGATCATTCGATCTCATCCTCAGCTGTTTAGTGACTAAATGAACATTCCTCTTCTTCCACTACTACGGTGCTCCGATCCCTTTGCCATCTGGTGTTAGGGGCAGAGGGATCGGAGCACCGTAGTAGTGGAAGAAGAGGAATGCTCATTTAGTCACCAAACAGCTGAGGATGAGATCGAATGATCTTGAAAACGTTTCAGTTATACAACAAGTAAGTGAAGTTTGAGTGTAAACATAGTGACTCATAAACCAAACTCAAAAATGAAGAATACTTCACTGTTAATAATGCTTCTGCTTTTAATATTTGTGATCTAGAATGTTCTTTTTTTCTAAAAGTATTTCAACAAACATGTCCTTTGTTTCTAAAAGTATTTTAACAAACATGTCATCTAATTAAATGATACTGAAATGTCTGCTAAATGAATATGCAGAATTCTGAGGAGCGAGATGGACAGTGAACAATGACTTCCTCCCTGAAAATGTTGTTATAACTACAGTCTTTGTAGTGATGCATCAACAAGCATTCATATATTCAAACATAGCAATGCAGTTATAATTTGACATCTGTAGCTAAGTTTAATGACAAAATGCATTGTTAATATTATTATTAAAATACTTTTATCTGTTCTATCTAAATGCTTATATTGTTAGGGAATGACGTAGAAAAGCAATGCATTTGTTTGTATGTGTAATATCATTTAGTTAAATAATATTTTTTAAATTTGATCCCTTTTTTATTACTTTTCAGACAGTAATCCTGATAATGAACGCCAACGATCATGGAGAAGGGACTCTACGGAAGAAAGGTCAGTACGACAATTAAAGCTATTGCTGTAATAAAGGAATGAAATTAACATTTACAGGCAATTATTAAATTATAGATTAGTTGTATTTTTTACACATCAGCTTCACTTGCGTACCTATATTGAGGACATGTTTTGCGAACTATTGTTCGCATCTTCAGCTCATATTGTGACTAAAGCTTGATCCAGTGGTGTGGGTAGTTCTGGAGTTGCTGCTGCCATCTGTTGATTTTGTGACGAATTTAAATGTGGGGCTGTCTTCTGGTGGGATTTTGAAGTTCATTAGTTGGTTTTTATGCTTTTCTATGTATATTTTCTCCCAGATGACAAGCTTACTATGTTTTTGTACGTATTTTAGTAATTTGGTGCTATCTTCAATCTCACAATTTTCAGATCAGAAATGAGTAGCTATTGTGGACTTATCAATATTTTGGCATCTTAGGTGTCTAAAATGTTCTTTCTTCCTAGTGCCTGTTTCCTTTTGTCCACAGTGTTTACACTTTATCTTGTAAATGCATGATTTTTCTTCTGGTTTTATCTTAGATGTATTGTTGCTATTAAGTAGATTTTTAATCAAAATTTAACTGTATTGGAACACCACAGTGAAGCAAAATAGTTATTAATTATAGATGAGTCGTATTTATTACACATCAGCTTCACTTATGTAAGTAAGTACGTAAGTGAAGCTGTGTAATAAGTATGACTCATATATAATTAATAGGTTTTTAATGTTGTAATTGTTTTTTGGTGCCAAAGCTATATTATATTTCTTGAATATTTTTTGGAACTCTTTTGTGGCCCAGGGGTGGTAAGTAAATTTAGCAAATCTAGTTTGTTTCATTGGTGAAAGAGCTGTAATTTGTAACCAATTCAATGTTGCCAAAATTTCTTCCATGTAGAAAATGGGCCATCGATTGAAAAAGATGATAATCTGATGGTGCGAGATCAGGGCTGTATGCTGGGTGAAGTAGCAGTCCAATTCTTCCTGAATTTTTTTCCATGGTTCGAGAAGTATGGGGTGTTGTAATACAACTTTATTTTGGTTAACTACTGCTGGGTATCTCCATCTCAAAATATCATGAACTCATTAAATTAATTGGGAGTCGATTAATGACACTAAACAACACTCACTTTTAAACTTTCCCGGAACATGTTTCTGAGGCCTTCCCTCTATCTTCAGCCGGACATCGACTGGTTCTCATTGGTGTAGCTGGCAATATTTTGTCATCGGTCTCCTCTGGTGGCGGTTCGAGGAACTTACTGAACAA
The DNA here is from genome assembly GCA_030765055.1 of Mantis religiosa. Taxonomy (NCBI): domain Eukaryota; kingdom Metazoa; phylum Arthropoda; class Insecta; order Mantodea; family Mantidae; genus Mantis; species Mantis religiosa. The sequence goes on from CM060960.1 coordinate 35,262,880, forward strand.
ATCTTTCTGGGGGATGTCGAAATTGAATACTTTGTTCCTATTTTTTGAAATAAAGATTTGTTCCCATGTGGACAGTTCTTCTTTTCCTGTTGTATGTTTTAGTAATTTTGGTTCTGGATTTATGTTGTGGTTTTTTTCCCCAAAATGCGTGCAACTGCTGATTTTTCTAATTGTTTGTATTTTATGTTCCTAAAGTGTTCCTTTGCTCTTGTTTCTAAATTTTTTTTGGTTTTTCCAATATAAATTTGACTACAGTCACAGCATTCAATTTGATATATACCAGATTTTTTGTTAGATGGAATGGCATCTTTGATGTTTAAGCAAATTAGGTTTTTTAAGGAGCAATGGTTCACTGGAGCTAGTTGAATGTTTTGTTTTTTGAAGACTTTTTTGAATTTATCAAAGGCCCATGGATGGTAAGTGAATTTTTTGAAGATCATTTTAGTTTCTGTAGCTGAGAGGGCTGTGGTTTCCTTTAGTAGTTTCTTCTTATTTGCTAAGTTCACTTTTTTGTCTACTAGTGATTTGGGAAAGTCATTTTTCTGTGCTATTTCAATAATTTTGTTGTATTCTATTTTGTATTCTTCTGCTGTGAGAGGGATGTTGACCAGTCTGTGTGCTAAACTATTAAAGATTGCCTGTTTGTGGGATCTTGGATTGTAGCCATTAGCTTTTATGTAGTTGTCTGTCTGTGTTGGTTTTCTGTAAATGCCAAAGTTTATTCTATTTTTATTTCTGATTATTTTTAGATCTAAAAATGGTAAATACTCATCTTTTTCAACTTCTACAGTGAACTTGATGCTTTTTTCTTGAATATTTAAAAGTTTTAGTGCATCACTGATGTGTTTTTTTGGCACTATGGCAAATATGTCATCTACATATCTTTGCCAGAGTTTGAACATCCATGGGAAACCTTTAGTAATCCTTATTTCTAGTGCACTCATGTACAGACATGTCTAGTATTAATTTAATTTATTTAATTTTAATTTAATTTAATTTATTTTATAGTCAATTAATTTAATTTATACAACACTGTTTTCAACACTTCCATGAAAGGATTTATCATGAACTCGTTCCAGTTTTTGAGAATAAAGATCCGCATCAGTTGCCCACCCATTTGGAACAAACTCCCAGTGAATCACACCTTCATAATTCCACCAGACACACAACATTATTTTGTTACTGAACTTTTTTTTTTAAATGATGAGTTTGTGAGATTTGCAGGAATCAAGCCATTTCGAGGTATCAGGGTTTCAGTAATATACCCATTTTTTATCACAAGTAACAATTCTCCTGACAAATCTATCATCCATGGGATTACGAATAAGCTGACGACAGATATACATTCAGCATGTTGAGGTGTCAGTTCATGATATACAGATCTACAGTTTCTGTATGATTTTCCAACTGTCTTAATGTGGCGATGTATGGTATCTTTAGATGAAACTAGTTCTTCTGAAAGTCTACGGGTACTTTTTTGTGGATTTTCTTGCAAAACTTGGTGTGCGTTCTCAATATTCCATACTTTAGGTCTTCCAGAGCATGGTAAATCTTTAGTACTTTTGTCCCCATTGTTGAAACATTGTAACCATTTGATGGATAGAGTCAACATGAAAAATTCAATGCCATGGCCGGGGGATCTACTGGTTCAAATCCCGGCCATGGCATTGAATTTTTCATGTTGACTCTATCCATCAAATATCTTAGCCTATATACGGCTAGTGTGGAGAAATGATTAATTTCCATCAATTAACTAAAATTGTAACCATTATTAATTTTTAGATGAGTCGTATTTTTTACACATCTGCTTCACTTTCGTACCTATTTTGAGGACATGTTTCGCAAATCATCGTTTGCATCTACGGCTCTTATGCGATTAAAGCTTGATCCAGCGGTGTGGGTAATTCTGGGGTTGCTGCTGCCATCTGTTGATTTAGTGATGAACTTAAATGTGGGATTCTCTTCTGGCGGGATTTCAAAGTTCATTAGTTGGTTTTTATGTTTTTCTATGTATATCCTCTCCCATATGATGAGTTCACTATGTTTTTGTACGTATTTTAGTAATTCTGTGCTATCTTCAATTTCATGATTTTCAGACCAGAAATGAGTTGCTATTGCGGACTTATCAATATTTTTGTATCTTAAGTGCCTGAAGTGTTCTTTCTTTCTAGTGCCTATGTTTCTTTTTGTCCTCCCTGAGTAAATTTTTTCACAGTCTTTACACTTAATTTTGTAAATGCCTGACTTTTCCTCTGGTTTTATCTTATCAGTATTATTACTGTGAAGTAGGTTTTTAATGTTGTAATTGTTTTTTGGTGCCAATGTTATATTGTATTTCTTGAATATTTTTTGGAACTTTTTTGTGGCCCAGGGGTGGTAAGTAAATTTAGCAAATCTAGTTTCTTGTTTTATTGGTGTGAGAGCTGTGATCTGTTTTAATTTCTTTTGAAGTTTGAATAATTTTAGTTTTTTATCTACAAGGTTTTTTCCATATCCATTTTTAATTGCAGTTTTTAAGATTTGATGGTATTCGTTTTGATATTCTTGCTGGCTGAGAGGTAGATTTACTAATCTGTGTGTCAGACTGTTGATGGTTGCATGTTTGTGTGGAATTGGGTTGAAACTATTTGCTTTGATGTAATTATCTGTGTGTGTTGCTTTTCTATGTATACCAAATTCTAGTTTTTCATTGCCTTTTTTGATTTTAAGGTCTAAAAAAGGTAGAGTACAGTCCTCTTCAGTTTCTACTGTGAATTGTATGCTGGGTTCTTGCAGGTTGAGTAGTTTCAAAGCATCATCTATTAGTTTGTAGGGCACTATTGCAAAGATGTCGTCTACGTATCTGTACCATGTTTTAAACATATGAGGGAAGGCTTTAGTAATATGTGTTTCGAAAAAGCTCATGTATAGATTGGCCAAAAATGGTGATAGCGGGCTTCCCATAGCTAGTCCTGAAATTTGTTTGTAATATTTTCCATCGAAGACAAAATAATTTTGATGTATACATAATTCAGTCATTGCCACATATTCTTCTATTGCATTGGCATCCAGGTTTATGCGACTCATCTAAAATTTAATAATTTTTCGCTTCACTGTGGTGTTCCAATACAGTTGAATCTCGATATATTGTAACCATTGTTGAGCCATACTCACAACACCTTCTCCTTCCATTTCACATATTCTTTGAGCTGCGGCAACAGCTTTATAATCTTGTTTCCAGTAATGTTTTAGCCACACTAGCCGTATATAGGCTTTTTTTTTTTTATAGTCAACATGAAAAATTCAATGCCATGGCCAGGATTTGAACCACGGAACTAACCCATTGAGCTACCAAGGCCAACATGCCGTCCTGACATTAAATTCTCCATTTGACTCGTATATTTCCCCGTAAAGCATTAGGGGCTCTCGTATTCGAGATACACCATTTGTGGCAACCTACTATCGTAAGTACTTGAGTCCCAGGCTTCATCATTTAACTCTTATTATTTTAGTTAATTGATGTAAATTACTTATTTCTCCACACTAGCCATATATAGGCTAAGGTCTTTTTGTTTGATAAATAGAGTCAGCATGAAAAATTCAGTGCCATGGCTGGGATTTGAACCACAGATCTCCTGGTTTCCGTCCAGTTGCTCTAACCCATTGAGCTACCATGGCTACCGGTGTATCTCGGATGCGGGAGCCCCTAGTGGTTTACCAGGGAAACATACAAGTCAAATGGACAATTTAATATCAGGACGGCATCTTGGCCATGGTAGCTCTGAATGGGTTAGAGCGACTGGACGGAAACCAGGAAATCGGTGGTTCAAATCCTGGCCATGGCATTGAATTTTTCATGTTGACTCTATCAAACTTTATCTCCATTTTGTGATTGTTTATTAGCAATGAAAACTGATACTTGCTAAAGTAGTGCAAGTGGGTGTCACCAAATTCTTCACATCAGAAACCAGAGACTGGTACCATCGTGGGATAATAAATCTCGCTGAATAATGGCTCAAGACCATAGACTCTATACTTGGAAAATTAGTTAATTGCTTGTCAGAACACATTTCAAATAATTGTTGTTTTTTTTAACATTACTTATGAGACAGTATATATCCAGAGATAACATATTTGAATCTTATACTACACGGTAACATGTGATTCTATCATTTAGGCTAGAAATGACATTTCATTCAGCTACCTCTTGACTCTTTGGCAACCAGTCCAGAAGTGTCCAATTTCTGCTCAGAAAATGTCCTGCTCAGCTACCAAAATTATCCTAATAAACTCCCCTTCTGCTAATGACTCTAGTAGCTTCTAATATGATGGTGCCTGACTGAAATTTGCTTCTTTCCAGCCTAAAGTATCTCTACTAATTTCTTAGAAACGGTGTCACATATTCCATGAATTCCAAGCTAGCCTCCCATACCTAATCTGGCAACTTTGGATATAATTTTGCCCTCTCTTCACCTAACCTACCTAACTTCTGCTCCGAACTGGCTGATAACCACCAGTGGCTAATTACCTTAAAGTCTCAATTTATTTAACTGATCCATAATTTCTGTAGCAGTACTAAAAAGTTGCTCGTTTCAGGTGGAAGTGGATTATGCCACTTATACATGTCAACTCATCCGGGAAGATTACCGATAACCTTGGTAGAGCCTCCAGTGGTCTACCACACCATGCTACTAGCTCTCCAGGATAATGAGAGATAAAGATAGTTGGGTGTATCTCTATCCCCACCCATCAAAAAAAGACAGCACTGATGTGGGATGTTGCATACCTCTTATGCCCAATTTCACCAACAAATGTTAAGACTTAACACGAGTTTAGCAATAGTTAAAACAAACATTGCATTTCACCAACAAGAGTTAGCGTAACACACGTGTTAAATCTCTTGTTAAACTAACAAACCAAATTTCTGATCTTAAGTCCTTAACAATTGTAAATAGTCAAGATGGCGAACATGAACTCAGCTGTTGATGTCAATTTGCTATATTTAAGACCGTCTAAATGGCATTCATAATAGAGTACGGCCTATGAGGAGAAATGATTTTGAGGAATTATCCAAAGAAAATTTTTTACAGAAGTATAGACTGTCGAAACATGTTGCTATGAAGGTTACTGTGGAAGTACAAGATAGGTTAGAACATGCATCAAAAGGAATATGGTGATCTCGCCTTTGCTTCAAGTATTAATAACCATGCGATTTTATAATTCACTAAATACATTGTCCACCTCCCGTCTTGAAACGTTTAAGTCACTTGCCCTTCATTGCTCCTCGTTTTAAATTTATGTAATACTGAGTTAGAACATGCATCAAAAGGAATATGACGATCTCGCCTTAGCTTCAAGTAATAACTTTGCGATTTTATAATTCACCTAATTATGTGGATAATACATTGTTCACCTCCCATCTTGAAACGTTCAAGTCACTTGTCCTTCTTCACACCTCGATTTAAATTTATGTAATAATGAGTTAGAATATGCATCGAAAGGAATATGCCGGTCTCGCCTTTGCTTCAAGTATTAATAACTTTGTGATTTTATAATTCACTGAATTATGTGGATAATACACTATCCACCTCCCGTCTTCAAACGTTTAAGGCACTTGTTCTTCGCACTTCGTTTTAAATTTACGTAATACTGACAAGTTGTTTGGTGCTTGTGGCACATGCATTTGAATTAAATTTGTTTCCAATATTTTCCCCGTGAAATCTTTCTCTTTTACATTCACTGCATTCATCCTCTTATTTTCCATGACATCCTTATACTTCGTCACATATTCAATTAACCGCTTCGCCGATGGCCATTTAAACCCTCCAGGGGCCGGCAACGGATACCCAATAAACAGAACAGGACATTTAAATTGTTAAATGCTGTAAAAATGCATCATAAATACAATTCCGTATCTTCCGTATTTATTAAGCTATTTAAACGAAACAAAAACTGGTTTAAAACTCATTAAAGGCAGTATAAATCTACAGTAACAATAAAGTAGAGACTAAATTAATAAATTGTTGAAATTTCACTACTTTGTTTCACTGTAGCAAAAGCCATTCTTTGTGCCGAACGCGCCTAATATGTGAATCACTTTGTTTTGTGTGTATACGAGCCATAGTATGTATGTATAGCTACGTAAGCGACTTCTCAGGTTCAAGTTTAGTTTATTTATGCTATGCCAAGCGATAATATGACGAGAATATGTTGCGTCACACACTCCGACACTGGAATGAAAACTCTGTCAGCATCTGTTATTACAGTGTTTCTCAACCAAGGTTTCTGGTAGCCTTATGCAGCAGTTTTCGCTCAGTATTTCAGATATTTATACTCTCTCTTTGTTCAGTGATTTCTTGAAGCTATCAAGAGCTAAATGTATGGCACATTTGAAATTGTTAAATTTCAATGTTAACCATGACTTATCCCGGTAATGTAGCAAATAAATTAGCTTGGGTATGATGTGTACAGGCTTCTGATATTACTGTAGAAAATCTGGAAGATTTGTTGTACGATTATGGAGATGTTTAGGACATACGTAGCAGTGACGTGTACTGGTCTACAGCTGGCATGTTAGCTACTCCATTGTTTGGGGAAATGGCGGGTCAAATATGCGTGATACGGATCAGCTATTACCAGCTATCCCTCTTTACGGAAAAGAGTTAAATGGTAAAAAAAAAAGTATTTTTATACCACTGGATGTAACTATGCACAGTTGTTTAGTAATTTTCAGAGCTGTAAAAGACATTCATCTACCTGTACTTGCGCGTATAAAGAGCTCGTAACCTAATTGAGTATTATAATACTCAGAGGCCTCTTTATACTAGGGGGTGGCAAAATTCACCACATCATCCCTCATACTTGAGAGAAAACACTTTCCTAAAAGTATACCACCCACACCCAAAAAACTTGTAACCATTTCGAAAATGTGTAGTGTGTTGCGAAAAAGAAGTTCGCAAGGAAACCAATATTATTGGGTGTGAATCTGCAGATGTGCCCTTGGGTGTTTATCCAGGTTTGGAGGTGTACAATTCAAAAAGAAACCTTTAAGGATACGTTTACAATCCTTATAGAACTAATTTAAATTCATTGTAAAACAGCAAGATTAAAATAATTGGCGTTACATGAGCATTAAATGCATGTATGCGCAGGACGTCTATACACGTCCATATCGGTTTGGGGCCTTTTAACTTGGACGTCATATGACGTCCATATCGGCGAAAGGGTTAACAATTCTTTCTCCATTGATGAGAAATTTGTCTCATGGCTTTATTTATGATTTTGTTCATCCGCCATTTTTCAGCTTGTACAGACGAAAATGAAAACATAAGCGCATTGCAGTATGTTTAGAAAATAATACGACTCATCCATAGCCTTCTATAGCTGTGATATTTAGAAGTTTCTTGGCGTTAACACAGGTTTGTTAACATTTTCAGAAAACAGGTTGGTGAAATGCAAGAAATTTAACATTAGTGTTAGCGCTGTGACAATTGTTACGTTACATTTGTTAACGTCGATTTTAACATCTGTTGGTGAAATCGGGCATTAGTGCTATAAAGAATCCTAAGAAATGCTCTTTAATTTTAAAACAATATTGTTAATGCATGATTATTAGTAGTGATGGTGCTTAATGATCAGTATATATGGTTTGAAAGGAAATGTTTGTAATGAAACAAATAGGGATGTACCTGAAGTAATCACTCCTTGGTCCAGTCCTTGCCAGAGAGAGGAACCGTCAGATGTGGATTCAGAGTGGGTGCGTGAATCTACAAGATTGAGAGCAAGGTAAGCCTTAAACTAGTGCTTTTGTTTTAAATTTACTGTCACAACTTTAGACATTTAAGTCACATACCTTGAACATCTGTGTGTTACAGGCAGGTTTTGAGCATGATGGTTGAAAGCCTTACACAGTTCTTTGAGGCAAATGGGCTTTCAAACAGTACATCCCATGCTGTTTTGGATGAACAGATTTACAGTATGTATAACAAATTACACTAAGGTGCATTTTTCTTAAGAAAGGAAGATCCTACAAAATATATTTGTTACAAACTTCACTTATCTTTTAAGAAAATTGATGAAATTTCCACAGAAATCAAGAGACTAGTATTATACAAATATAACTATTTGTAACAAAAAATTCATTTTCTACATAATCAAGAGACTAGTTTTGCAAATATATTTTTTGCATCTTCAGTCACTGTTTTCTCCATTGTCATTGTAATAGCTAGGTTTGTATTATTTTTGTAAAATAATTTTTAAATTTTGAAAAACTTAAATATCAAAAGAATTTAAATGATAGTCAACATGGAAAATTCAATGCCATGACCAGGATTTGAACCATGGATCTCCTGGTTTCCGTCCAGTCACTCTAACCCATTGAGCTACCATGGCCAACTTGCCGTCACGACATTAAATTCTCCATTTGACTCGTGTTATTTCCCTGGTAGCCCACTAGGGGCTCTTGCATTCGAGATACACCGTTTGTGGCGACTTACTATCGTAAGTACTTTAGTCCCAGGCTTCATAATTTAACTCTTATTATTTTAGTTAATTGATGCCATATATAGGCTAAGATCTTTGATGTATAGAGTCAACATGAAAAATTGAATGCCATGGCCGGGATTTGAACCACGGATCGTGTGGTTTCTGTCCAGTCGCACTAACCCATTGAGCTACCATGGCCATGGCCAACTTGCTGTCGCAACATTAAATTCTCCATTTGACTCGTATATTTCCCCGGTAAACCACTAGGGGCTCTCGCATTCGAGATACACCGTTTGTGGCGACTTACCATCGTAAGCACTTTAGTCCCAGGCTTCATCATTTAACTCAAATTCTCTAAATCTTTGTAGTTTAATGACTACGAAGTTGACTGATGATGAAAACAATCTGTTTTTGAAATCGTACTCCATTGGAAAGAATTAACACCATTTTCTTAAGATAAGTGAAGCCTTTTGTTACAAATATTTATATTTGTGTAGTGCTTATACATTTTTTTTTTTTATTTTTATGAGAATGATAAACATATTTTTTAAAACTGTAATCATCTTTATTTTTTAAAAATAGAAACAGACTTTTGGTGTTAACATTTCTCAATCATAGTATAATATTTCTATTAAATCCATTAATTGAAACAGTGTTCATAATGTGTTTTATATACACACACATGATCTGCAATGATGACTAAAACCATACAAAAAAAAACAAATTGAAAGGGTGTACACATGTTCACATAGGCTTTATCTGAAGCTGTATATTTGAAACATATTTCACAAAATAAATGTACATGTATGCACTTGCCATTATGTAGATTATTTGATAAATTATATGGAGCAAACATCAATTTACAACATCACAACAAAGGAGGCATTTTATGAACTATGTTGGCAAATTCACCACAGACTTGACAATGTAATTTAGGATTACAGTTTAAATAGTGCAGAGTGCTATGATAGACCAGAGCTTTGTTTATCTTTCCTTCATTTGATACTTTTCCTGGGGATAATTCCCACAGGAGGAATGACGTCGACCATTGTCGAGTACAGCTGTCTTATTCTATTCTATGTCTTGCATATTCTATGACTGTGGTTATAAATTTTCCATTGTTTGCTCCAGTTTTTGTTAATGGTTCATGTTATGAAGCATTAAATCTGGACTAGAAATTTGTGTAGAGCCTAGAAAGTGGTGTTCCTTGCTTTAACACGCGTTAATATGGCATTAGGAAGAGTTAGTATGTATGACAGAAAGGAGCAGTACTACGAGACCTTCGGATTCTTATAAAATGGAATTTCTATTTATTTTACATGTAATTTTTTGTATATTTACTGCACTGAACGTTTTACTCATTCTATATTTCATATCATAACTGTGCTGGAAAGGGGAAAGCTTTATTTGGTTTCAGTTCCAGAAATTTGGCAAATATGAACTTTCAGTAGTGACGATAGTTCTGTGCCGGTGACCTACTTTCTTCGCCCACTGGAGAGAGTCTATGACCAAGCATCACTTGCATCTTCTGCTAGCGCTAGAAGATGGAAGACAATGCAGCAAGGCCATATTTCACACTTGTCTTTACTAAATCCATACCTTAAAATATATGAGCACTTCCTCATCTTAGCCACCGAGAAACAATAGATCTTCTTTACTGTTTTACTTCTTTGCTTTCACAATTGTTTTAATTTACAGGAAAATAAAATTCTGGGGTGATGCCTTTGTGGCTTGTAGTGCATGGAAGTGAGTTAGCCGATTCTCGTATGAAGATATGTTTCATCTTCATCTATAACCGACCTTTCTTCGTCTATAAGCCTTTTTATGGCACGTAAATATGACACGCGCCAATTTCTCATATACCTTCCCTATAACAAGACCCTGTTGTTCCTTGTTTTCTTGCACTTCAAAACTTATGCCTAATAAGATAGTGTTTAAACTATTGCTTCCCCCTTTAAAGTTAATGGAATCTTAATGTTTCAGGAATCCCAAATTTTGACAGTGGGTACGGTTTTCTCCTGAATATACAAATTATAAATTGTTTGGTGAATTACACACCTATCAAAGTCATCAATGACGGTGATTGTTTCTGGTACACGATGTACTTTCCAGATGTTTAAAAGGAGGTCACTTGTGCCTCACATTTCTCCCCTTCTTTAATTATTTTACATAATTTTCTCTCAGATACAGTTGCTGCATCCACCCTCCCTTGCATTTTACATCGCCAGAAACTGCTTCCCGTTTCAGAATAGATAGAGATTATTAATAACTTCGCGGTTTGGCTGTGAAGTGTTTTTCCACCAAGTTTGCTTTGAATTGGAGGCATTTTAATCTAAATAAGAAAATATATAAAAGCTCACACATATACACACAGTTAAGTGTAGAGGATCTACCCAAAAGTCCAAAGACCATAAAGTCCAAGGACCATGGCCTCCTTCAACCTGGGAGCGATGGATAACTCCAGGGGTCTTTCCATAGGGCAATACCTGATTTCCTAAAAAGCCTACTTGTTGACAACAACGTCAAGACGGGATGGAAGTGGATATGTCACTTACGCGCGTCAACCCCACAGGGAAGACTGCCAAAAAACCTTGGTGGGGCTGCCTTGTGATCTAGCACACCTTCTACTAGCTTTGCAGGCTAGTATCCGGGACTTATGAGGCAACCTCTACCCCATCTGGGCGGCCGTAGCCTGGCCTGAGGTACCCAATTCCCCGTGGGTGTCAGGAACACACTGCCCCCTCGAGTCCAACCCAATCCGAACAACTCCCCGATGGGAGGGGCTTGGCATTTCGGCCTGAGGTTCCTCTAGTAACGTCAGAGGTACCACGAGTGCTAAGGGTCCGTAGCGCCCGCACTTTGTCAGCTGAAAGGGACGGATCCCTTCCCCTACGGAACTACATACAGACAAAATGCTAATCACCTGTGCGATTAAGAATCACAATTTCTAAAACTTTAAAATCTTAACGTGACGGCACCAAAAGAAGTTACCCGTTCAAACCTCTCCACGATACTGGCCATTTCAATGTACTGCGCATGACCAAGAGTGTAGGTTCAGCAACTGGATTCTAAATGAATGTGCACACGGTCTCCACCGGCACAGAACCATCGTCCGCACTGTATACAGTGAAGTGATGAATGAATAAAAAACATAGAAGATTTTAAGAAAGATGAACTATAAAGGTAAAAGTAGAGGAGAGTTAAATGTGCATAATTACTGTAAAGTATAATATTCATAAGCTGCTATTCTGTTATATGTAATATTTCTTTTATTTATTTTTTCCCCACTTTTCTTCTGTGCCTAGGTCTTTATGTTCTGCTACAACTGGCATTGGAACTCACTGATTTGCTGCTAGCACAGCTGGTCTCGACAAGGTATGCATAATAAGTATTTGAAACAATACAGCTAATAGTGATATTGTTGAAAGTACTAGGTACTTGAGTTTGTACAAACAATACATTTAACTACATTTTGGGGGATTGTATATTTGTCTCTGTCCTTAGAAAAAGGATTAGGGGAAATTTCTATAAATTGACAGTTTCTTCATATTGACTGACACTTTAACTGCACATGGTTTTGAAAGAAAGGCTATATCACTTTTTAATGTGATCAAACTATCTGTTTAATGTCCTTAAGATCTCCAGTCTTGTCTTAGCTGCAATTTCCAGTACTTTTTCCTGTAAAATACTTCTCTCAGGTAGAATGTTCTCACTTCATTAATAAATTATCTGAAACATGCATAAGCTTATGCTGCATGACCACAGTACACGTCTACATTCAAAATATATTTTAAAATAAGACCTGAAGCTTTTCTGGTGACAAATATGTTCAAGTTCTTCTTGGGAAGCAAGCCAGGTGAAAAGACGATTTGAAATCGACGTTTTGGCAGCGTACATCTCTCCCATCATCAGGATATTTATTAAATGTTATAACCACAAATGAATCACTGGATATAACACAAATATAAACAAAGACAAAACACTATCAATATTCGCATTACTGAACAAAAGACTGTTTTCAGTAAATTAAATGCCAGGTCAGGAGATGGCGTGAGTATAGAAAATAAATTGGGTCAAAGAAACGTAACTAATATCTGTTTCATATAACCTTGCCCGGCTGAAATGTATCACTCCGCGTTCAACAACCCTCCCCCTCGCCCTAATTGGCTAATGCTTTCGCGTCATAGGCCATAGGCGGTGCCTTCCCGTCACATTTCGTAATAATTGCCGGGAAGATAAATAAAATCATGCAAATAAGGATATGAAGGCATGCAAAAATACAAGTTTATAATGAACTGAGCAAATTGAAACAGAATGACTTAGCAATGAAACTGAAAGAGTTTATAATGAAAGGCCTTTGGCCTTTTCTACTGGGATTTTTTAAACCAGAACACATACCTTTCAAAAATGCTTGTCTTTCAGTCTTAAAAGTCGTGTCACACCATACTTTACTTTTCGTGTGTTCTTCGTGTATATTTAGCGATTTGTATCTCAGTGCAGTGTGGTTGTCCTTAAAATAGCGTCTTCGCCACACAGCAATATCACCTCTGTCTTTTAGCACATTTTTCTTGCCTCTTTTTTCATTCACAAATCCCAGCTGTATAAGCAATCTCCTGAAATTTGGTAAATCTGTATCCTCATTTAAAGCAGACGAAATGTTACTTACGTTAGGGAGTTCGTTTCTAAAGAAAAACTACACACATGATGACGCACAACACTTTTCACGTATTTTCTCCAAGCACGCACTTTTGTTTATTCCTGCCTTTGCCTGGAGTGGTAAGTTTTCCTGTTTCCTCAATTTCATGTCGCGATGTTCCTACGGATCTAACACTCACACCTGTAACTTCAGAGCACAGCTGTTCGACTTCTCTCACTGACAAAGACGAATTCTTCTCTGTGAGTGCATTAAACACATGCAACACAATTCTTTTTTCGCCTGTTTGTAAATAATTATCCTTGCGATACTTCAGCGAAAAACTGGCGGTAGACTCTGCCATTATACATATAATAAGTACATGCGTAATAAACAATCAATAAAATAATTTAGCTCCCGCACTCTCGAATGGCGATGAATGACTAATCCAGTTCAAAACAAGGTCAGTGATAAAAGTCATATAAACAAATGTCACCACTACCGCTAAATCACGTGCTATCATGCCATGTGCTTGAGAGCAAAGGAACCTCCTCTTTACTTCGTTTAAGAATTAACATGCATTTCAGATAAATCAACTGTTGCGTAATATATTTAATTAAAACAGTTAAGAAAATATAAATTTGACAATTCTCTTCCAACATATGATATATCACCATGTTAAATAACGAACTAATTTTTACCGCATGACAGTCATTACCACAACAGCAGCCAATGAGAGGTGATTAGGTCACGTGACCGTTAAGAGATACTGGGCAAGCTTACGTGAAACAAGGTATACTTAACTTGATTATCAAGCTGTATAGATCTGTGCTCTATGGCTTTGGCCATTTCCTCCGAGAGGAGCACGCTTAGTTGTGAAGCTGGATTTCAGTTTGGCTCCTCTTGGAAACCGGCCATAAAAATGGAAATCTGTCAGCTTAAGGAGAACAGATCTATACAGCTTGATAATCAAGTTAAGTAGTTTTGTTTCTTTGACCCAATTAATTTCTATACTCACACCATCTCCTGACCTGGCATTTAATTTACTGAAAACAGTCTTTTGTTCAGTAATGCAAATATTGATAGTGTTTTGTCTTTGTTTATATTTGTGTTATATCCAGTGATTCATTTGTGGTTATAACATTTAATAAATGAAAAACTACAAAGGCTCCCCTTAAATACTCACTGGAAGAACTATAAAAGCAGAGAAAGGATCTTAAAAACACAAGAAGGATTTATGCAGAAAGCCTATAACCTACAGAGAAAATACAACCTTGAAGACACAAACAAAATTGAACATCTCCCACTTCCAATCTGCCCTCTATCACAACCTAAAATAAATAGCAGAGTAAACCTTCTGCAAAATATAGAGTCAAAAAGGGATGTAAGTGCAGAAACACTTAAAATGCTAGCTCTAGAAACAATTGAAACTTATTATCTAAAAGACTCATGGCTACACACATACACAGACGGCTCCCTATTTGACAAAGAAAGTAATGCTGGAGCAGGAATACATAGTAAAATATTCAATTTTTACATCTGTTTGGGCACACTAGCAACCCACTATGATGGAGAATTAGAAGCAATCAACACCTCGCTGAAACAACTCTTCAACCATGTGAACTCTTTCTCTAAAGCAGTGATTCTAAGCGATTCTAAATCAGCACTTCAAGCCCTATCCTCACTGTACCCTAACAATAGAATACTTGAAATTTACAGTTCATTACGAATACTACAAGGTCTAAAAAAAGAAATACACTTCCAGTGGATTCCATCCCACTGTGGAATTACAGGCAATGAAATAGCAAGATTCCTCGGCAAAAAAAGGAACACAAATAAAACATAGCTGCCAACAAAAACCTCATTCCACACATCAAAACTACATATAAACAATAGAATCAACTTATTCTGGAAAGAAGAATGCAAAGAAAAAATTACCAACAAGCAATGGAAAATTCTACAAGGAAGTAAACATCCCATCCCAGACTACCCAAGAAGCAGTACTGTTGCCATCTTCCGACTGATTACTGGCCACGACTGTTTGGCCGCTCATCTACACAGGATTAATATTTTTGAATCCCCGACCTGCACACTGTGTAGGGACCCGAACTCATTGATGGACGGAGATCATCTGCTGCAGTGTAGTGCCCTGACAAAAACAGATGGAGAACTGACAGCACAACTAGTCACACGTTATTGGGAGGCCAGAAGGAAAATGGAAATTCTCCAGCTCCATGAGCATTAGCAACCAACCAACCAAAATTTAATAAATATCCTGATGATGGGAGAGATGTACACTCCCGAAACGTCAATTTCTAATTGTCTTTTCACCTAGCTTGCTTCCCGAGAAGAACTTGAAAATATATTTTGTTTCAAAATTCCAAGCAATGATGTACAAGTCATTCTGTAGTTTTTTATCATGTATGGTATTGTAATTTGTGGATACACTTGCACTTTCTTAATAGTTGTCAACTTTTCCGAGCTCTCCCTTTAACATGTAACTTTACTTTTACCATTGAAAAAATACAGGATGTATAAAAAAAATGTATACAGGCTTTGAACCGTCCTATTAGTTCAATTGCTCGAAATGGAAAACTTAAAGTACAATTTGAAACATAAATGCACTTATTAAATTATAGATGAGCCGTATTCATTACACATCAGCTTCACTTACGTACCTATGTTGAGGACATATTTCACGAACTATCGTTCGCATCATCGCTTCTGATGCGACTACTACCTCCATTTTATCCGGATTTAAATTAGCAAGATCTAACTTTTGCATGTTCCTCTTGACTTGACGGTCACTTCAATATTTCGAAATTTAACTGTATGGAACTCCACAGTGAAGTGAAATAATTATTAAATTATAGATGAGTCGTATTTATTACACATCAGCTTCACTTACGTACCTATATTGAGAACATGTTTCATGAACTATCGTTTGCATCATTGGTTCTAATGCGACTCATATATTGAAGTGACCATCAAGTCAAGAGGAACATGTGAAAGTTAGATCCAGCCAATTTAAAACCGGACAACATGGAGATAGGAGTTGCATTAGAGCCGATGATGCGAACAATAGTTCACAAAACATGTCCTCAATATAGGTACGTAAGTGAAGCTGATGTGTAATAAATACGACTCATCTATAATTTAATAATTATTTCGCTTCACTGTGGTGTTCCATACAGTTAAATTTCGATAAATGCACTTTCTGATGCAAATGTGATCACTATTCAAACAGGTTGCCTTCAATATAATACATTGCTGAGTTCGAGTCACCACTGCTTCCATACATAGTACCAACCTGTCCAATGGAATTTCTGTGCACACCGCTTGAATCTTATTCCAAAGTGTGTCTAGGTTACATGGTTTACATTTGTACACCTCATCTTTTACTGTGCCCTAAAGAAGGAATCCAGCGGCTTAAGGACTGGAGAGCATGGAGGTTAATAAAGCTCAAGCGTGCATCTGTCTGCAGTGTCTTCTTTGCCACTAAGTGGATTGAGTAGCTAGAGTGACAGTTTTGCTGCCATCTATTGAAGAAATATAACATTACTTTCTTCCAGAAATTGAATCTTGTAGCACAGGAAATACAGTTTCTATGATGGTTCAAAGTGTGTATACATTTTTCTGATGCATTCTGTATATTAAATATATTGCATTCTTGAAATTGATGGAATTTCCTATTACATTCTTGAGGCAGTAAGGGACACTGCAGCAATATTATTGATCCATGGTCAATAAGTAAGCCGTTGCTAAATAATGAAGTGTTAGTGCAGAAAGACAGTGGTTATATAAAAGTGCAGGATCTTGAGTTAGTAGATGACTGCGAGCTATAGAGGTACTTGTATTTATAGATGAATAATTAGAGCTTATCTCTCCTGGCAAGGGATTTTGTAAAGTAGTTGTTGGAAGTGGGAGAGATAGCACTCTACCTGCAGGTTGATGTTTCACATGTCTCCATTGGTGCATTATTCTTTGCGTGGGATGGTTCAGAAAGTCTTGGGATCCTGCATACAGAAGCGTATCAGCTAGTTCATTTCCTGATATTCTAGTATGGGAAGGGACCCAAGGAATAGTAACTTGAATTCCAACAATTGTAATCTAAAGGTAAGGAATTCTTCAAAGTATAAATTGAAAGAAGCATAGAGACAGTGAAGCACAAGTTAAAAGTGAATCAAGAAGCGATTCACTTTTATTGTAAAGAATCATGTTATTTGAACTACCATATTCGCAGATACCTGTTGTTGAATAGTTATCGTGACATGAAACTACAACAACACTGTTTTCAACACTTCCATAAAAGGATTTATGAAACTATGTACTGACTACAAGAGTTAGAGCATATCTGCCCTTCTCAGAACAATAGCCATTTTGTGTGAGCTTCCGTGCTTCGAGGATTTGTTTTGGCCATTTTAAGTAGGCTACTTTTTCAGAACATTCAGTCTATATAGTCTAGGACAGGCAGCTTCAACTCGTAGAAATATGGGCAGCGATATCTGTGCTAGCAAACGGGCATTATGTTACAGTTGACTATGTGACCGCAGCAGTAGCAGATGCATGTACAGTACGCGCATGTTTTCTTGAGTGCTGGATTTACGGTGTGGTGCAGGCAGAGGGGAAGAAGCGAGAGCTAACACCTTTTGTTTCTGCAGTGTGGTCAACCTTGAAAAATACAGTTCAGCAAAATAGCGTGTAAGATAATCGAAGATATCACAAGTAACGTTGCATTCTCTGAAAGCATTCCTTATTTTTGCCTATGCCAGCTCAATTGCATTCAGATCACAGTTATACAGAGGTAGACGAATAATAATGTGTCCCCTTTCAAGAGCCAGAACAAGTAAATGCTGATGTACATTACCATCACACTCGTAACAAGGATAAACTGGCAATTCGAGCGCACCAAACGAGCCTTTATGAAGGAAGCTTTAACTACAAAGGGATAATGTTACACAATACACTTTCAGATTCATTTAAACAAGCTGCATCATTAAAACACTTTAAAAATAAGGTTAAGAAATTTTTCTATGCACACTGTTTTTACACGGTTAATGAATTTTTAGAACTATAACCATGTAAATGAGCACTGGGAGCATAGTACATTCACAAACCTGTAATATTCATATTATGGCATTTCTTGTAGTAAATTAGTCTATGCAAATACCACATGAAACCATAGAAAAGCTGCTTACTGTGTATATTGTATGTAATCAATTTGACTTTATGTATATACTGTATTTATACATTTTGACATGTCTCATAACATGTATATGTTGCCAAGGACGAACTAAAATTCTACTTCTAACTCACGATTGTTAGCTAATTAACCTCGAAATTGATCAAAACGAAATATGGCGGACATGATAAAGGTTAGCGTATTAGCCACTAGATGTTAGTTGTATGTAAATACAACTAAATTTCTTGGTCTTTGGATACAGAGTAACCTAAAGTGGGAGACACATGTTGATTATCTAATTAAAAAACTGAGTACAATTTCTTATAATTTCAGACAACTGGTACACATAGTTAACATAAAAACTCTCAGAAACGTGTATTTTGCGTGTACTCACTCCATTTTAAAATATGGCATAACATTATGGGGTAACTCACCACATTGTAAATCATTATTCATAATGCAAAAACGGATTCTAAGAATACTTGGAGGAGTTAAATCAACATCTACGTGCAGACCATTATTTAAAAAATTTAAAATCTTACCTCTCCCATGTATTTTCGTTTTTGAAATTTTAAAATGTACAAAGACAAATTTAATGAAAGGAAATGGCCACTGTACCTTTAATGACACAGTTCATAATCATAATACTAGACAGAGAATGGACATTCATGTGAATAGAAGTAACACAAGAGCTCGTCAAAACAGTGTAATAAACCTAGGAATCACTTTTTTTTAATAAACTGCCTATAGCCAATAAAACCACTTGCAATTTTTCAGCATTTAAAAAGTCAGTTTTGGCATACTTGTTATTCTGTTATTGAATTTATGGAAAGTTTATAATATTGTTACATTTCTAAACTAATTGTGAATATTATAAAATTCTTGAAATATCTTTAAAACACATTATTTTGTACAAACACTGACCTGTCCTTATTGGATGTGACTTGTTAATTTACAAGTATAGTTAATTACACTTTAAATTCACAATTTGACGTGTCTTATAGTACACATGTACAATGTATGATTTACAAGATGAATAAATTATCTATCTATCTATCTATAGCACATTTCAAATTTCAAAGTTGTCATCCTTGTTTACGGAGTTAAATGAAACTTACCGAATGAGGACTTGGAACCTGATCACTCTTCTTATCATGCGCATATAGTACTGGCTACAAGAGTTAGTGCATATCTGCCCTTCTCAGAACAATAGCCATTTTGTGTGAGCTTCCGTGCTTCAGAGGATTTGTTTTGGCCATTTTAAGTAGGTTACTTTTTCAGTACATTCAGTCTGTATAGTCTAGGAGAGGCAGCCTCAACTCGCAGAAATATGGGCAACGGGCAAGTTCAGCGTATCTGTGCTAGCAAACGGGCATTATGTTACAGTTGATTATGTGACCGCAGCAGTAGCAGATGCATGTAATTAATGTGCAGTGGTAGCTTATGAAGTACAGAAATGGCAACATCTCTAAGTGTTGCTACTTCATCTAATTCTCACCCATCTTCCCCATATACTCTCTGTTTGGGAAGAACAGTACCTGTTTTTAGACTTAGGTGGTGCAGTGAAATGTTTAGTGCATGGCATGATTGTTTAAGCAATTGCAAATACAATTACAATGGCACTGTGATACTCATAGTAGTAAATATGGTGTTTATGAAGGCACCATGACCACTGACAATGATCCGTAACATAAAATCGGTGGATCAGCTGTACCTCTCAGCTTTAAATATCACTTGAAATTGCCAAACAACTTAAACCATTTTAGTTAATTGATGGAAATTAATCATTTTTTGACACTAGCCGTATATAGGCTAAGGCTTTCGATAGGTAGAGTCAACATGAAAAACTCAATGCCATGGCTGGGATTTGAACCACATATCTCCTGGTTTCCGTCCAGTCGCTCTAATACATTGACCTACCATGGCCAACTTGCCGTCACGACATTGTTCTCCATTTGACTCGTATATTTCCCTGGTAGACCACTAGGGGCTCTTGCATTCGAGATACACCGTTTGTGGCAACTTACTATTAACCGCTTCGCCGATGGCCATTTAAACCCTTCAGGGGCCGGAAACGGATACCCAATAAACAGAATAGGACATTTAAATTGTTAAATGCTGTAAAAATGCATCATAAATACCATTCCGTATCTTCCGTATTTATTAAGTTATTTAAACGAAACAAAAACTGGTTTAAAACTCATTAAAGGCAGTATAAATCTACAGTAACAATAAAAGAGAGACTACATTAATAAATTGTTGAAATTTCATTACTTTGTTTCACTGTAGCAAAAGTCATTCTTTGCGCGGAACACGCCTAACATTTGAATCATTTTGTTTTGTGTGTATACGAACGAATGTATATATGTATAGCTACGCAAGTGACTTCTCCGGTTCAAGTTTATTTTATTTATGCTATACCAAGCGATAATCATACGAGAATATATTGTGTTACACACTCACACACTGGCAGCATTTGTTATTACAGTGTTTCTCAACCAAGGTTTCTGGTAGCGTTATGCAGCTGTATTTTAGTTATTTATACTCTGTGTTCAGAGTGATTTCTTGTAGCTATCAAGAGCTAAATGAATGACACTTTTGAAATTGTTAAATTTCAATGTTAACCATGGCTTATCCCCGTAATGTAGCAAATAAATTAGCTTGGGTATGATGTGTACAGGCTTCTGATATTACTATAGAAAATCTGGAAGCTTTGTTGTACGATTATGAAGGAGATCTTTAGGACATATGTAGCAGAAATCTGTGCTGGTCTACAGATGGCATGTTAGCTACTCCATTGTTTGGGGGAAGTGGCGGGTCAAATATGGGTGATGCGGATCAGCTATTACTAGCTATCCCTCTTTACAGAAAACAGTTAAATGGTAAAAATAGTATTTTTATACCACTGGATGTAACCTTGCACAGTTTTTAGCAATTTTCAGAGCTGTAAATTCATGCAAGACATTCATCTACCTGTACTTGCGCATATAAAGAGCTCGTAACCTAATTGAGTATTATTGTGACTTTGGTGGGTTCGTAAAATTAAAAAGTTCAATTACACCACTCAAAATGTTCTTTATTTCCACCTTATTCCAATATCACAATTACAATTTAATGTACACAATTACAATTTTGCCAGTTCGTCTTTACACGTACACTTGGCGCGACTACACTTCTGCCCGCCACAGCTAACTCAACACAACTGTCGCCTCCGGTATTGATCGGCGGCCCGAAGTTTCTCGAGTTGCCTTTTATGGAGGGGGAAAACATTCTTGAAGCTTCGTGTTCCTTCGAGTGACAGGAGGAGGGGTAAACGAAGACCCAGCCACCCCTGCGTCTCCCCTCCCTTCGCCGGCCGTCATTTATTGATCAGCATCGTAGGCTTGCCGTTCGGGTAACACTGCTCCCTCCTCAAGGCTGGTCGTCCCGAACAGCGCCATCGTAGTGGGCTAGGCGATCCAGGTGTACCACCAACATCTTTCCTCGGGGCACCTTCTGGATGCGGTAGACCACGTCGTTAATCCTCTTCACCACACGGTATGGTCCTTGCCATGGCTGCTGAAGCTTCGGGCAGCGTCCCTTGGTCCGGGTAGGGCGGTACAACCAGACCAGGTCACCTTGCTGGAACCCTTGGCTGTTGGCTTGCCTGTCGTATCGGGTTTTCATGCAGTCGCTTGCCTTCTGAATGTTCTGGCGAGCCATCTCATGCATGTCGTGGAGGTCGTCCACCAGGTTCTCCACATACTCGGTCGCTGGCTGTTTCACCCCCGGAGGGCTTCCAAAAGCCAGGTCACAGGGGAAGCGTAACTCTCGGCCGAACATTAAGCTGGCTGGTGTGATCCCCGTGGTGTCTTGTGTTGATGAGCGGTAGGCCAGCAAGAACAGTGGCACCTTGACGTCCCAGTCTCGCTGATGGCTGGCCACGACCTTCCTCAAGTGTTCCTCTAAGGTCTTGATGTACCTCTCGACCATGCCATCCGACTGGGGATGCAGAGGTGTTGTGCGGGTCTTGTTAACCCCAAGTCTCTCTAGTGCCTCCTTCATCAGGTTGGACTCAAAATTGGTGCCTTGGTCACTGTGTAGCTCTAATGGTACCCCAAATCGGCAAAACACTTGCTCCATGAGGCAGTCTGTGATTGTCCTTGCCTCTTGGTTCGGGATGGCATACACCTCCGGCCACTTAGTGAAGTAGTCCACGACCACCATCAGGTACTTGTTGCCTCGGGCGGATATTGGGAACGGTCCAGCAATGTCAACGGCGATCCGTTCGAATGGCGCTCCGACGTTGTACTGTTGCATGCAACCCCGGCTCCTAGTCTGGGGGCCGCGACTCGCCGCGCACACGTGACACTGACGGCACCATCTCTCAGCGTCTGCTCAGAGCCTCAGCCAGTAGTAGCGCTGCCGTAGTTTGTCAGTCGTCCGGTTCGCTCCCAGGTGTCCTCCTGAAGTACCGGCGTGCACTTCTTCCAAGACTTCCGGGACCTTACTCCGGGGAAGTACCAACTGTTCTCTCTGCGTCTTCCCATCGGATGATTCCCATACCCGGAACAGCACACCCTCTCTGGTCTTCAACGATTCTCATTGGGCCCAGTAAGACTTGTAGGTGGCGCTCCTTGGTGCTATGTCCGCCCAGGTTGGTCTCGTCCCTGCCTCCACTTCCCTCAAGAGTGGCCCCAAGTCTGCGTCCGCCAGCTGCTCCCTCCTCAGGCCTGCGCTATCCCAGCCATCCGCAGGCACTGCCGTGACTACTCGAACTGCTGCGGCACGCTCCTTCTCCTCCACTCTTGTGCATTGGCTGCACTCTTCTGGACAGGGTCTTCGGGACATAGCGTCCGCGTTACCGTGGCTCTTCCCTCTGCGATGTTCCGAGGTGAAGTCGTACTCCTGCAGCCTCTGAACCCAACGTGCTGTCTGGCCTTCCAGGTTCTTAAAGCTCAATAGCCAGGTTAGGGCGGAATGGTCAGTCCTCAGGTGGAATGGCTGACCGTACAGGTACTTGCTGAAGTGCTCCAAGGTCTTTACTACCGCCAATAATTCTCGTCGGGTGACGCAGTAGTTCTTCTCTGCCTTGGATAGCGTCTTGCTGTAGGAGGCTATCAGCCGCTTATGGCCCTACTGGATCTGCGATAGGACACCTCCATTGCAATGGTCGCTGGCGTCGGTGTCCACAATGAAGGCGCCACCCGGTTGTGGGAAACCCAAAATTGGAGCACTGCACAGGGTCTCCTTTAGGTGCTGGAAAGCGTTTTCGGCATCCTCCGTCCACACATAAGGCCGGTGTTCCTCTGTCAGGCGGGTAAGGGGTTTTGCGATGTTGGAGAACCCCTTTATGAAGCGGCGGTAATAACTGCACAGCCCCAGGAAACTGCGCAACTCTTTCTTATCCTTTGGGCGCGGCCAATCTCTCACAGCTTGTGTCTTCTCCGGGTCTGTGGCCACTCCGGTTGCTGAGACTATGTGGCCCAAGTAGTTCACTTCCTTGCGGAAAAGCTGGCACTTCTTCGCGTTCAGCTTCAAGTTGGTCGCCTGCAGTCTCTGTAGCACCTTACTCAAATTCTCGAGATGGTTTTCAAAGGTTTTACTGACGATGATGATGTCATCCAGGTATAGCAGGCAGGCGTCGTAAGTCAGTCCTCTCATCACTGACTCCATGAGGCGTTGGAAGGTAGCTGGTGCGTTACAGAGGCCAAAGGGCATAACTGTGAACTGCCAGAGCCCTTGGCCTGTCGAGAATGCGGTCTTCTCTCT
Source organism: Mantis religiosa (assembly GCA_030765055.1). Classification (NCBI taxonomy): domain Eukaryota; kingdom Metazoa; phylum Arthropoda; class Insecta; order Mantodea; family Mantidae; genus Mantis; species Mantis religiosa. The sequence goes on from CM060960.1 coordinate 35,286,909, forward strand.
GTCTCTCGGGTCTAGAGCTACCTGCCAGTAGCCCGACTTCAGGTCCAGGGTCGAGAACCACTGCGCACCAGCTAGCGTGTCCAGGGTGTCGTCAATCCGGCGTAAGGGGAAGCAGTCCTTCCGGGTGACAGCGTTCAGCTTCCTGTAGTCCACGCAGAAGCGTAGCTCGCCGTTCTTCGTCACCAAGACTACAGGGGAACACCAAGGGCTGTCAGACTCTTCAATCACCCCCCTGGATCTCATGTCCTCCAGCATGTCTCGTACCGCCCCTTGCTTCGCCAGCGGAACGCGTCTATGTGGTTGCCGAATAGGCCGGGCATCCCCGGTGTCGATGTGGTGAAGCACTTTGTCCGTGCGACCGTAGTAACTATCTCCTTGGCTGAAGACGCGCTGGTATCGCCTAAGCAGTTGTCGAACTTTCTCCAGTTGTTCTGCGGTCAGGTGGTCGGCCGCCCTCTCCAGTAAGCCTTCTAGCCGGGGCCCCAGGTGTTGCGTCGGCACCGGCTCCTGTGTTTTGTGGATTGCTGTTACGCTCACCACGGGCTCGCACGTTCTCAACTCCGTCCCGGCCTGGACGTCGTGATCGGTGTCCGCTGGATTTAGCAGACTCACTGGCACCTCCTCTCGGCACGGCAGCAATGCCCTGGCTGCATACAGTCCGCATACAGTCGTCTTCTGGTCCAGCATCATGTTGCTGGTTCTCTGGCCTTCCAGTCGCGCCGTCACCACCACCTCGCTCCTCGCGGGGACAACCACGTCTTCATTCAAGACGACCCTGCAGATTCCAAGGCGCTCTTCGGGTTGACGGAGTATAACCTCTTCTCCGTTGAGCCGCAGGACCTTCCTGCCGACGTCGACCGTCGCCTCGTGGCTCCTGAGGGCATCCAGCCCCAGAATCACCTCCTCAGCCAGCTTCGCGACGAACACCCACAGACGCACGGCACTCCGTCCCAAGGTCAGCTCCAGCAGGGCCTCCTTCTCCACAGGCATGGTGTCGCCCGATGCCGTCACAAGCGGGTATGGTCGGCTCGGCTTCCTCGTCGGCAAACCCTTCGCCACGTCAGGTCTGATGATGGTCACGGCCGCCCCGGTGTCCACCAGCACGCGGCACGGCTTTCGTCTTACCCAGCCGTTCACGATGAGGCTGTCATCCATACGCCGGCTGACGGCGCGCGGCGTCACTCGAGAGGACGGTGGTGATGGCGCCGACGTGCCCCTCTCCACGACGGCCCTTACTCGTTTTCCGGCTGCTTTTCCTGGTGTGGGCAGTCTCTCTGCAGGTGCCCGGGCTGTCCACACCCCCAACACAGGCCACTAGGTGTTCGCCGGCGTCCCTCGGCTGGTCTTCTGTCTCCGGCGTAGCGCACACTCCTCGTTCTCGACGACGGGATAGCTGTTACCTTGGCCGCCTCCATCCTTAATGCTGCCGTTAGCGCCTCGTGGATTGTTTTATACTCGCCGAGCATTAGGCGCTGAAGAATCTCCGTATCCCGTACCCCGTCAACGAATGTGTAGGCAGCTTCCCGGGATACGAACTCTGGTGGGAGGTCGACTAGGGCCTTGCTAGCCAGTTGTTCAACTGCCAGGGCGAACTCCTGCAGCGTCTCCCCTGGCTGCTGCGACCTTGCCTTCAGCTGGCTGCGGTACCTGCGGCTAAGCGGTGGTTTCCAAAACGATTCTCCAGGGCCTCCCAGATGTCCTTGGACGCCGCCGTTGTCTGTACCGCGTTTAGGACTTCCGCGGCCCGTCCCTGGAGGCTGGCTATTAACTGTGTGGCCTCCTCCTCTGGTGACCATTTATTGTGCTTGGCGCGCGCCGATGTTGTGTCGCGTCCCGGTGCGTCGACCTTCAAATCCTTTAACCTCCTGCCGACGACGTCCTCCACCATGGCGTTCAGGGACTTTGCGTTGCTGCCAGCCTTTCCCTCCAGTCGTCAACGCGGCTCGCCAGGTCTTCGACGCGCTCGCCTAACTCTGTGACGTCCTCTTTTACGCCGGTCAGCTGCTCTTCGAACTTCACGGCAAGGGCCTCGTTTGCCGCTTTCATCTCCGTGGTCAATTCGGCCATCTTCGCGGTCAGGCTGCTGTTTGTGGCTTCTATCTTCGCGGCGATGTTATCGTTGGCCGTCTTCATTTCTTCCATTTTCTCGGTGATGTTGTCATTAGCCGTCTTCATTTGTTTCAGTTCCGCGGCTAGGTTGTTATTTGCAGCTTCCGTCTTCGCTGTTAATTCGCTCATCTTTTCCAAAAGCTTTTCCAATGCCGATTCCATGGCCGTTATCCCACTTCTGACGTCAGTTGTGACTGGTGGGTTCGTAAAATTAAAAAGTTCAATTACACCACTCAAAATGTTCTTTATTTCCACCTTATTCCAATATCACAATTACAATTTAATGTACACAATTACAATTTTGCCAGTTCGTCTTTACACGTACACTTGGCGCGACTACACTTCTGCCCGCCACAGCTAACTCAACACAACTGTCGCCTCCGGTATTGATCGGCGGCCCGAAGTTTCTCGAGTTGCCTTTTATGGAGGGGGAAAACATTCTTGAAGCTTCGTGTTCCTTCGAGTGACAGGAGGAGGGGTAAACGAAGACCCAGCCACCCCTGCGTCTCCCCTCCCTTCGCCGGCCGTCATTTATTGATCAGCATCGTAGGCTTGCCGTTCGGGTAACACTGCTCCCTCCTCAAGGCTGGTCGTCCCGAACAGCGCCATCGTAGTGGGCTAGGCGATCCAGGTGTACCACCAACATCTTTCCTCGGGGCACCTTCTGGATGCGGTAGACCACGTCGTTAATCCTCTTCACCACACGGTATGGTCCTTGCCATGGCTGCTGAAGCTTCGGGCAGCGTCCCTTGGTCCGTGTAGGGCGGTACAACCAGACCAGGTCACCTTGCTGGAACCCTTGGCTGTTGGCTTGCCTGTCGTATCGGGTTTTCATGCAGTCGCTTGCCTTCTGAATGTTCTGGCGAGCCATCTCATGCATGTCGTGGAGGTCGTCCACCAGGTTCTCCACATACTCGGTCGCTGGCTGTTTCACCCCCGGAGGGCTTCCAAAAGCCAGGTCACAGGGGAAGCGTAACTCTCGGCCGAACATTAAGCTGGCTGGTGTGATCCCCGTGGTGTCTTGTGTTGATGAGCGGTAGGCCAGCAAGAACAGTGGCACCTTGACGTCCCAGTCTCGCTGATGGCTGGCCACGACCTTCCTCAAGTGTTCCTCTAAGGTCTTGATGTACCTCTCGACCATGCCATCCGACTGGGGATGCAGAGGTGTTGTGCGGGTCTTGTTAACCCCAAGTCTCTCTAGTGCCTCCTTCATCAGGTTGGACTCAAAATTGGTGCCTTGGTCACTGTGTAGCTCTAATGGTACCCCAAATCGGCAAAACACTTGCTCCATGAGGCAGTCTGTGATTGTCCTTGCCTCTTGGTTCGGGATGGCATACACCTCCGGCCACTTAGTGAAGTAGTCCACGACCACCATCAGGTACTTGTTGCCTCGGGCGGATATTGGGAACGGTCCAGCAATGTCAACGGCGATCCGTTCGAATGGCGCTCCGACGTTGTACTGTTGCATGCAACCCCGGCTCCTAGTCTGGGGGCCGCGACTCGCCGCGCACACGTGACACTGACGGCACCATCTCTCAGCGTCTGCTCAGAGCCTCAGCCAGTAGTAGCGCTGCCGTAGTTTGTCAGTCGTCCGGTTCGCTCCCAGGTGTCCTCCTGAAGTACCGGCGTGCACTTCTTCCAAGACTTCCGGGACCTTACTCCGGGGAAGTACCAACTGTTCTCTCTGCGTCTTCCCATCGGATGATTCCCATACCCGGAACAGCACACCCTCTCTGGTCTTCAACGATTCTCATTGGGCCCAGTAAGACTTGTAGGTGGCGCTCCTTGGTGCTATGTCCGCCCAGGTTGGTCTCGTCCCTGCCTCCACTTCCCTCAAGAGTGGCCCCAAGTCTGCGTCCGCCAGCTGCTCCCTCCTCAGGCCTGCGCTATCCCAGCCATCCGCAGGCACTGCCGTGACTACTCGAACTGCTGCGGCACGCTCCTTCTCCTCCACTCTTGTGCATTGGCTGCACTCTTCTGGACAGGGTCTTCGGGACATAGCGTCCGCGTTACCGTGGCTCTTCCCTCTGCGATGTTCCGAGGTGAAGTCGTACTCCTGCAGCCTCTGAACCCAACGTGCTGTCTGGCCTTCCAGGTTCTTAAAGCTCAATAGCCAGGTTAGGGCGGAATGGTCAGTCCTCAGGTGGAATGGCTGACCGTACAGGTACTTGCTGAAGTGCTCCAAGGTCTTTACTACCGCCAATAATTCTCGTCGGGTGACGCAGTAGTTCTTCTCTGCCTTGGATAGCGTCTTGCTGTAGGAGGCTATCAGCCGCTTATGGCCCTACTGGATCTGCGATAGGACACCTCCATTGCAATGGTCGCTGGCGTCGGTGTCCACAATGAAGGCGCCACCCGGTTGTGGGAAACCCAAAATTGGAGCACTGCACAGGGTCTCCTTTAGGTGCTGGAAAGCGTTTTCGGCATCCTCCGTCCACACATAAGGCCGGTGTTCCTCTGTCAGGCGGGTAAGGGGTTTTGCGATGTTGGAGAACCCCTTTATGAAGCGGCGGTAATAACTGCACAGCCCCAGGAAACTGCGCAACTCTTTCTTATCCTTTGGGCGCGGCCAATCTCTCACAGCTTGTGTCTTCTCCGGGTCTGTGGCCACTCCGGTTGCTGAGACTATGTGGCCCAAGTAGTTCACTTCCTTGCGGAAAAGCTGGCACTTCTTCGCGTTCAGCTTCAAGTTGGTCGCCTGCAGTCTCTGTAGCACCTTACTCAAATTCTCGAGATGGTTTTCAAAGGTTTTACTGACGATGATGATGTCATCCAGGTATAGCAGGCAGGCGTCGTAAGTCAGTCCTCTCATCACTGACTCCATGAGGCGTTGGAAGGTAGCTGGTGCGTTACAGAGGCCAAAGGGCATAACTGTGAACTGCCAGAGCCCTTGGCCTGTCGAGAATGCGGTCTTCTCTCTGTCTCTCGGGTCTAGAGCTACCTGCCAGTAGCCCGACTTCAGGTCCAGGGTCGAGAACCACTGCGCACCAGCTAGCGTGTCCAGGGTGTCGTCAATCCGGCGTAAGGGGAAGCAGTCCTTCCGGGTGACAGCGTTCAGCTTCCTGTAGTCCACGCAGAAGCGTAGCTCGCCGTTCTTCGTCACCAAGACTACAGGGGAACACCAAGGGCTGTCAGACTCTTCAATCACCCCCCTGGATCTCATGTCCTCCAGCATGTCTCGTACCGCCCCTTGCTTCGCCAGCGGAACGCGTCTATGTGGTTGCCGAATAGGCCGGGCATCCCCGGTGTCGATGTGGTGAAGCACTTTGTCCGTGCGACCGTAGTAACTATCTCCTTGGCTGAAGACGCGCTGGTATCGCCTAAGCAGTTGTCGAACTTTCTCCAGTTGTTCTGCGGTCAGGTGGTCGGCCGCCCTCTCCAGTAAGCCTTCTAGCCGGGGCCCCAGGTGTTGCGTCGGCACCGGCTCCTGTGTTTTGTGGATTGCTGTTACGCTCACCACGGGCTCGCACGTTCTCAACTCCGTCCCGGCCTGGACGTCGTGATCGGTGTCCGCTGGATTTAGCAGACTCACTGGCACCTCCTCTCGGCACGGCAGCAATGCCCTGGCTGCATACAGTCCGCATACAGTCGTCTTCTGGTCCAGCATCATGTTGCTGGTTCTCTGGCCTTCCAGTCGCGCCGTCACCACCACCTCGCTCCTCGCGGGGACAACCACGTCTTCATTCAAGACGACCCTGCAGATTCCAAGGCGCTCTTCGGGTTGACGGAGTATAACCTCTTCTCCGTTGAGCCGCAGGACCTTCCTGCCGACGTCGACCGTCGCCTCGTGGCTCCTGAGGGCATCCAGCCCCAGAATCACCTCCTCAGCCAGCTTCGCGACGAACACCCACAGACGCACGGCACTCCGTCCCAAGGTCAGCTCCAGCAGGGCCTCCTTCTCCACAGGCATGGTGTCGCCCGATGCCGTCACAAGCGGGTATGGTCGGCTCGGCTTCCTCGTCGGCAAACCCTTCGCCACGTCAGGTCTGATGATGGTCACGGCCGCCCCGGTGTCCACCAGCACGCGGCACGGCTTTCGTCTTACCCAGCCGTTCACGATGAGGCTGTCATCCATACGCCGGCTGACGGCGCGCGGCGTCACTCGAGAGGACGGTGGTGATGGCGCCGACGTGCCCCTCTCCACGACGGCCCTTACTCGTTTTCCGGCTGCTTTTCCTGGTGTGGGCAGTCTCTCTGCAGGTGCCCGGGCTGTCCACACCCCCAACACAGGCCACTAGGTGTTCGCCGGCGTCCCTCGGCTGGTCTTCTGTCTCCGGCGTAGCGCACACTCCTCGTTCTCGACGACGGGATAGCTGTTACCTTGGCCGCCTCCATCCTTAATGCTGCCGTTAGCGCCTCGTGGATTGTTTTATACTCGCCGAGCATTAGGCGCTGAAGAATCTCCGTATCCCGTACCCCGTCAACGAATGTGTAGGCAGCTTCCCGGGATACGAACTCTGGTGGGAGGTCGACTAGGGCCTTGCTAGCCAGTTGTTCAACTGCCAGGGCGAACTCCTGCAGCGTCTCCCCTGGCTGCTGCGACCTTGCCTTCAGCTGGCTGCGGTACCTGCGGCTAAGCGGTGGTTTCCAAAACGATTCTCCAGGGCCTCCCAGATGTCCTTGGACGCCGCCGTTGTCTGTACCGCGTTTAGGACTTCCGCGGCCCGTCCCTGGAGGCTGGCTATTAACTGTGTGGCCTCCTCCTCTGGTGACCATTTATTGTGCTTGGCGCGCGCCGATGTTGTGTCGCGTCCCGGTGCGTCGACCTTCAAATCCTTTAACCTCCTGCCGACGACGTCCTCCACCATGGCGTTCAGGGACTTTGCGTTGCTGCCAGCCTTTCCCTCCAGTCGTCAACGCGGCTCGCCAGGTCTTCGACGCGCTCGCCTAACTCTGTGACGTCCTCTTTTACGCCGGTCAGCTGCTCTTCGAACTTCACGGCAAGGGCCTCGTTTGCCGCTTTCATCTCCGTGGTCAATTCGGCCATCTTCGCGGTCAGGCTGCTGTTTGTGGCTTCTATCTTCGCGGCGATGTTATCGTTGGCCGTCTTCATTTCTTCCATTTTCTCGGTGATGTTGTCATTAGCCGTCTTCATTTGTTTCAGTTCCGCGGCTAGGTTGTTATTTGCAGCTTCCGTCTTCGCTGTTAATTCGCTCATCTTTTCCAAAAGCTTTTCCAATGCCGATTCCATGGCCGTTATCCCACTTCTGACGTCAGTTGTGACTGGTGGGTTCGTAAAATTAAAAAGTTCAATTACACCACTCAAAATGTTCTTTATTTCCACCTTATTCCAATATCACAATTACAATTTAATGTACACAATTACAATTTTGCCAGTTCGTCTTTACACGTACACTCGGCGCGACTACACTTCTGCCCGCCACGGCTAACTCAACACAACTGTCACCTCCGGTATTGATCGGCGGCCCAAAGTTTCTCGAGTTGCCTTTTATGGAGGGGGAAAACATTCTTGAAGCTTCGTGTTCCTTCGAGTGGCAGGAGGAGGGGTAAACGAAGACCCAGCCACCCCTGCGTCTCCCCTCCCTCCACCGGCCGTCATTTATTGATCGGCATCGTAGGCTTGCCGTTCGGGTAACATAATACTCAGAGGCCTCTTTATACTAGGGGGTAAGAAACTCACCACGACATCACCCCTCATACTTGAGAGAAAACACTTTCCTTAAAGTATACCACCCACAGCCAAAGACATTTTAACTATTTCGAAAATGTGTAGTGTGTTGCGAAAAAGAAGTTCGCAAGGAAACCAATATTTTTTTGTGTGAATCTTCAGATGTGCCCTTGGGTGTTTATCCAGGTTTGGAGGTGTACAATTCAAAAAGAAACCTTTAAGGGTACATTTACATTCCTTATAGAACTAATTTAAATTTATTGTAAAATAGGAAGATTAAAATAATTGGCGTTAAATGAGCATTAAATGCATGTATGTGCAGGACGTCTATACACGTCCATATCGGTTTGGGGCATTTTAACTTGGAGGTCATATGACGTCCATATCGGTGAAAGGGTTAAGTACTTGAGTCCCTGGCTTCATCATTTAACTCTTATTATTTTAGTTAATTGATGGAAATTAATCATTTCTTCACACTAGCCGTGTACAGGCTAAGGTTTTTGATAGATAAGAGTCAACATGAAAAACTCAATGCCATGGCTGGGATTTGAACCACGGATCTCCTGGTTTCCGTCCAGTTGCTCTAACTCATTGAGCTACCATGGCCGACTTGCCGTCATGTCTTCTTTTTAAAAACATCTAATGCTTGATCAAAATATGCTTAACCTTCCGTCATGCACAACTGACCTGACAGGTACACCCGTTAATATTTACTTTGTATTGGTCATTAGAGAGTGCACAGCTAATTCCAACAATGAGTAGCTTCCTGTTTCCTGCTTAAACATTTTAGACCATTAAACTTAGACCATTTAAAGATGATGAATTTGCCAAAGTTTGTCGGAGTCAAGAATGTTCGGACAGAGCTGCAGTTGGAACTTATTGATTTGCAATGTGATCGGGAAATGAAGCATTCTTTTCTTCATAAAACAGACCTATTGATTTTTACTTAAACTTTTCTCAGTCCAGATTTCTGCGACTACACAGACATGCTGCTCACATATTAAGCATATTTGGCTCTACTTACATCTATGAGGAATGTTTCTCCTAATGAAACACTGTAAACCCAGTAACAGAAGACAGTTATCTGACAACCACTTGAGATGTAGTCTTTGCCTTTGTACTACAAAGACAGTTATGCCAAATATTGAAAATATAATTAGGGGGAAAAGGGTATGAAAAGCTTGACGTGTGAATTAGAATTGAATTCAGTTGGAAGTATTAAATGTAATACTGATAAAGTGGCAGAGGAGCTATGAAATGGAATGTTATATTTGCTCTATTAAGCACCCAGTTGAATGTACATGTTTATTTATCTTTGATTTAGTCAACCCTCAGTAAATGTTCTAAAATCCTGATATTGGAAATCTTACAGTTATTCCGCCATTGACTGTCTATATCATGACCTTCATTTCCACCTGCTTCCATACATTTGGACATTGGGCAAAAGGTGTAACGTCATGGTGCATTGAGTTGAGGCTGCCTGGTCTAGGAAGTGGTTACTTAATATGTTTTTGCGGTGCCAGTTATGACAAAGTAGTAGTATTAACTGATCCTCAGGGATTCTGTAAAAAGGAATTTGAATTTATTTTACATATAATTTTTGTATGTTTATTGCACTAAATAATTTACACACTCCAGATTTTAACTTGTCACAAAATTATTACATTTTGCTTCATGAGAGAAAGTTTTACAGGTTTCAGTTTCAGAAACTTGGCAAGCATGATAATTATCTTTAGAACTTTAATATTTGAGCCAGTATGTAAATCAAAGGTAATATTTTTCAAGTGTTTTAAAGAGAACTAAATAAAACTGTTGGTATTTTGATGCAGACAACATCTTGAGCAGCAGTGGGTACGTCGACTGCATAATCCTGTAGCTTTGAATTCTTCGACAAACTCAGAAGTAAGACAGGGGAGAAGAGTAAGAAGGTCAACAAGACATGATTATGAACGAGAATTTCGAAGAGCGGATCAAATCAGTTCACGAACAGATAATTGCCGTGTCTCGCCACATCTTAATAGACTGTTTCGATATTCAAGAGCCGCAGACGAAGATGTTATGGCACGCTTAGATTATCTTCCAGGTAGCAGCTCAAGCAGTGCAGATCAACCGGGTTCTGGAGCAAATACTAACAGAAATGAAAGTTCAGGAGGATTTGTACCAAGATATTCATTTTATCGAGGTCTTCCCATGTATGCTAGATATCCTGTATTGACGAGTGTGGTTAGAGGAACGAATGGCAGACCAGTCATGAGAACAGTCCTATCTCGAGCAGAAAGTAGGCTACGTCTGCCTACATATTCCAGAGATACCATTCAGAATCCTTCCTACGTAGGCACTCTTAATTTATTCCCACGTGGAGAAGAGAGAGAGCCTCACAGTCCTCCTCCTGATTCTTTAGGAGCACCTCCTGGACCCATTTCGAGTCCGTCAGTTTCTAGTACTACTCCTGGAGATCAAAGTCAGCAGACGGATCAACAGAGCACACAGCAGCAGCCTTCTGGTTCGTCACAGCAGCAGGATTCATTCACAGTGCCTCTTGTAAGGGTCAATGATGTGTTAATCCCAGATACATCACTGTTAAATCAACCCAGTCCTCGTCAGAGACCACAGTCCCCCCCACCACGTCATATACCCAATTTCAGAAATCCTTTCATTCAGCAGCAACAACAACAGGGTCCTACAGCCATGTACTCTGGCAGCTCTATTGGTGATCCTTGGCGATACCCAGGGAGCCCAGGATATCCAGGAGACCCTGCATGGAGGTCTGGTTGGCGGCCACGTTTCCTGCATCCACGTTATGTAGGTCCAAATCCTTTCAATGATGACCAAGAGGAAACCATTCCAATGGAAACCATTAATGTTATAAGAGGTAGGTAATAAAGCCATTATTTAACACTATTCAATCATAGTGGTTGCATGGTTTGTTTCATAAATTCGTTCGATTCTTGTTACGTGTTTACGACAAAGAACGCCTGCACTGTATGCCCGTATCACAACTACGGCAACGAAGTTGCCTAATTATCTAGGGGTAATCTATTTACATATGCAAGGTCATCGAAAGTAAACAAGGCAATGAACTTTTCAAAACAAACTTTATTTTGTGCAGTATGCACCATTATTATCAATAACATATCTCCATTTCTCAGGAAGCTTATCAATTCCATTTTTCCAAAATCTTGCAGTTTTCTGGTTGACGAACTCTTCTATGACGAGTCTGCAATCCTCCTAGGAAGTAAGGCGTTTGCCATTAAGGAAGTTTTGCAGGGATCGGAATAAAAAATCCCGTAATTTCTGACAAGTTACCATAGAAGTGTGTGGTATGGCATTGTCTTGATGAAAGACGACTCCACCATTAGATGCTAATTCTGGCCTTTTCTCTCCTAGGGCAACCTTCAGACGATCCAACTGAGAACAGTATTTCTCTGAATTGATGGTCTCCCCAGAAGGAAGAAATTCGTAATAAATAATTCCTTTCCAGTCCCACCAGATGCACAGCATAATCTTCTCAGGATGAAGCCCTGGTTATGAAATTGAGAGTGGTGGTTCCCCTTTCTTACGCCATGACTTTCTCTTTCGGATGTTGTTGTACACAATCCACTTTTCGTCTCCTGTAACCAGCTGTTTTAGAAAAGGGGCAGTTTCATTGCGTCTTATCAATGCGTCACAGATGGAAACATGCTGAACTAAATTTTGTTCACTCAGTTCGTGCGGAACTCATACATCCCGAAGATTTATGTAACCAAGTTTCTTTAGGTGCCTGGCTACAGTTGCATGAGATAAGTTTAGCTCCTGACCTACCTCCCGAGTTGTTATTCTAGGGTTGTTCGTAATCATGTCCTTTATCCTTTCCTCATCCATAACCACAGGTCGTCCAGAACGAGGTTTGTCTTTCACAGAGAAGTTCCCAGCTGGAAATCGAGTAAACCATTTTTGACATGCCCGATTTGTCACTGCATCTGCTCCGTAAACAGCACAAATGTTCCGTTGAGTTTGTGAGGCGGTTTTACCTTTACGGTAATAAAACAGCATTAAATGTCGAAAATGTTCCTTCTTGCCTTCCATATTAACATTCACAAGTTACAACTCCACACTGTTGCATCCACAAACTCGTACTGAAGTTTGGTTACCAATTCTTACATAAGTTGACCTATTTACCTTTGGCCGTGAGGTCGCTGTGGTTTGTGTTCATAGCATTCTTTTCAATTATTGTATTTGTAAACAAACCCCATATTGTTAAGCAACTTCTTTGACGTAAAAGTAATGGGGGCATGCAGTGTTCTCAGGAGTTCTTAGTCGTAAACACGTAACAAGAATCGAACGAATTTATGAGACAACCCGATAAAATGGTATAAACAGGGCTTTTTTCAGTTGAAACGCATTGGAACATGTTCCAGTAAAGTTTTACAAACTCCAGTGAAATTTGAATAGTTACAAATAAAAGCGTTGTTAACAGTGAAGCTAATTTCATGAATAAAGACTAAAATTGAGTTATACCTTTTAAAACTTGTAACTTCACTCACATCATTTTGCAAAATCAGGAACGTTTTTGAGACTGTTGCAGTTTCATCCTCAGCTGATTATCGACTCATCACAGTTGGTTGTTGTCTGCATCTCTTGTAATTGGCTTCCTCTCATGGAAGATTCTTTACATAAGTTCAGTAGACCACTCACTGATGGCACATCAAAATTTAAAATATGTGGAATGTTTTTAATAATAAATTTTTTTTCCCATGTTGTAAGTTCAAGTTTTGTTGACAATGGTTTTAGTAAATATTAAAAGCAGAAGCATTATTAACAGTGAAGTATTCTTCATATTTGAGTTTGATTTATGAGTCACTATGTTTACACTCAAACTTCACTTACTTGTTGTTGTGTAAATGAAACGTTTTCAAGATCATTCGATCTCATCCTCAGCTGTTTGGTGACTAAATGAACCTTCCTCTTCTTCCACTACTACGGAGCTCCGATCACTCTGCCATCTGGTGTTAGGGGCACTAAGTTTTAATACTCCATTTAATGCAGGGATTTCAAAATTTATAACTTTATCACGGTTTTTGTTTATGAATATTTTTTCCCAAATATCCAATTCTATGGGTGTACTTAAAGATTTTAACAGTTTAATGTTCTGGCCAATGTTGTGGTTTTCTGTCCAAAAATGGTGTGAAACTGCAGATTTTTTTGTTTGTTTCAACTTAATGTTCCTCTGGTGTTCTTTTTGCCTGGTTAACAAGTTTCTCTTAGTTTTGTTAACCAGGCAAAAAGAACACCAGAGGAACATTAAGTTGAAACAAACAGAAAAATCTGCAGTTTCACACCATTTTTGGACAGAAAACCACAACATTAAACTGTTAAAATCTTTAAGTACACCCATAGAATTGGATATTTGGGAAAAAATATTCATAAACAAAAACCGTGATAAAGTTATAAATTTTGAAATCCCGGCATTAAATGAAGTATTAAAACTTAGTGCCCCTAACACCAGATGGCAGAGTGATTGGAGCTCCGTAGTAGTGGAAGAAGAGGGAGGTTCATTTAGTCACCAAACAGCTGAGGATGAGATCAAATAATCTTGAAAATGTTTCAATTATACAACAACAAGTAAGTGAAGTTTGAGTGTAAACATAGTGACTCATAAATCAAACTCAAAAATGGTTTTAGTAGTTTGATGTCCTCTCTGTTGGGGTGATTATTATTCCAGAAATGAAAAGCAACTGCCAATGTTTCTGTTTGTTTATATTTTATGTTCCTACGGTGTTCTGTTAATCTAGTTTTTAAATATCTCTTTGTCAAACCAATATAAAAACTTGTCACAGTCTTCACAATTTATCATATGCCTGAATTTTGTTCTTTGGGAACGTGTTTTTTAAAGGATTATTTAACAATTTCTTGAGTGAGAATCTGTTTTGTGGTGCTAGTTTGATGCCATAATCTTTAAATATTCGTTCATACTTTGGAAATGCCCAAGGGTGGTAAGTGAATTTTTTGTATTTCCAGTTTTTATTTAGGTTATGAGGAGTAGTGATCTGTTTTAATTTCTTTTGCTTGTAGTCCTGATTGATCATTTTATGGGTTGAGTTTGGATTGAAACCATTTTTTTGTGCTGTATTTAAAATATATGTAAATTCCTCATTATATTGTATTTGATCTAAAGGTATGCTGTCCAGTTTTGTTTAGATCAAAAAAATATAATGAGGAATTTACATATATTTTAAATACAGCACAAAAAATGGTTTCAATCCAAACTCAACCAAAAAAGTGATCAATTGGGACTACAAGCAAAGGAAATTAAAACAGATCACTACTCTTCAAAACATAAATAAAAACTGGAAATACAAAACTTTCCACCCTTGGGCATTTCTGAAGTTTGAACAAATATTTAAATATTATGGCGTCAAACTAGCACCACAAAACAGATTTTCACTCAAGAAATTGTTAAATAATCCCTTAAAAAACACGATCCCACTAGTACAAAAATCAGGCATACATAGGATAGATTTATTTTAAAAATTATTTGTGGTTGGTTTATTGACACTCGTCACTTACTTTTTCATATATTTATGAGAGACTAGTTTCAAAGGCCCTGGCCTCCATTTTCAATCTCTTTCCAACTGGCATCTGTTGTTGTCTGCTCTCTCTGGTGGTGGAACTATGAACCTTTTTGTCAAATTATCTACTGGCGGGATTTCAACATATACTGGGAACATGGATACCACCAACAAGGTAGGATTTAATAATTTTTATATTAATTTTGACGTCACTGTTACTAAATTCCTCCAAACACACATCAAGAATAGATTTATTTATTTATTTATTTATTTATTTATTTATGTATTTATTTATTTATTTATTTATTTATTTATTTATTTATTTATTTATTTATTTATTTATTTATTTATTTATTTTCAGTTCAGTATAGTGTTAAATACACAAAAGAACCACGTCATATGAATTTATACAGTTTAAGAACACAGCTATACAGGTTGTGTGATATAAATAGAATACTAACTTGCTTTAATAAATCCATATACACTAACAATAATAATAATAGTAATAATAATAATAGTAATAATAATAGATTGTGAAGACTGTGACATATTTTATATTAGTTTGAGAAAGAGAAATCTAAAAACTAGATTAACAGAACACTGTAGGAACATTAAATATAAACAAACAGAAAAATTGGCAGTTGCTTTTCATTTCTGGAATGATAATCACCACAGCAGAGAGGAAATCAAACTACTCAAACCATTGTCAACAAAACTTGAACTTACAACATGGGGAAAACATTTTATTATTAAAAACATTCCACATATTCTAAATTTTGATGTGCCATCAGTGAGTGGTCTGCTGAACTTATGTAAAGAATCTTCCGAGAGAGGGAGCCAATTACAAGAGATCCAGACAACAACCAACAGTGATGAGTCGCTAATCAACTGATGATGGGACTGCAAGTCTCGAAAACGTTCCTGATTTTGCAAAAGGACGTGAGTGAAGTTACAGATTTTAAGAGGTATGACTCAATTTTAGTCTTTATACATCCAGTGAAATTTTTCGCTTGAGGGGGAAGGTGCCTCATCATGACTACAGTTAAGCATGAGAATACTGAAGATGATAAAAAAGGGTTAGAAATGTTGTTTCTGCATATTCTTGTGTTCTGTACTCTTGATTTTTACAAATAATGCCTAACTAATAACAATTGATTATAAAATGCAAATTAAGAAAAAAGCCTGCTTCTGTAGCATAGTTAGATTTACATGTATTTCCCCAAAACTCTTTACAAGTATCTTAGAAAACATATTCAGAACAATGAAGTGAAACAAGCAACAAGGAATAAACATAATCGGTAGCCATCTAACAAATCTTAAGATTTGTTAATGATGTGGTCTTGTTTGCAAAAACTCGAAAAGAACTACAGACTGTGCTCCAGGAACTCTATACACAGAGCAGAGTGACAGGCTTAAGGGTGAATAACACAACTTATGACCAACACACAGGAGACTCCCATTACATTGGATGGAACAACACAAACATACGTAGCAGAATATGTCTTATTTAGTACAGCTGATCTTCATCAAGAACAGGACAGCAAGAGAATTAAAGAGGAGAATAGCCCAAGCCTTGATGTTTCTGGTCCTTCCAGTTTATACTAGGAGACAAACGCTAAATAGACGACTCAAGCTGGAAGTACTGGAAACTTGAGTCTATCCGACTCTACTATGTGGAAGTCAGACATGGTACGCCACAAGCAGGCAGATGAAAACACTACAGATATGTCAGAGGAAAATGGAGGCGAGACACTGGGAATAAAATGCACAGATAGAATCTCCAATGCTGCACTCTTAAAAATGACATTAACAGACATAGCGTCAAGAGTCAAGAAACAGACGTGGAAATGGAGAGGTCACATTGTGACTTTAAAGGACAACAGATGGATCTACAAGATCACTGTTTGAGACCCGCGCACAGGAAAATGCCAAAGAGGAAGACCACAACAGAGATGGGTGGACTCCTGCACAACACAAGCAGGACAGCAATGGTCTACAACAGCTCGACAAAATACAAGTGCAAGCAGGAGTAGGCAAGTGTGAGTACAAGTGAATAAATGGGAATAGGAACAAGAGAAAATGATGAAAACTGACACAAACCCAACACGGAATGGCTCACCATGTTGGAGTCAACACAGCTACCCAAAGCACAGGAGGCTTTTGCCCTTCATGGGACATAATAGGCTATCTCTAAACATATTTTATGCAGTCAAATTTTGAATTTTCTCAGTGTATGTTGTGCAAAAATCATCCAGAATAAAAAGAACTGAGGGCTTCCCAGAAAATTCAAGGCATTTTTTTAGTCATGAAAATAGGTATCTAAAATATATGACATTTTAATTAAAATTGTTAGCCATTTTTGAGAAATTCAAAATTAGAATTAAAGAATAGTCTGGGGTGGGAAAATGTTTTGAAAATCTTCCAAGTACATCCTTGAAAAATGATGTGCCCGCCTCGGTAGCGTGGTGGTAGCATGTCTGCCTCATGTTCAAGAGGTCCCGAGTTCGAATCTCACTCAGGGTGAATAACCTGGATAAGGTTTTTTCCGGGGTTTTCTCCTCTCTCAGGAAAGACAAATGTCGGGTAACTTTAAGCTCTGTAGACCCTGGGCTCATTTGAGCATCATTTCATTGACCATTCCATTCATCGCCTGATATGACTTAATGTTGGAGGACATAAATTACAACAACAACCACCTTGAAAAATGATGTACTTAAATACCAGGTTTGGTATTTAATTTACTTTTCATTTTAAGTTACGCTGTTTGCATCCAGAATGCACTATTTTCTAAAAATGTTTTTATTATTATTATTATTATTATTATTATTATTATTATTATTATTATTATTATTATTATTATTATTATTATTATTATTATTATTATTATTATTGTTGTTGTTATTGTTGTTATTTATTTACTTATTTATTCAGAAGACCTCTAAATGTATATTTCCAGTGAAATATTGGTGTTGAACTTTTAGGTGGAATACAATACCTTATCTACCCCCTTTGTATGCAGTAGAGAAAGAAATATGATGAATTTTTTTACAATTTCTCAGAAAATAACTAGAGCATGAAGTGGTTAGTACGTACATGTTTATTGTGGTATGAGGAAGAATTTCAACGTAAGTTATTGAAAGTCCTCTACCAGGTCTTCTAGTGAAATAGTATTTTCATTTATGTAGCATGTAATGTTTGTATATTTACTGTACATAACATTTTATGCAATCTGCTTTGCAGTCTTCAATTTCAGAAAGTTGGCAGTGTGTGATAAAGTTTTGAATTTATGTGGTACAAAAACAGGTACTTTAAATGGTTTGGGTGTGAATGAAACAAATGATTCTAGTTGTGAAACATCTTCTTTTCAGATTCATTTATAATCACAGATGCTCCAATGTCACCAAACCACAGAATTCAAGCCTGGGACTTCTCCAAATATACGATACCTGATATAAGCAATGGTGAGATTTAGAGCAGATTACTGTGCATGTACCATAATACAGAGCTAAATGCTAGGGCTGTTCAATAAAGAATGATCATAATTTTTTTTAAGGTCGTAATTACTTGTGCTAGAATTTAATCATATAATATTCTATTAGCTTAATGTATAACAAACACACAGAGGTAGTTTCACTGTTAGTACTTCTGGTTTCCACCTCTGAGAGGCAGGCAAACAAAGATATGTTCATTATCGCATACCAAAGTGATGGAGGTGACGCGCAAGGAACAATGTGCTCCTTTGAAATTGCATGCTTTTGTCTCAAATCTTCAGCTGTTACAGTGGAGAGTATGTTCTTCCCTACAGCACAGTTCGAATGTGGTTTAAATTTTTAGAGGAGAGACAGTTTCAAAGGGAAATGGACCCTGTGCTCCAGTTACTCTCTTATGGAAGAAAACATCAACACTGCTGCTGTGATTGTGAGAGAAGATCAGTGATTAACCTTAAGAACACTTTAACAAATACTAGAAAACATTGCAAGATCATTATCAGACACAAAAGACCACATTTGCGTGAAACCGGTTGGATGCTGCACCAAGAAAATGTGTGGCTGCATATTGCCAATGCTGTTGCTGAACATCTTGTTAAAATTGATGTTAAGTGTGTCCCTCACCCTCCCAGAGTTGGCTCCATGTAATTTTTTCTTATTCCCTAATGTAAAGAAACACTTTCGTAGGAGGATCATCCATCTTCAGAAACAGTAGTGAAGTCTATGGAAGCAATTTTGAAGGACCTATCAAAAGCTTCCTGCTTGTCTTGGCATTTAAGTTAATTGATGGAAATAATTAATTTTTTCTCACTAGCCGTATATAAGCTAAGATTTTAGATAGTCAACCTGAAACATTCAATGCGATGGCTGGGATTTGAACCACAGATCTCCTGGTTTCCATTTAGTCGCTCTTACCCATTGAGTTACTGGGAAAATTGTGGTTTACTGGGAAAATATATGAGTCAACTGAAGAATTTAACGTCAGGACGGCATGTTGGCCATGGTAGCTCAATGGGTAAGAGTGACTGGATGGAAACCAGGAGATCCATGGTTCAAATCCCAGCCATGGCACTGAATTTTTCAGGTTAACTCTATCTATTGTCGGAGCATATTGGCAGAAATGCTGGGTCAAGAGCTTTACTCTAAGGGGCTTTTTTGATAAGGGCCATCAAAATTATGAGGATGAGTAAAGGCATGTTATCAAAAAAAAAATTATGAACATTCTTTATTGAACAGTTCTTGTAGAATAGCTTTTGAGTATTTTATTAGTAAGATTTTATTAAGTAGTACAGCAAGAACCGTATAATTTTGACATCCCAACAAATATCTTTAGCTTCTTCAATCTAATACCAGGGGTGCCTCATAGTTCCTACACTGGTTAAAAAGTCTGAAAGCTACGAGGCTGCTTCTGGTAGCAGCTTGATGAACTTAAAAAAATGAAATGAAATGTGTAGTGTTTAACGCCCGCTTTTACTACATACGGCACTGCAGGCGATGATGAACTTAACGATTATGTTTGCAGGGATATACGAGGTGTGTCCGTCAAATAAGGTCTCCAATTTTATTTAATATAGAAAACTTGTTTATTGTCAATGAATGTTACATTGATGGAAAGGCGGAACTTACAGCTATTTTTCAATGTAATCACCATTGCGATCAATGCACTTTTGCATGCACTGTGGCAGTTTTTGTATACCCTTGTCATATCACTCTCCTGCCAAGTTGCACAGGTAGCGCTCAACCTCGTTTTTCTGTAGTGCACCCAGGTTTCACCGCCAGTGACAATTGAATTCAACAATTCCTCGCCCTGTTCTGCATAGCGCTCGAGGAATCGGTGGGCTGCTTCAACATGTTGCCGTTTATAGTCTTCGGTGAGCATTTTGGGGACCCACTTGGCACACACCTTGTGATAGTGCGAATGTTCAGTCAAAATCTTGTCAATCGTAGTCTTACTGACTTGAAGGATAAGTTCGCACAGCTCGCGAACTGTCACACGCCGATCTTTAAGCATTTCTTGCTCTACTTTTGCAATTGTTTCGGCTGAAACTGAAGGTCGACCAGAACGCTGTTCGTCATGGACGTCTGTACGTCCGTCTTTGAACTCTCTGACCCACTTTCGCACGTTTTTGACGGCCATACACTGTGGCCCATAGACTTCACATAACTGACGATGAATTTCAGTGGGGGTAGTGCCCTTGGCACTCAAAAAAACGGATCACTGCATGCAACTTGCACTTGGCGGCGGAAGTGATAGAAGCTCCATCGCAAACGGCTGCCTAGACAAGACTAATGGTCGCAACGGGTTCATTTTTTGTTTTGTTTATTTATTTCATCCTTTGGAACATAATACATATGTTACAGGACACGTCAGTTCAAGATACAAAGATAAATATAAAAAGTTACATACGACTAAAAACCGTAACAGATACAGGATCCAACAAAAGTCTAAAGTAGAAAAAGCAAATAAATATAAACTATATAAGGACTATAGAGAAATGCTATATAAAAGTAATTGTTCACAAATGTGGAGTTTACTCTACTTCATGATTTAATTCAATTTAATTCAATTCAATTTATTTTGTCCTTTTGCTTGATAATTGTGGTGGGGATTTGAAGGGGTGAAACCGAGCTACACGCAAGTGTTGCCAGATCTCGCGTAATAGCGTTTCTCATGGCTCCAGTGCCTTGGAGACCTTATTTTACCTTCACGCCCCTACTTAAGCGAGTATGCCCAATGGCATACTCCTGGTGGATGACACAGGACTTGGCGGACACAACACAAACACAACACCACTGAACTATTGATTCAATGTCACTCTGTTCTATAGTAGGTTCTGTAGGTCCTCTCGCCTCACCATCTTCTATCACCCTATCATTGGAGGTAATGGACACCACCCTCTGGGTGCCTCCACCTGAGAAATGGACCGGTCGTCACATGGTGGGGCAAGGTTAACCCGAAGGCCAAGGTTGCCATTTGGGGCATGTTGGTAACCAACCAACCATACTTCCATTACTTGACAATTTCCACCTAAATTAGCTTCCGACATTTTAGAATATATGCCCCCAAAAATGTGTACATTATGAACACAGAACTTATGCCAAATTTTACAAGCATATAAGTTGTTAATTATGATTAGCAATTTGAGGAATAATTTTAGGTGGAATCAGCAGTTCATTGACTGAGAAATGACTAGTAAAAGTTTTATTCATGTAGCTTAATTGATTGCATAGAAAAGTGTACCTTAATTATGAAAAATACAAACTGCAATTAAATGTGTACATAACAGCAGCGACTCACCAAGTGAGAACATCCGAATAAAACCCCATATCAACTGAAAACCTCAACATGCCATATACATTTTTAAAGCTCAGAGTTTCTAGCTTTATTTTTTTTTCCAAGTAAGTGAACCAAAAAATGATTTTTGGACCTAAACAAATACTCAGTGTACTTAAGCGAGTGTCTATTGCACCTATTATATGCACTAAAACAAGCCCAAATAAATGCACATGTGAAACATAAAAGGCCTCTACACAATAACTTAAAACCAACAGATTACATATCTGCAAAGTACATAGTATATTACCAGTCTTAACAACTACGCACTTAATATAATTTTGAGTCGAACTAATACTCAATGCTCCACTTATTGCTAGACCTAGAATGCGATCTCCCTAACTTCATCAGCTTATGTCGACTATTGAATGTTCGTTTGGTGAACTCCTTGGAGGCTATAGCAGCGTCTCTGTTGGTATCTTGATGAACTTGAAGTTTAGGTTCTCAACAAAGGTGGTGTCATAGTCCTTACTAATTGGAACTACAGCAATGTCTTTAACTCTGTATTCTGGAAACAATTGCTATTATTTGGATGAATAGAGCCCGACTGAAAAATTCAATGCCATAGCCGGGATTTGAACCACGGATTTCCCGCTCTGTGTGGTTGCTCTAAACCACTGAGCTACTATGGCCAACATACTGACATGACATTAAATTCTCCAACTGACTCATAAGTTTCCCAGTAAAATGAATTTGTCGGTCTTGCTCTATTCATCCAAACCTTTGCCTACACATGGCTAGTGTTAAAGAAATGATTATTTCCATCAAATTTCCTAAAATAAAACATAGTAGTTTAACTATGAAGCCTGGGACTTAACCGCTTCGCCGATGGCCATTTAAACGCTTCAGTGGCCGGAAACGGATACCCAATAAACAGAACAGGACATTTAAATTGTTAAATGCTGTAAAAATGCATCATAAATACAATTCCGTATCTTCCGTATTTATTAAGTTATTTAAACGAAACAAAAACTGGTTTAAAGCTCATTAAAGGCAGTATAAATATACAGTAACAATAAAGTAGAGACTACATTAATAAATTGTTGAAATTTCACTACTTTGTTTCGCTGTAGCAAAAGCCAATCTTTGTGCCGAACGCGCCTAATATGTGAATCATTTTGTTTTGTGTATACGAGCCATAGTATGTATGTATAGCTACGCAAGCGTCTTCTCAGGTTCAAGTTTAGTTTATTTATGCTATGCCAAGCGATAATATGACGAGAATATGTTGCGTCACACACTCACACACTGGAATGAAAACTCTGTCAGCATCTGTTATTACAGTGTTTCTCAACCAAGGTTTCTAGTAGCCTTATGCAGCAGTTTTCGCTCTGTATTTCAGCTATTTATACTCTCTCTGTGTTCAGAGAGATTTCTTGTAGCTATCAAGAACTAAATGAACGGCACATTTGAAATTGTTAAATTTCAATGTTAACCATGGCTTATCCCGGTAATGTAGCAAATAAATTAGCTTGGGTATGATGTGTACAGGCTTCTGATATTACTGTAGAAAATCTGGAAGATTTGTTGTACGATTATGAAGGAGATCTTTAGGACATACGTAGCAGTGACGTGTACTGGTCTACAGCTGGCATGTTAGCTACTCCATTGTTTGGGGAAATGGCGGGTCAAATATGGGTGATACGGATCAGCTATTACCAGCTATCCCTCTTTACGGAAAACAGTTAAATGGTAAAAAAAAGTATTTTTATAGCACTGGATGTAACTATGCACAGTTGTTTAGTAATTATCAGAGCTGTAAAAGACATTCATCTACCTGTACTTGCGCGTATAAAGAGCTCGTAACCTAATTGAGCATTATAATACTCAGAGGCCTCTTTATACTAGGGGGTAGCAAAATTCACATCATCCCTCATACTTGAGAGAAAACACTTTCCTAAAAGTATACCACCCACACCCAAAAACTTGTAACCATTTCGAAAATGTGTAGTGTGTTGCGAAAAAGAAGTTCGCAAGGAAACCAATATTATTTGGTGTGAATCTGCAGATGTGCCCTTGGGTGTTTATCCAGGTTTGGAGGTGTACAATTCAAAAAGAAACCTTTAAGGATACGTTTACATTCCTTATAGAACTAATTTAAATTGATTGTAAAACAGCAAGATTAAAATAATTGGCGTTAACTGAGCATTAAATGCATGTATGCGCAGGACGTCTATACACGTCCATATCGGTTTGGGGCACTTTAACTTGGACGTCATATGACGTCCATATCGGTGAAAGGGTTAAGTACTCGCAGCATAGTAAGTCGTCGCCACAAAAGGTGCATGTCTCATAGCATATGAGAACTCCTAGTGGTTTACCGGGAAACTATACCTTGTTTCACGTAAGCTTGCCCAGTATCTCTTAACGGTCACGTGACCTAATCACCTCTCAATGGCTGCTGTTGTGCTAATGACTGTTGTGCGGTAAAAATTAGTTCGTTATTTAACATGGTGATATATCATTATATGTTGGAAGAGAATTATCAAATGTATATTTTCGTAGCTGTTTGAATTAAATATATTACGCAACAGAGTTGATTTATCTGAAATGCATGTTAATTCTTAAACGAAGTAAAGAGGAGGTTCCTTTGCTCTCAAGCACATGGCACGATAGCATGTGATTTAGCGGTAGTGGTGACATTTGTTTATATGACTTTTATCACTGACCTTGTTTTGAACTGGATTAGTCATATATCGCCATTCGAGAGTGCGAGACCTAAATTATTTTATTGATCGTTTATTGCGTATGTACTTATTATATGTATAATGGCAGAGTGTAACCGCCAGATTTTCGCTGAAGTATCGCAAGGATAATTATTTACAAACAGGCGAAAAAAGAATTGTGTTGCATGTGTTTAATATACTCACAGAGAAGAATCCGTCTTTGTCAGTGAGAGAAGTCGAACAGCTGTGCTCTGAAGTTACAGGTGTGAGTGTTAGATCCGTAGGAACATCACGACATGAAACTGAGAAAACAGGAACACTTACCACTCCAGGCAAAAGCAGGAATAAACAAAAGTGTGTGCTCGGAGAAAATACGTGAAAAGTGTTGTGCGTCGTCATGTGTGTAGTTTTTCTTTAGAAACGAACTCCCTAACATAAGTAACATTTCGTCTGCTGTAAATGAGGATGCAGATTTACCAAATTTCAGTAGATTGCTTATACAGCTGGGATTTGTGAATGAAAAAAGAGGCAAGAAAAATGTGCTAAAAGACAGAGGCGATATTGCTGTGTGGCGAAGACGTTATTTAAGGACAACCAGACTGCACCGAGATACAAATCGCAAAATATACACGAAGAACACACGAAAAGTAAGGTATGGGTGACACGACTTTTAAGACTGAAAGACAAGCATTTTTGAAAGGTATGTGTGCTGGTTTAAAAAAATCCCAGTGGAAAAGGCCAAAGGCCATTCATTATAAACTCTTTCAGTTTCATTGCTCAGTCATTCTGTTTCAATTTGCTCAGTTCATTATAACCTTGTATTTTTGCATGCCTTCATATCCTTATTTGTATGATTTTATTTATCTTCCCGGCAATTATTACGACGTTTGCTGCAGGTTTAAATGTGACGGGAAGGCACCGCCTATGGCCTATGGCGCGAAAGCATTAGCCAATTAGGGTGAGGGGGAGGTAGTTGAACGCGGAGTGATACATTTCAGCGGGGCAAGGTTATATGAAACAGAGATTAATGAGTCAGTTGGAGAATTTAGTGTCATGTTGGCCTGTTGGCCATAGTAGCTCAGTGGTTTAGAAAAACTGCAACGGAGAGCGGGAGATCCGTGGTTCAAATACATGCTATGGCATTGAATTTTTCAGTCTGGCTCTATTCATCCAAACCTTTGCCTACACACGGCTAGTATGAAAGAAGTAATTATATCCAATTGCTATTATTGTCAGTTGAAAAATGGAATGTCATCAAAAGTAACTAAAGAGACTATAATAGGGCAAATATGTCATATTTGGCTTTTGGTGAATCCCAATAGCTTGCATTCTCATATTTTCTCTATGCAACCAAGACGTTCTATTGCCAACCAGCATTTATAGGAAATACTGCTACAAAATGAATGATTGGTGTAGTGTACCAATCACAGTGTTCTAAATTTATGAAGTGCAGTGTGGTGGAAGTAGCCTAACTGATTTCATAAATGTATTCTAGTTATAAAAGAACAGTGAGTGATTTGTAGTTTCATTTTTCTGCTCCACTGCATGTTAGTTGAAACATCTGTATATTATATTTTTTTAAATTATTTTGCTATAATTGTAATTGTTATGTGGTTTTATGTAATGTATCTATTTACTGTTTTGCAGCTGAGAAGAACATCATCGTTTCGGAATGTAAGATTCACAATGATGCAAGTGTTGATGTGTCAGGTGACGGTCGGTTGTTGGTAACGCTCCTACCAACAGGTCGTCTAAGCAGTAGCACTGCTATGCTCGGTATGTGTTTCCATACATCTTGCCATAAAGATGTTCTATGAATTATGATTATCTTAAAGGGCACTATGAGAGGCACATGATGAACCCTTTCAAAATGTACAAGATGGGGAAAAATAATGTGTAGAAATTACAGTAAAATATAATTATTTGTCACAAACTTCATTTATTTTTTAAGAAAATTTACAAACTTTCCACGGAATTTAAAAAACTAGTTTTGTGAAAACTCTTCTGCATCTTCAGTCACTTTGTTTTTTGCTGTTGTCATTGTTACTGCCACTAGGTATTGTTTTTGTATTTATTACCAAACTCTGAAAGTGAAACAAAATTAAAGACAGAATCGGTTGGCGATATTTCAAAATTCACTACGTGATATCTATTTTTAAAGTTAAATATTTTCTCCCAAACCATTAAATCTATTGGACCATTTAATTCCTGGATTTATTTCATTGTTAAATGACCAAAAATGATCTGCCACGGCCAATTTATCAATCTGTTTATACCTAATATTTCTAAAATGTTCCTTCAGTGTGATTTCTAAACTACATTTGGTCCTTCCAATGTAAACCTGGTCACAATCTAAACAATTAAATTGATAGATGTCTTCCTTGGGCTAATAAACAGTTTCAAAATTTTTATAAAGAATTGGTATAACTTTGGTTCCTCAAAATAAATATAATATAAAAAGTTTGCTACATATTTTTAAAAAAATATAACATTTCCGATAGTAAAACATCTGTGAAGTGTTACCTTGTGATGATCTAATATGTAAAGCAGGCCTCTCCAACCTGTTTTGGAAAAGGGCCATTGTCGTTAAGGTGATTTGGTTTGTGGGCCACATGATTAGATTTTTTACTGTATTAAATAGGATCTAAATTCTAAGATAAACAAATTTATTTAGAAATAGCTCTATATATTGATGTTAGTTTAATTAAAATATTAATCATATAGGTATCAGATAAGTTATTTTAGAAATTAAATTAAATATTCATAAAAAGAAAGGCAACCCATGGTGTAATAGCCTCAAGTGGGCCTGAGCCTACCAATCCGACTGCTGGCCTCACGCCCACTTATGCACGGCACAGGTGGGTGATCATCCAACCAATACGGGGAGGAGATGTGGTCAGCATCTCGGCATCCCCCAGCCGGAATGTTGGTTTTCATGACCAGATTAAATATTCATATAGTATGTAAATGTTATATTGAAATAATTGAATTAATATTTTACCTGTCAATGTAACACCCGGCACTGCTTCTCACGAATAAGGCATCCAATATGTGGTTTGATTGATGTTTAGTAACTTAAAAGCGAACTCTCTAGAAGACTGTCGGTGATTTGTGTTCTTGTTGCACATTTCATATGTTTCATCCTGGAGAACACTTATTCGCATATGTATGTGCTACCGAAAAGGATGTGAAATGAAGTGCATGTCTGTTAATCCCCGAATATTTTTCTCTGGGAATGTAGTCGCAATAGAATTGTAGTAGGGAACATTGTTAAACTTATTCTTTAGGTCTGACGCACATTGCACTCCATTTGCAAATCCTCGGGGACCTCGTCTATATTAATGCAGAAAAGGGAAGAAAACAGATTGAAACTTATTCTCCTTCAAGTCTTGAAATCTAACGTGAAATTTGTTTCTTAATTCTGATATAATTTCTCGTACTTTTGAGAATTTTGATTATTACAGGTTTGTAGGACTGGGAAATGCACAAAGTTGTTTGTTTTTCAACTGTGATTCCCAAAGTCGCAATTTTGTTTCAAAAGCCTTCACATGATCAAGCATAGTAGTGATCAATTGGTCTTTACCTTGGAGATGTGAATCAAGTACCTTCAGTTGTGTTATATCTACCAGAAAGGCAAAATCACAAATCCATTCTGTATCTTTATATTCAACAATAGGTTTGCCCTTCTCCTCCATAAATGTATTTTGTTTTTGAGATCAGGCACTTGCTTCAACATTTTGCCACGGCTCAGCCATCTTATTTCAGTATAATAAACAATATCTTCTAATTCCGAATCAAGATTTTCCAAGAAAGTTTGAGATTCTCTATGTCGCAAACCATGTGAACGAATTAAATTCACTACTTTCACAATGACTTTCAAAACCGAATCTGATTTTAGGGATTTAGCACAAAGGTTTTGTTGGTGTAAAGCAGTGATATAGCATTCCTCATAACTAGTTTTAATTCATTATTAATTTTTAGATGAGTCGTATTTATTACACATCTGCTTCACTTTCGTACCTATTTTGAGGACATGTTTCGCAAATCATCGTTTGCATCTACGGCTCTTATGCGACTAAAGCTTGATCCAGCGGTGTGGGTAATTCTGGGGTTGCTGCTGCCATCTGTTGATTTAGTGATGAACTTAAATGTGGGATTCTCTTCTGGCGGAATTTCAAAGTTCATTAGTTGGTTTTTATGTTTTTCTATGTATATCCTCTCCCATATGACGAGTTCACTATGTTTTTGTACGTATTTTAGTAATTCTGTGCTATCTTCAATTTCATGATTTTTAGACCAGAAATGAGCTGCTATTGCGGACTTATCAATATTTTTGTATCTTAAGTGCCTGAAGTGTTCTTTCTTTCTAGTGCTGATGTGTAATAAATACGACTCATCTAAAATTAATAATTTTTCGCTTCACTGTGGTGTTCCAATACAGTTAAATCTTGATATAGTTTTAATTCAGTTTATACACATCGTTCAAATCTTGGGTTAAAACCCAAAACCTACATTACTGAAATGTTGCTTACTTTAGCTGCCTCTTCTTCCAGTAATTTAACTAACCCTTCTCATTTTCCTGCAAATTCAGGAGCTCCATCTGTTGTCATGCCAGATAGATTTATATGTTTCAAGCCAAACCAGTGCAAGGTTTCAGTGACACCCCCATTAAATCATTGGCTTTAGTAGTGCCTTTAAGGGGAACAAGTGCAGCTAATTCTTCTGTAATATGGAAATCCTTATCAACTCTCCTTAAGAAAATTGTTAATTGGGCAATATTGCTAGCATCACTACTGTCATCAAGTGCCAGAGAATAGAACTGGATATTTGTGGCTTGGTATGTTAAAGTTCCCTGTATATTTGACACAAATTCGTCAGTACAGCGAACTACAGTCCGTCATGACAAGCTTAAGTTTGCAAACTGCATTTTTTTATCAAGACTAATATCGGCAACACTTTCAATGCATTCTTTAACAAACCAGAGATTCAGTTTGAAGTGACACGTTCTTAAAAATTAACCGCTGTCCCAAAAGTTTAATTTTAAGTTTGGATACATTATCTTCACGAAATTGACCTTCAAATTTATCATATGAAGATGCATTAGAAGCCTAATTATCACTTATAAAAAAAATCACAGAATTATGTTCTTCAAACCTCTTACTGACACTCACTACAATGTGAGTGAACAACTGGAAACTAACTTGAATGTTGTGCTCTACAATGTGCAGCAGTATTTCTTGGTTGTAAGCACAATTCTTTCCCATCTCATGTCAGTTTGTGCGGCTATCAGTTTCTTCAGGTCACCAATTGTATCGTTTGGATTGTAAAGCGGGCTTTCTTTTCTCGTCACAAATATGTGCAATGTATTTATTAAATTAATTGGGAGTCGATTAATAACTCAAAACAACACTCACTTTTAAATTTTCCCGGAACCGGTTTCTGAGGCCTTCCCTCTATCTTCGGCCGGACATCGACTTGTTCTCATTGGTGTAGCTGGCAATATTTTGTCATCGGTCTCCTCTGGTGGCGGTTCGAGGAACTTGCTGAACAAATCTTTCTGGGGGATGTCGAAATTGAATACTTCTTTTCCTGTTGTATGTTTTAGTAATTTTGGTTCTGGATTTATGTTGTGGTTTTTTTCCCAAAAATGTGTGGCAACTGCTGATTTTTCTAATTGTTTGTATTTTATGTTCCTAAAGTGTTCGTTTGCTCTTGTTTCTAAATTTCTTTTGGTTTTTCCAATATAAATTTGACTACAGTCACAGCATTCAATTTGATATATACCAGATTTTTTGTTAGATGGAATGGCATCTTTGATGTTTGAGCAAATTAGGTTTTTTAAGGAGTAATGGTTCACTGGAGCTAGTTGAATGTTTTGTTTTTTGAAGACTTTTTTGAATTTATCAAAGGCCCATGGATGGTAAGTGAATTTTTTTTTTTTTTTTTGAAGATCATTTTAGTTTCTTTAGCTGAGAGGGTTGTGGTTTCCTTTAGTAGTTTCTTCTTATTTGCTAAGTTCACTTTTTTGTCTACTAGTGATTTGGGAAAGTCATTTTTCTGTGCTATTTCAATAATTTTGTTGTATTCTATTTTGTATTCTTCTGCTGTGAGAGGGATGTTGACCAGTCTGTGTGATAAACTATTAAAGATTGCCTGTTTGTGGGATCTTGGCTACAATCCATGGGCCTTTGATAAATTCAAAAAAGTCTTCAAAAAACAAAACATTCAACTAGCTCCAGTGAACCATTACTCCTTAAAAAACCTAATTTGCTCAAACATCAAAGATGCCATTCCATCTAACAAAAAATCTGGTATATATCAAATTGAATGCTGTGACTGTAGTCAAATTTATATTGGAAAAACCAAAAGAAATTTAGAAACAAGAGCAAAGGAACACTTTAGGAACATAAAATACAAACAATTAGAAAAATCAGCAGTTGCCACGCATTTTTGGGGGAAAAAAAAAACCACAACATAAATCCAGAACCAAAATTACTAAAACATACAACAGGAAAAGAAGAACTGTCCACATGGGAACAAATCTTTATTTCAAAAAATAGGAACAAAGTATTCAATTTCGACATCCCCCAGAAAGATTTGTTCAGCAAGTTCCTCGAACCGCCACCAGAGGAGACCGATGACAAAATATTGCCAGCTACACCAATGAGAACAAGTCGATGTCCGGCTGAAGATAGAGGGAAGGCTCAGAAACCGGTTACGGGAAAATTTAAAAGTAAGTGTTGTTTTGTGTCATTAATCGACTCCCAATTAATTTAATTTATACAACAACACTGTTTTCAACACTTCCATGAAAGGATTTCCAACTAGATATTCATATAAAAGTTCCAACTAAAACTTACCATTACAAATGTAATGACAGCAAAACATTTAGCACCCATTCCATTCATTGTCCGATTAGAGGACGTAACAAACAAAAAACACTTGCTTCTGAAAGTAGTAATGCTATCGTGCGATCAGCAGTGCAGAGACTTCTAAGCGATTCTCGGTAGGTAGGACCATAAATAAAAATGTGGGCTGGGTATTTCTTAAAAAAATGTGATTTCTCCATGTATTGAGTAAGATGATGACTGATGAACTTTCACAAACACCTGTTTGGAAATAGAAAAAGTCTTTTAATTTTTTCATATATTCCAAATAGAAATATTTACTTCATAAATAATATTGTAACTTAAAAATCCCCTGCGGGATGCATTTGATGGGATTGAGGGCCACATGTGGCCCCTAGGCCATTGTTGGACACACTTGGTTTAGTGTCTGACATCATGGAAAATCTCAACTCTAATTGGTCCTTCTAATCGCTGATATGACAACCATTATGATGTATCCATCCTCTCCCATTAATTTAAAGCATTCCTCCACCTGGTTACTAAACATCAATCACTTTCTAGATATACTGTCCGGCCGTTGTATCTCCGGCTCTGACGTTTTGCGACTGCAAGAAGTGGAGGGGGAAGGTTCATAGTACCAACATACAGTAATGAGCAATTGAAAACATATTGTCAAAATTATCTTTAAAATGAAAATATAGGACCATATTAGCTTTAAAACAATAAAATCCAACTTGCAATTTCATTATCATGCAAGATATTCATTACAACAAAACTCTATTAGAATATTTCGTTCACACCTTTCACGCACACTAACTGCATCTGTTGGTGGTACTGGGAGTCTCTACATCCGGTGCTCTGGTCAGGAGGTTAAAACTGTCTGCTAGCGCCAATCAGCATTGTCGCTGCTAGGCGTGGCTTCCGAACCCAACACCATGTTGCCAGGTTAACTTTGTTTGAGCCACGTGGCCTTTTAGCTATTTGGGCTGGTAAACTTTCTTTGGTATATTTTTCGTGTGTGAATTCCGATTTTTAGTGTTCGTAAGTCCTATTATTATCGCTATTATAATAATATGGCTACTGGTTCGTGAAATACGCAAATACGTGAAATATTTCAAATACGCATGTTGCTCTGCTTGAAATTTCCGCTAAAGAACTGGCAACAACCCGCTTCCCCCTCTCGAGAAATGTCAGAGCCGGAGATAGAGCGGCTGAACAATAAATGCAACTATTTCTATGAAATCATTAGAGGTTGTTTTATGAAGTATGCTGAGTGTAGATTCTTATAGCCCCAAAAACAAGTATAGAAGTCAAGGTGAACTGTAATATCGGTTAAAGAATTTATGATTTGGAAAATATTATTAACAGTTAATTGTTTAATTTGCAGGTATTTACAGTTTGGAATGGGAGTCATTAGGGCAGTGTTTGTACACAACAAGCTTTGAACAGAATGCAGTATCTGTAAGTCTGTCACCAACGAATCGACACCTGCTGGTTGGGTTGGCTTCTCGACGTGTGGCACTTTTGCCTTCAGACAGACAGACTTTGGCTCAGGTGTTCCGATTGGAAGGTGGACATCCAGGGCGTGCAGTAGGTGCACGAGGTCGCCTTTGTCACATTCGTGATATTGAACAAAATCGGGAACAAGGTTATATGAGCATCAATTGCATACGATGGGCACCAGGCGCTGGACAGGGACTTGTGTATGGGACCAATACAGGAAAACTTAGAGTGCTTACGTAGGGGAATGTACAAACAACGCAATTAAGTGTGACCGACATTTCATATGTTATATATTATGTAGAATATTAATTTAGTTATCAGTGTACAACAAAAGTGAAACTTTGGTGCTAATTTAGCAACAGTTAAGGCTGATTTGTAAATGTTTAACTTTATTTTTTTTAAATGTTTGTGGTCTGATCTGCATATTTGATTGATATGTCTTGAATTTTTTGCAAGAACTGCAGAGTTCTTGATCAGAATTTTCTTTTAACAAGACATGGGGAGAAAACCTGTAGCATATTGTTCGATTTTGTAAGCTAACAGATGTATTGGAGGAATATGACTTTTTTTTAAGCCTGGTAATATTAGAATGGCTGTATTAATAGCTGTATAAAGGTTTTAAATATCTGGAAGTTTATATTAATTTGTAAAGTTACTGCTCTAATGCACTTATGTATGTGTGTTTCTAATGCAAGGTTTGCCTAAGGCGTAAAAAGAAAATGGATGATTATTATTATTTGAAGCAAAAGGTTAGAAACAGTGATGTATTTAACGTTTCAAAGTAATGAGTCGGTAATTCAAACACAAACATCAAACATCAGTTGGATAACTGCTGACGATGGGGACAAACCGTTCTCCGAAACATGTCCAAGTAAGGATAATTTCAGTGATGTTTGTGTTTGAATTACCGACTCATTACTTTCAAATGGATGATTATTTTATGGTTTAAGGCAGTGTTGCCAACTTTTAAATATAAACACATGTGTCGGGCATCAGAATTATACATTTATGACCAAAATTGTTCTGCTGTAAACAAATTTAACAGTATAAAAATTGAAAGAAGCGTAGAGGCAGTGAAGCACTGAGTCGAGACTCAGCTGAAGATGGGAGCAACAGCTCTTGAAACATGTCCTGTGAAAAACAGTGTTAGTGAAGCAATGTGTCAATATCTTTTCGACTCACTTTTATATTAAATTTAATAGTACTAAATTAATGCTGATAAGTACAGTTCCATTTAAACCACCTGTGACTCCTAACAACACACTCGAAGCAGAGAAATGGGGAAAGCTGCATTACGACATTGTATTAGAGCACATGTTTGATAGTACACAAATAGCAACAGCTCCCATGAATTTAGCGTTTGAGAAATCTGACACAGTTAATGCTAGAATCATAAACTAAGCACATGACCACTCAACAAACAGTAAATGCCAAAATAAAGGGAATACACATGAACAATAAACTAATTTCTGTAGTGCATTGTAACGTGCTAATGCTTGCTCCTCAAAGTTCAGCTTGTAGATAAAGTGAAAGGGGAATGGTGTCATCTTATTGGCTAATGCAACATTAGAGAAGTTGCCATGGATATATACCCCTCTAAGAAATGTCGGAAGTCTTAGAGGTTTTGAAAAAAACTGGAGCTATTGAGAGTGAAACACTCCAAATATTATAAATAAACTGCTCTTCTTTCTAATATGTGACGCAGTAATTTTTTTCTAATTCCTTCACACTTTTTGATGTTTTTATATACAGCCATGATTTTTAATATAATTTCTTTACTTTTAGTGCAATTTCGTGTTGAAGGGCATTCTTTCAACGTTAATTGTTTGTTTATTTACTTACTGCGTAATGTACCCATACTTTTTTATGTTTTTATATACAGCCATGATTTTTAATATAATTTCTTTACTTTTAGTGCAATTTCGTGTTGAAGGGCATTCTTTCAACGTTATTAATTGTTTGTTTATTTACTTACTGCATAATGTAGCCATATTGAAGAATTCAGTGCAGCCAAAATATGCTTGTTTCTCCACTGAAAGCAATGCTGCCAAAGCATTGCTGGTTTGGCTACTGCTGCAAAGTGTACATGATGTCAAATGACATCAAGTATACTGCAAAGGGGAAAATTGGCGGTCCTGGCCACACCATTCAAATCGACGAATGCAAAATAGGATGATGCAAGTTTCATCGTGGGCGCTGCAATTAGACTGTAGAGTGTATTTGCGTCCCTCCTGTTGGGATAAATCATCATCTGCACCTCATTCATTTCCACGTCCATCATTCCCAAGATCCAGTTGCCCTCTACGACGCGCCCACGATGAAACTTGCGTCGTCCTATTTTGCATTCGTCGATTTGGATGACGTGGTCGGGACCGCCAATTTCCCCCTTGCAGCATACTTGTCATTTGACATCATGCACACTTCACGGCAGTAGCCGAACCAGTCCGATACAGTCCGTGAGCTCATACATGTACTTCCTACAGAGCACTCCATTATCGTCATGTCGTAGGATTGTTTATGTGCAAAGCAGTACATGAGTAACAAAATTTGACCGGGCGATAACTTAGCTTCCTCAAACCATGTTCCTTTGCAAAGGACTGCGTCACTTATTTCTGGGGCATTTTTGCACAGGTTGGCTACAGGTTTTACATATCTTTCTCATGTTAGCTGCAAAGCGAGAACCGGCTGGTCGTCTGCGCATGCATATGTATACGTGCACCTTTGGACTTAGAAAATATTCTCGCGTTGCACAAAAGAAAGTTTCTCCTTGAATATTTTATTTCTATTTTTTGAAATGAAAATTTGTTCCCATGTGGACAGTTCTTGTTTTCCTGTTGTGTGTTTAAGTAGTTTTGGTTCTGGATTTATGTTGTGGTTTATTTCCCAAAAAATGCTTGGCAACTGCTGATTTTTCTAATTGTTTATATTTTATGTTCCTAAAGTGTTCCTTTGCTCTTGTTTCTAAATTTCTTTTGGTTTTTTCCAATATAAATTTGACTACAGTCACAGCATTCAGTTTGATATATACCAGATTTTTTATTAGTTGGAATGGCATCTTTGATGTTTGAGCATATTAGGCTTTCTAAGGAGTAATGCTTGACTGGTGCTAGTTGAATGTTTTGTTTTTTGAAGACTTTTTTGAATTTATCAAAGGCCCATGGGTGGTAAGTGAATTTTTTGAAGGTCATTTAGTTTTTGTAGCTGAGAGGGTTGTGTTTTCCTTTAGTAGCTTCTTTTTTGCTAAGTTCACCTTTTTGTCTACTAATGATTTGGGAAAGTAATTTTTTGTGCTATTTCAATTTTTTGTATTCTGTTTTGTATTCTTCTGCTGTGAAAGGGATGTTGACCAGTCTGTGTGCTAAACTATTAAGGTTTGTGGGATCTTGGTCGGACAATGGAGAAAAGTAGCCTCCAAAACATGTTCCAGAGGCTTGGTTACAATTGTTCTAGTTTATTTATAATGTCGAAGAGTTTTTGAGTTTGATTAATGAGTCACTATGTTTACACTCAACTTCACTTACTATGTTGTATAATCGAAATGTTTTCAAGATCATTCGATCTCATCCTCAGCTGTTTGGTGACTAAATGAACATTCTTCTTCCTCCACTACTACGGTGCTCTGATCCCTCTGCCATCTGGTGTTAGGGGCACTAAGTTTTAATACTTTGTTTAATGCTGGGATTTCAAAATTTATAACTTTATCCCGGTTTTTGGTTATGAATATTTTTTCTCAAATATCCAATTCCATGGGTGTACTTAAAGATTTTAACAGTTTAATGTTGTGGCCAATGTTGTGGTTTTCTGTCCAAAAATGGTGTGAAACTGCTGATTTTTCTGTTTGTTTCAACTTTATGTTCCTCTGGTGTTCTTTTTGCCTGGTTAACAAGTTTCTCTTAGTTTTTCCTATGTAGCTTTTATTACAGGCTTCACAGTTTATCTGAAAAATTCTCGATTTCGAAGTGTTGGGGATTGTATTTTTTAGTGGTTTATTTAGCAGGTTCTTCAGACTGAATTTGTTTTGGGGTGCTAGTTTAAAGTTTAGTCTTTTGAAGATTCGTTCAAATTTTCTAAAAGCCCATGGATGGTAGGTGAATTTTCTATATTGCCAGTTTGTGTTTTTAAGCGGTGTGAGAGTGGTCTTTTTTGATTTTGTCGCGGTAACGGGCATTAAAGTTTCGGTACAAATAGACAACAGACGGATAGGTTTCACATAGATAACGAGCTTGCATAAGCAGATAAACATAGCGTTTGAGATAAGTGACGTGCCAGCCGAGATAGCGTTTCACACTTCTGGAAGGTGATAGAATATTCGGATTACGTCATTAGATGCCTTGTTTATTCCAGAAATTTCTAGTGATTGTACAGAACAGTCTCGAATTATGAATGAGGTATTTAAGGAAGTGATGAGTTGTGAAACGTGAGTGAGTGAGCCGCGAGAGGTAAACAGAGTAAGCAGAGAACAGCTGAGAGTGTTGTTGAAAAGACAGTTGTGTAACAAGAGTGTTGTTGTAACGAGAGCTAATGTAATCAGTTGTCACGGTTTGTTATTGTCATCGACCTTGGAAGATTGTATTATTATGTGATGCAATGTTACGTGAGAATTGAACAGTGTATCTCTACGGAAATAAAGGAGATTTTTAATTTCTGCAACTCGGCCTTTTAATTCTACGAACCCACAAAGTCACAATATTATCTTGAGTTTTTTCTTTCTTTTCATTATGTTCCTTATGATGGCTGGGTTGAATCCATTTAATACCGCTATGTCTTTTATGTGTTGTTCTTCTTTCAAAAACTCCTCCTTACTCACTGGGATGTTGTATAGCCAGTGAATTAGACTTCTAAAGGCAGCTAGTTGATGTGAAACTGGGTTGTATTCATTTTTCTTTATATAATTATCTATGTGTGTGGGCTTCCTGTATATTCCAAAATCTACACCATGACGATTTCTAGTTATCTTGAGGTCCAAGATGTTGTCTCTTTCTACTTCCATTGTAAACTGGATATGATTATCTTGCAGGTTTAGTAATTTTAGAGAATCTTCTTTAAGTTTTTCCAGAATTATAGCAAAAACATCATCAACATATCTCTGCCAAAATTTGTAAATCTGTGGGAAGGCCTTTACTATGTGTGTTTCAAAATAGCTCATGTATAGGTCTGCTAAGATAGGCAAAAGTGGGCTCCCCATAGCTAATCCTTTTGATTGTCTGTAGAATTTTTGGTTAAACATGAAGTAATTATTCCTTATGCATAAATCTGTAAGATTGATAATGTCATCAATTTCTGTGGGGTCCGTTGTAGTCTGAGTTAGCCATTTTTTGAGGAGTGTAGGTATTTTTTCTACTGAAATGCTAGTAAAAAGTGCCTTAACATCAAAAGAAACTAGTATGTGATTTTGTAGGATGATGTACTTCTGTAGGTGATTTATCAATTCTAAGGAGTTCTTTATTCCCAAACTTTGAAATTTGTCGTATGAGTTTGTTGAAATAGAACTGTCCAGCCAGGTTAACATACAGTTTCTCAGTGTGTTTCTTCCCTCTGAACTGCAAGCATATTTGTACTTGTACGTCTCAGTGGCGTGGAAATTTTTAGAACTACCACATTTGTTCACAGACTGAAATGACAGAATGAGCCCATTTACTATAACTAATGCCAGTTTGTTGTGAAGTATGGTTTTTATTGATCCCAATTTAGAAAAAATCTTCAACAAGAAATTGCTATGGGGCAACAAAATCATGCCAGTCCAGATTCCGCTAGTTCTTTCAAATCAGTGTCACAGGTAGCACTCCAGAAGCTATTCTAAGCAAATGTGTTCATTATTTTGCAGGGAATTCAATTATTAGGCTCTTCTTTCTAATATGCGACGCTGCAATTTTTTTCTAATTCCTTCACACTTTTTAATGTTTTTATATACAACAATATATATTTTCTTTACTTTTCAGTGCAATTTTGTGTTGGAGAGTATCCTTTTAATGTTATTTATTGTTTGTTTATTTACTTATTG
Organism: Mantis religiosa; assembly: GCA_030765055.1. Lineage (NCBI taxonomy): Eukaryota > Metazoa > Arthropoda > Insecta > Mantodea > Mantidae > Mantis > Mantis religiosa. The sequence goes on from CM060960.1 coordinate 35,325,035, forward strand.
CGTAATGTAGCCATATTGAAGAATTCAGTGCAGCTAAACTATGCTTGTTTCTCCACTGAACACAATGCTGCCAACAGTCTTAGTTGTCTCGAAATTACCCTATCTAGCAGACGAACTGAAAGTAGTACCTAAATCTAAAAACTAAACTCACACATTAGTCCCTAATTTACACTAACTACCTAACTAATTACACTAAACACACACAGTAGTCCCTAATTTTCACCAATTAGCTAACTAATTATGCTAAACATTGTTACACTACAGGGTAGACATGCCTAATGTCTTCAATTAATTCTTGAAATGGGTCTGCTGACCGGTTTTTGCAGTCATTGTGCCACAGATACTCAGAAATTGAGCATCCACACTGTCCTTAACGAATGCTGCCCCTTGTTAGACGATGCCGTAGTCCTCGCCAGCGTGACTATGTTATTTCTGTGCACATTTCTCACTGGGTCGACAAAGTGCACTGAGTGATTTACTGCGAGGTGCGCAGCAAACCCTCCAGCCATCAACCCATAGTATCCCTTCCAGGTATCAGTGTGAATGGTGCTACTGAATTCTATGTGCTCTGCAATTAGACTGTAGAGCATATTTGCATCCCTTCTGTTGTTGGGGCATATCATCATCTGCACCTCATTTGTTTCCACGTCGATCATTCCCAGGATCCATTTGCCCTCTATGACGCGCCCATGATGAAACTTGTGTCATCCTATTTCGCATTTGTCGATTTGAACGACGTTACCGGGAACGAAGATGTCTGGGGCATTTTTGCAGAGGTTGGCTACAAGTATTACATATCTCTCTCATGTTGGCTGCAACACTAAAACCAGCTGGTCGTCTACTTAAGCATGTGCATACGCGCACCTTTGGATTTAGAAAATATTCTCGCGTCACATAAAAGAAAGTTTCTCCAACTCTGGGACCTCCAGTTTCCTCAGCACTGGTGGAATGAGATGGTGGGGAAAACCGGAGGTCTCGGAGAAAACCTGCCACAACACGTTGCTGGGGCAGGTTTTCTCCGGGACCTCCGGTTTCCCCCGTAATCTCATTCCACCGGTGCTCCATCTTCATCTCATGTATCATCAGTGTCACCACCTGCGGTGCCGTAAAAGCGGGTGTTAAACACTGCACATTTCATTTCTCCCAATTCCAAGTTCTATCCGCTGATCATCAGTTTTCTGGACAATACTATTTTCACTGGGATTAGCAGTTTTAGACACACTAGCAGTAAAAGAAGAAAAGAGATGGTGATTTTATCGCTTACGTGGTGGATACTTTAGAGGAATGGAAACGGACTATTAGAGTAAAAGTTCAGTCAGGAATCATATGGTTGTGCAATTGAACACCTTAACAGCAGCATAAAGAAGAAATAGTGAAGTAAAATTTGTTTCATTTAGCTGATATTGTACATTGTAATAAATGTTAAAATTATATGCCTCAATAATTATGGTGAAAGTTGGCAAAGCTGATTTCAGGAGAATAAAGATTATTTATTTAAAACCTACGAACAATATGCATATTGATCCCTCGGATTTTTAAATAACAGGTATATTATAGAAAAGTGTTAAAAGTAATGATGACACCAGATCAGATTGCACTCAAGATAAAATTCTTTTATAACTATAATTGTTAACATATGATTAAGGTAAAAAGTGGTTATATTTTGCAATTTAGCATATACTTGAATCAAAATAGTTCATAAATGATATACAATAAACACTTTTCTTCTGTCCCTCACCCTTACCCTGTGCCGTCAAGTGTGCACAACTATCCTTAGGAAGGATGCTTAAAACTCACTTTGATTGTTCCTTTGATTTAATTTTACTGTGGTGTACATAATACCTGTTGCAAAATATATATACATTTATTTCATTTTAAATAAAATTTCATGCAAGAAACTTTGTATTTGTATCAGAGCTTGCACTAAAGTGTTTAAATTAGAAAGGATATCATGATTTATTCCAGTTTAATTTTTGATTAAGTTGATTCAACTTGGATATAGTCCAGATGCCCAGTGACCTCTTTTCTGTAGAAAATAAAAATAATAATTCAGGAAACTTACTATCTCTTTGTCTCACCCTTCCCATTTGGGCATCTGTTTCCAAAATAGGGTGCAGTAATTCATTTTGTATCACAAAAAGCTTAAACTAGCCAAAATTTGTGTTAAAAGTTTTAGTAAGTGACACTAAATTGATTTACTTCAGATAAACATTCTACGTTGTTATTGTACATAATTTCTAGTTATACAGTAAAACCTGTCTTCAGCAGGATCAAATAGGACTCTTGAAAATGTCTGTTTTAACGAAGGGGATTTTTGCATTTCACCTGACATAAAACCACATAGGAAAACAGTAAATTTTTCCTTGGACAATTTTCCTCCTGAATATTTTTCGCCTTTTAAACACAATTACTTGTTTAGTAACATGCATAAGAACAATCCTTAATTAACTTAACTTAATTAAACTTAATCCTGTCTTGTTGCAGTTTGCTAAGTTTTCAGGTTTGTATTCTTCAATTATTGAAGGTAATTTAGAAATCCAATCAATGTCATTTGATTCACCACAAAGTTCATTAAAATTTATATGATTTATATGATTTCTTTTGCAGAAACTTTCCAACTATCCATTAAATGCTTTGAACTTGGTCTTGCCAAGTCGTTTAGCTAGCAATCACAGGTATTTTAGCATATTCCTGTAACATATGCCCCAATATACTGGGATTTTTTTTGCCCTAACACTAACCAATCACTCCCACACAATTTCATTTAAGTCATGGTTTTCAGTATTCTTAAGTTCTTTCTTTATTTTACCCATTAGCAGAAGTTTTCCACCGCTTCAGAATTTCCATTTTCCTTAGAATCTCGTAAACTTGAGTTTTGCCTACGTGGAACACCATGATCTGCTTTACACTCAATCTTTCTCTTTTACAAGCATAAATCATGTTCCAATGTGTAAGGATTATGATACAATGAAGCACAAAATTAATATAATTTTGAGTCGAACTAATACTCAATGCTCCATTTATTGCTAGTATTTACCAAGAACACATTTCGTTAGGATCTTTCTAACATCATCAGCTGTTGTCAACTAATGGACGTTTGTTTGGTGAACCCATTGGAGGCGACAGGTGTATCTCTGTCGGTATCTTGATGAACTGGAAGTTTGGGTTTTTTTCAATGGTAGTGTCGAAATTAAACAATTTTCTTTCCTATTTCTTTATGAAGACTTTTTCCCACGTGGTTAATGCAGCTGGACCTTTGACACTTTTTAATAAGTGGATTTCTTGTTCTATATCATGATTCTCCTTCCAAAATTGGTAGGCTACCGCCGATTTATCTATTTCTTTGTTCCTGATACTCCTAAAATGCTCTTTAAGCCTAAAAAAGGAACTTGAACATTAGGGTTAAAGAGCATTTTAGGAACATCAGGAACAAAGAAATAGATAAATCGGCAGTAGTGTACCATTTTTGAAAGGAGAATCATGATATAGAAAGAGAAATCCACTTATTAAAAAGTGTCCAAGGTCCAGCTGCATTAACCACGTGGGAAAAAATCTTCATAAAGAAATATGAAAGAAAATTGTTTAATTTTGACATTACCTTTGATGAAACCCCAAACTTCAAGTTCATCAAGATACCGACAGAGATGCACCTGTTGCCTCCAATGAGTTCACCAAACCAACCTCCATTAGTCGACAACAGCTGATGATGTTAGGAAGATCCTAACGAAATGCATTCTAGGTAAATACTAGCAATAAATGGAGCATTGAGTATTAGTTTGTTTCAAAATTATATTTATAAATCATATGTTTGGAGGAATTTAGTAACAGTGATGTCAAAATTAATCGTAAAACTATTTGTAGTCTGTATATTGACACTCGTCACTTACTTTTCTTATATTATTGAGGAACTAGTTTCAAAGGCTATTGGAAAGAGGTTGAAAATGGAGGCAATGGCCTTCGAAACTAGTTCCTCAATAATATAAGAAAAGTAAGTGATGAGTGTCAATAAACCGACTACAAATAGTTTTACAATTAAGCATAAATAATTTTCACTCACGTGCTAAGTTCTAGTAAATCCTTATTTGTGTAGCCATGGTGACTAGGAAGCAAACCACCACCTTTTAAGTTTAGAGGTGTACTGTTACGTACTGTTACTTAACTATACAAGGGTCGATTGATAAGTCTGGGGCCTCATATAGAGATGGGCCAGTTTGATGGGCTCCATAATTACAGGTCAATAGCTTGTTTAGTTTTTGAATGAAAGCATTTTAAACAACACAAGTGTAGAGATTTCACAAAAATGGAGCATTTGGAAAAACGAACAGTGATTAAATATTTCCATTTAACTTAATGCTTAAAGAAATCAAGGAGGGTATGGGCTTTACTTGAAAGACTTTGCCCCTTCATATACAATAATTAAAAGGTGGGTTGCAGAGTTTAAAATGGGACGTACGAGCACTAGTGATGAGCCTTGCTCTGGATACCCATGGGAGTCACAACTCCAGAGATCATTAAAAAAATTCATTGTTTAATACTGGAAGACTGCAGATTAAAGTTGTTTGAGATAGGAGAGATTGGAAACATATCAGAAGAATGTGCAGGTAATGTTTTAAGCATTGTTTTGGAATTTTACAAGGTCTGTGCAAGATGGGTGCCACATTTGTGGACACCTGATCACAAGTTGCAAAGAAAAACTGTTTCTGTTAAGATTTGGAGCTCTACATTAAAATCCCAGTTAATTTTTGAGATGGCTTATTAACATGGATGAAACTTGGCTACATCACTACACTCCAGAAAGTAAATCACAGTCAAAACAGTGGTTGGCACCAGGAAAACCAACTCCAAATAAAGCAAAGTCAATTTTGTTAGCTAACAAGTTTATGGCAAGTTTTCTGGGTTGCAGAGGGATTTAGGTTTATTGATTACTTGGGAAAGGGTAAAAGTATCACTGGTGACTATTATGCAAGTTTACTGCAATGTTTAAGTGCTGAGGGGAAAAGAAAAAGACCTCATTTGGCAAAGAAAAAGATCTTGTTTCTGTATGACAATGTTCGGGCCCATCGTTCAGTCCTACAATAGAAAAATGTGCGAATTGAAGTTTGAATTGCTTGAACATCCACCCTATTTCATCAGATCTACCACCCAGTGACTAACCAACTGTCCGCAAACCTCAAACAATTTCTTGGGGGACGAAGATTTCTCAGCAACGAGGAGATCATTGATGCAGTAAACAGCTGTTTTGAGGACCATGATAAATTGCACTACAGAGATAACATAAGCCAGGTTGCTACAGCCCATGTAGGGCCAGGACCTGCCAACTTGACTGCCGGCCTCACGCTCACATATGCAAAGTAGAGGTGGGTGATCATACAACCGATACAGGGAGGAGGTCTGGTCAGCATCTCAGCATCCCCCAGCCGGAATGTTGGCTTCTACGACCAGGGCCGCTTACCTATCGGAAGCTCCTGAATTTCCTCATGATGCTGAGTGGGCACCGGTCCTATACCCAGGACTTAAAATCCGCACCCGATGGGCTGCTTTCCATGGCAGGGAGCCAAGGCATGCTGCCTTAGCCCACTGTGCCACAGCGCATGATGCACTACAGAGATGGTTTAATTAAATTAGAACACCAATACGACAAATGTTTTAGCCTTTCTGGTGATTATGTTGAGAAATAAAGAAAAAAGAATTTAAATTTTGTTTTTATTGTGAGGCCCGGGACTTATCAGCCGATCCTCGTACATGAAGGATGATTATGACAGGTTTCTCACTATTCATACAGTCATCAGCACATCCCCCTCCTAGATAGGTTAGGTAGCAGCAATATGGCTATGTTTCAACTGAAACATCATGTACTTAAAGAAGATAATGCACATTTTCACTGAGTGCCTTAAAATTTTCTAAACTCTGGAAATTTTCCATTAAAATGCATACTTTGATTTCCGTTGTCTGCATAAGACAGTTTCCTTTTAATAAAGGGAAGTTTGCATGTTTTTCACCCCAAAACTCATTGGACCATGAAATATATCAGTTTAAGACAGATTTCCGCTTAACCATGGTCCATTGAAGACAGATTTTACTGTATTGTAATCTAGTTACATTTTTCTATATTGGCTAAGGGCTAGACGACATTGCTGTAAGTCTAGATTGGTTGTACACAAAGAAACAGAATTATTGTGAATATTTTTTCTGTGAAACAAACTCCAACTGAAAATAAATAAAATCTTTGAACTTTTAAATTAAATAAGGTTTGATTTGGCAGGTAACAAAGTGGGAGTTGTACAATGATCAACAATAAAATCTTTATTCTAAGATCAATTTTTAAAAATACTTTGTGAGCAGAATAATGCTCTCTTTAAATATATAAGCTTAATTTTGGTTGGTTACTATATAATTTTGAGGCCAATCAAATTAAATGCGGAGCTCAGCTTATGGTGCAGAATGGAGTTTCTCTGGTGCTATAAGCCTTGTGGTGGAACCGATATTGCCCAAAGCAGTAACACCCTTGGAAGATTTATTTTCAGGATTTCTAGTCATTGCAAGCTATTGGCTTCCTACATTCAATGAAATGAAACAGAAGCACAGAAACTTGTCTTTATGAATCTAATAATACCTAATGAACATTTACATAAAGGAAATGTCAGCAAATATGTCTTAATTGAATGCAGAATAAGTATATAAACAAACCTGACTTGCAGCCATTGATAGCCAATATATATTTTATCCAAGAATGGTTAACATAAACCAGAGTTGTGGTTGTATTTTCACTCGAACCTCATTAGATCAAAGTAGGAATGGGACCACGATACTCTCTACACTTAATGATACTAAAGTATGTCTGATATTCTTTAAGTTAATCGGTGGAAGTTAATCATTTCTTCACACTAGCCATATATAGGCTAAGGTTTTAGATATATAGAGTCAACCTGAAAAATTCAGTGCCATGGCCGGGATTTGAACCACAGATCTCCTGGTTTCCATCCAGTCGCTCTTACCCATTGAGCTACAATGGCCAACGTGCCGTCCTGACATTAAATTCTCCAATTGACTATATATTTTCCTGGTAAACCACTAGGGCTCTCGTATTCGAGATACACTGCTTGTGGCGATTTACTGTTGTAAGTACTTGAGTCCCAGGCTTCATCATTTAACTCTTATTATTTAAGTTAATTGATGGAAATTAATCATTTCTTCACACTAGCCGTATATAGGCTAAGGTTTTCGATATATAGAGTCAACCTGAAAAATTCAATGCTATGGCTGGGATTAAAACCACGGATCTCCTGGTTTCCGTGAAATACTTTTGAAATTTTAAATTCAGCATTTCTGAAAGTAATGTTTACTTAATGCTAGATAAGAAATGAAAGAAGTAGAGACTGTTATTGCCTCGTGGATTCCCAAAGAGTTGCTAATATATCTTGACTGCATTTTCTGTGAGGAATGAATGCAACAATACGTACACTCCTATATCTAAATGAAAATATGCAAAAAAAGGGGGAAAGAGAAGAGTTACTCATGTAACATGCAATGTTAACTATATGGTTAATGAAGCTGATTTAATTGATGCACTAAATCTTTTTCTTTTTTATAATGTTCTCCAATGTTATGTCATATCACATAATGAATGAAATGGTGAAATGATGCTCAAATGAACCCAGGATCCGTAGAGCTTAGGGTTACCAGACATTTGTTTTTCAGGATAAGGGAATCCAAATCAAAGTATCAGCTACCCAACGTCGGTAGAGCAACTGCCTGCTGTAAAAGGGGTCTCAGGTTTGATCCCCGGCTAGGGATAGGGATTTAACTCCAACCAAGATGATTCCCCATCTTCCCCAGATTCTGGAAGTACGAATGAGAGTGTGAATGTGTATGTGATCTAATGATTAAAAAATCCAAAGTACCAGCAACCCAGCGTCTACGAGTTAACACCATTGGCAATAGGCGATATGTTCCAAAGAACAGCCGCTGATATGACCATTGCTTCTTGATACAATTAGGACTCAAAAGTTCAGTATTGAGCAGCCTAGTTTAACTTACAATACTGCATCAATTTTTTGGGCAACGTAAGGGTAGTGGGCTGGAGCCTTGTGTTTTGATTCCATGGGATGCGCCCGAGTTCGGATTGAGGGATGCAGATTTTATGTCCAGGATATTAAACCGGTGCACTATCTCATTACGAGTATTGGTGATACAGATTGCATCTTGAAGGTTAGATGGTTGGAAGTAGAGTATGCCATAATGTTTGTTTTACTAGGTTTTCGCATAGAAATTGCAACTTAAAATTGACGGTTGAACTTCCCGATCACTCCCTGCAATATTTCCATACATAGTTACTGGGACTGAACTGCCTAACTGTTTTTAATTTTTGAGTTATTCACTTGAAAATTGTCATTTTAATATGAATAAATAAAAAATACTGCGAGAAAAACTTGAATCTCTAGCTAAAATAGTTTCTCATATAGTTAAATATCCCTAATAAGAGATAAATGCATTTTTAAAAAAATCCCTTATATGTATTAGAGAAATTTAGTAGTAACATTTTCTGATATTTTAGTATAGCGAAAATAAATGGCCTAGGGGAGCGTGCGTGGTAGTGGTGGATGATTCTATATTGGAGAGGGGTTTTCTCTGGGTTCTCCGGTTTCCACTGCCATTCATTCCATCAGCTGCTCCGTAATCACCTTTCCTTTCATCCATAACACCATTTCATATCCTCTTCGCCCCCAAATCGAGTGTCGGTCTGATCCTTCATCCTCGCTAACCTCTCAGATTCAGAGTTCCTCTGCTTCTCGAACTCAGGCAGCCTCTAACAAGGGAACTATCACTGTACTCACGCCACTGCGCACCTGACAGTTTGATGGTATAATGCCTGCTGTATATAAACCATGTATCCCAAACATCTGTTACGAAGTAGAACCTCAACGTCTGAAATTGAAGCCTGGAGAGTGCCAAATGCTGCTAGACATGCCTCGTCAGCTCTATTGCGGGTGTGGGGGACGGTGCTCCTTACGCATGCCTGTGTAGACTCTACTCGTCAGGGATAAACATTTTTCCTGTACAATACTGTGTTATTATGCCTATATGTTCCTACGTATTCTAGACTCATTTTCGGGTACTTACAGCTATACTCCACATCTGATTTTTGGCACAGAGGCCCCACATAGAGCACAGATGATGCCATTGAACTTTCAAGCATAGTGATGGTTTCCTTATACATATGTATTATTTTATCTTGACAGGAATCCTGCGCGGTAGGGATGAGTAGCAACTGTGGTGAGGATAGTGCACCTATCGCCACAATGCGTCACACGCGTAAGATTACGTGAGGAGAGTGCGGTGGATAAGTTGTCTAGAAACAAATTTCACTCTCGAAGCCAGTATTGCAGCTCTTATAAACTAAGTTGTAATTCTTACTATGGTAGTAATATCCACGCTTTTGTTGGATCTTAAATAGTACATAGGCATTTGGAACAAAACCCTGTTCTCCTCCAGCAGGCACGATAAACAACTGTCGGCCTTATGTATGTGCTGTATTTATATAAGTTTCATCCATATAAACTATATAAACTTCACTTCAATATCTCCGAATATTTCGTAAATACTGAAGCCTTTTTGCACGTTTGGTGCGATGTTCGATTAAAATTTGTCTGTCACGCTTAGTGTTTTTTTTTTCAAATAATCCTAACTTCAAAAGAACTCTTCTTAATGTTCAGACACTGCCTTGGAAGTCAGTAGAATTTTTAGCTTCATAAGCACTTTCTTCAAAGTTGGTCTTTGTTTATCTGTGCTTCAAAAATTATTCATAGTTCGCCTAACTACTTCTGAATTAAAACATCCAAATCAGATTTTGTGCATGTTCTTAATCTTTGTTTACTGGGCATAGAGAAGGACGTTGTTGCACTAGCACCAATGGCTTTTCTTTCCTTAATAACTCTCCTAAACTGCTTTCAGAGACAACTGTTGCCTCAGATACCCTTCCCCAGATTTTTTATAGCTGACCCAGACCATTGTTCCTTTTTTATAAATCTATGGATATTGATTATTAATTATCGTATTTTAAATATATCATTTTATTTCCTAATGTGCTGCTAGGAGGCGTCATTTATAAATGCTCTCTTGGAACCAGGAGACAAGCACATTTTGAAACAAGCTGTAGTGTTACCGAGTAGCTCTGCACGTGTTTAGTTGCTCGCAACTGGTACGCAACTGACCTGCCCTCCCCTCCAGTTGCAACCGTTCTGAGGTGGACTCGTCCAGATAGCACTGCGCATCGCTCTGCACTTTTCAAGATAAAAAAATACATCTGTACCTGTGTGCGCACATTGATTACTAAGGTGTATGCGATCCGATGTCTGATCATCAATTTTACTCGAAGTCCGAAACACACACAAACTTAAAGCCCCAAATATGTACTACTTTAATCTGCCAGGCCTCACATCGTTCTATTGGGCGCGGGAGATGTATTCAGTAATCGAATTTTCCCGACTTACATTCTGGAACGGTATCTGCGTAGTAATTAGGACTCGACTGTGGCTTCGTGACGCCTTCGACGTCAGCTAGTAGTTGGCATAAAGGCAGCATCACTCTGCCCTTCCAACCAATAGACAACAGAGGCGCAGCGATTACGCCACTCATACTCGAGTCTCCCACAAAAGATGGCAATGGCGACAACGTGACAGTATGTCAGAGACACCCAGATACATCATGAACATGGACTTACTATTATCTCTGCATACATTCATTCTCACGCTCAAATTATTCAGTATCTTCATTTGGTACGTGATTCAGCTTACTTCTCTCTAGGATGAAAATCTGATGCGATACTCCGGATCAAGAGTCGGACACCGAAGAAATTTCTGTTTTCTTCTGGAAGTAATTTCGAAGACTTTCAGTGAACCAGCATGGTTTTTTTAACAAGAGAAAAGGACAGGAGGAGAGAAAGAAAAGCCAACAAGAGTTCAGGTAATAGAGGGGAGAAGGTCAGGAAAATAGCGGAGTCCCGCAACAGCACCTCCGTTAGTCACGGTTGATGCTAAAATATCTGCAGGAAAGGGTGCACAGGACAGGTTGGCTTTCCTGGTTCATGGCCATGACACGAGGCCCTGACCATAGCTAGTGTAGTAGGGTGGGATGAGAAGGTTGAAAACGAAAGAAGGGATAAAGAGAGGAAAGTAAGTTTATTTTATTGTTCTTGCTGTGCATCGGGGTGCTTAGAAGGGCTTGTGACACCTAGCGGCGTCGGGATCGGTGTGTTGTTTCTATGGCGGAGTCGGTGTGGCAGTTAGTGACGCTGGAGCTTAGGGAGTCAATGCAGTTGTGTAGCTTTATGAAGTCTTGCTGAAGTAGGTCTGTGTCATAAGATGAGTTGGCCAGGGCGACCTGAAGGTCTGTCAGTTTCTGATGGATTTGCTCCAAGGTTTGGAGAATGTCCTTTTGGATGGTCTGGCTTGTTGAGCTGCTGTCCTCCAACTTCTTCAGGAGCTTCTGGTGAACTTAAGTGGTCCTGACGAGTTGGGTTACCTGTTCCTGAAGTGAAGAGTTCTGCTGGGTAATTGAAGTTATTGTGTCCTGCGTGGGTTTGGTTGTGTTGATGAGCTGATCAACGGTCGACTGGTGATGTGAGTTGAGTGCAGTGAGTTGTCACCTCTTCCAAACTCCCGAGGCGAGAGCCCAGGTTCAGCACCTCAGAGTGGAGACCCTGGAGGTCCTTAGCAAGGGGTTGGAGTTGTTGGCGGCTGCTACGTCAGTGAGTTTAGTCTCTATGTCGCCTATTCGTGTGTGTAGGCACTGTATCTCAGCTCGGAGATTCTGCAGTAACTCCTTAACTGTGGTGATGTCTTCTGCGGCGATGCTGGCTGAGGGAAGGTTCTCCCGGCCAGTGTTGCTGGAGGCGCGGGAAAAGAACGGGCACTGCGCCTGCCCCGTGAAGTGGCCGAAACCACTGCAGGTTGCGCAGTACTGGTGGCGGCGACGGAGGTCGCGTTGGCGGCAGTCTCTGGTGAGGGAAGACGCACCGCAATAGTGACAGCGTGGCGGTGCTGAGCAGGATGCTGCTGTGTGCCCGAATGTGCAGCAACGACGACATGGAGCAGGCCGCTCAGTCCTGCCGGGCTCGATTTGTAGACGCTGCCCTAGTAAGAGCAGGCCACTCCGCAAGGCACTGTCGTAGCCTGCTGCGTCAGCGAACTTTTTCTAATACTATCCGATCTACCTCCCCTTCCCAGATAAAATATACATAAAAAATGTGGATCAGACACTGTTTTACACCGTGCAAGTCAAAAAGAAATGAATCATATTTACACAACCTCGAGGGGAAGTATATACGGCATAGGGACGTATAGTATACCATTGTGACCGAAAGATGTGGCTAGGTGTTTGGCATTTGGGAGGTCTTTAGTTCAATTCCGGTCGACCGCCCACTTTAACCTAGTCGGTAGATGAATACTTGATGGTTTCTCATCTGCCTTGATGTGCCTTTTACGAGGGAAGATCAAATATAAACGGGAATTTGAATATAATGCTGCTCTTGGTAACACTTTTGAGGAGAGACTACGTCAGTATTGTCACGAGGCTGCTCGTAAGTGAACGTCGAGAGAGAGGGAAGCGTTGAGTGAAAGAGACAAATACCGCCCAAGCCACGCCAAAAGAGAGAGCAATAGAGGGAGAAAGAGACGGAGGTGGTCTGGACGATTCTCGCTCCGCCGCGAGGGTCCGTGAGGCTTCGTGTCACTTCGTCAGATTTCGAGAAACGTCGAGAACAGCTGCTCGTGTATAAATAGAAGTTCGTTGGGAACCGAAGTGGAGTCCTACGTCACCCTCTTGAGGATGCGGAGAGACTCCCTACCATCCGACCTAGCAAAGTCCAAGGCGCATTCCAGCGTCTCAAACCAAAGAAGGCGGCGGGGCCGGACGGGCTGACTCCCCTAATACTCCGCCATCTTCCCTTCAATGCGGTTCTTTTCCTGACTAGGATTTTCAATTTGTGCCTCGCCCTTGGGTACTTTCCACGAGAGTGGAGAGAGGCCCGGGTGATTTGCATATTGAAAACTGGGAAGAATCCGGTACACCATTCCAGCTACCGATCCATTAGCCTCCTTTCCACCCTCTCGAAAGTTCCCGAGAGGCTAATTCTTGCTCGCTTGTCCCCAATATTGGTAGACATTCAAGCCATTCCTGACCACAAGTTTGGTTTTCGTCCTGGGCACTCGACAGATCAGCAGTTGCTGCGTGTGGTGGAAACCGCTGCCCTGGGTTTCCAGGAAGGCACCTTCACGGCCGCAGTTTCGCTGGATGTCGAGAAGGCCTTCTCTACGACATGGCATGCCGGACTCCTATACAAAATGATCCATCTGGGGCTCCCAACACAAATGATCAACATCCTACACAGCTTCTTGCGACATCACTCATTTAAAGTCTCAGTCGCGGGGAAAACATCAACACTAAGGCCAGTGAGAGGCGGAGTCCCCGAAGGCTCTGTACTGGCCCCTACACTATTCAATGTCTTTATGGCAGATTTCCCAACAGAGCCACGAGTCGTAATGGCACAATACGCTGACGACGTGTTTCTGTTCTGCAAGGACAAACACATCCTCAGAGCCTTCAACCCTATTCAAAGAAATCTCCTCGTAACAAAACAGTGGTGCCGGCGTTGGCGGATGTCCGTAAATCCGGACAATAGCCACGCCATACTTTTTACAAAGCACCACACCCCCGCAGACTGCCCCAATTTCAGCTACCGAGGTCGAAGGATAGAGTGGTCTAACTCTGTCCAGTACCTAGGAGTAAACTTGGACAGAGGTCTAACTTTTCGCCGACACATCAGGGACCTTTCGGCGAAGGTACAGGGAGCAATTGCTTCCCTGTACCCAATGCTGGGGTCGACCTCGATGCCAGTCTGCATGAAGTTATATCTCTTCGGAGCGCTGGTAATCCCGGTGATGCTATATGCCTGCGAGATCTGGGGCATGGCAGCAGACAGCAGGATAGCATGGCTTCAACGTGCACAGAATAGAGGACTATGGTCTATCTATTCTGTGGGACGTTATTTCCCTACCAGGTTGCTCCACGAAGCATCGGGTCTTCCATACGTGGAGGATGAAATTAGGCGCCGGGCTTCAAAATTATACGCAAGTTTACCATCACATAGAAGCGCCCTTGTCAGATCATTGGGAAATTATGACCCCACTAGACGCCGATCTAGACTGCATCGGGTCCCCCGTATGGCATGCGGGCACCCTAGATAACCCAGGAGCTAATCCTATCAGCAGCTAAAGCTGAGCTCCTCATAATTCTTCCAAGCTGTTTGGCATCTAAATTTATCCCCAACTGAACATAAAACAAAAATAAAGAAAAAGAATTGGGTGCTAAGTACTGCATCCTCCCCTTCAACCCGAAGGTACTTCGGTAACCTCTAAATTAACTCCCAACCAAAAAACCTACATCACCTTCATCCTACAAAATTCAATTCTAATCCTACCTGCGGTAAAACCCTTAATAGGTGGGCACGCATGGGTGGCAGACGGACTTGAAGATTGCAAAAGTGTGTGTTACGTCATTCTGCAGAGTTGTAAAAGTGTTTTTCTACGGAAATAAAGAGCAATTTTGAATTTCTGCAACCGGGACGTTTAATTTCATGAACATAAAAAGTCACAGAATATTGTTGGGGGTATCTCGAGAGGGGGTATTGCGCACGCGCGCATCGCGGAGAAGAGGGCTGCGTCAGTACGCCATGAGTGAGTAAGAGATGCACACGTCTGTTGCGCAACGCATCGTCGTCAGTTTTCTTGCAAAAAGGGGCACCAAACCATCAACAAATTTGAGACAGCTCCGCGCACTCTTTGGGGAAGAAACACTTTCACAGAACGGTGTGTATGAGTGGGCTAACATTTTTGTGGCGGGAAGAGAAGCTGTAGAAAATTAACCTCATAGGAGGAGATAGCGGACAAGCATTACTGCAGACAATATTGTTGCCATTTGTGACATTATTGAAGAAGGTTGGCGCATAAAATTATCCGAAATTGTTTTTTCCCTAGGAATAAGTTAGGGAAGTGTTCATACAATCATCCGAGATGAACTTCATTACAGAGAATTGTCTGCCAGGTAGGTTCCTCGTCCCTCAACCAGGAACAAAAGACGTTGCGCCAGGAAGTTTCTTAGAGACACCTGCGTCGCTTCGAGGAGGAAGGAGAAGATTTCTTGAATATCATTGTGATTTGTGATGAAACGTGGGTGCCTTATTACACTCCAGAATCAAATCAAGCAAGCGTGGAGTGGCGGCGAGGAGACGAAGCAGGTCCGGTGAAGTTCAGAACACGCCCATCTGATGGAAAGGTGCTTGCAACTGTTTTATGGGACTCCGCGGGCATTTTGCTGGTGGATTTTCTTCACGAACAAAGGACAATCAATGCAGCCTATTACTGTCACATTTTGAATGAAGCAAAGACTGCATATCGCAACAAGCGACGCCGACAACCGATCCGAAGTGCCATTCTTCTCCATGACAATGCGAGTCTCGTAGGGGAGGGAATCCGTCCCCTTCAGCTGCCGTGGTGCGGGCGCTGCGGACCCCTAGCACTCGTGGTACCTCTGACGTTACTAGCGGAACCTTGGGCTGAACTACCGAGCCCCTCCCGTAGGGGAGTTGTTCGGATTGGGTTGGACTCGAGGAGGCAGTGGTTCCCGATACCCGTTGGAGATCGGGTACGTCTCCAGACGGAGTTGAGGGAAGCCATATATTCCCACGTACTAGCCAGCATAGCTAGTACAGATGTATTTTTTATCTTGACAGGAATCCTGCGCGGTAGGGATGAGTAGCAACTGTGGCGGGGATAGTGCACCTATCGCCACAGTGCGTCACACGCGTAAGATTACGAGAGGGGAGGGCGGTGCATAAGGTTTCTAAAACAAATTTCATTCTCGAAGCCAGTTTTGCAGCTCTTATAAACTAAGTTGTAATTCTTACTATGGTAGTAATCTCCACGCTTTTGTTGGATCTTAAATAGTACATAGGCATTTGGAACAAAACCCTGTTCTCCTCCAGCAGGCATGATAAACAACTGTCGGCCTTTCAATATCGCTGTAGAGTCCCTGTAACGTATTTCACTCCAGGCATATGGTCCAGCATGTGCTGTATTTATATAAGTGTCATTAATATAAACTATATAAACTTTACTTCGATATCTCCGAATATTTCGTAAATACTTAAGCCTTTTTGCACGTATGGTGCGATGTTCGATTAAAATTTGTCTGTCGCGCTTAGTCTTTTTTTTTTTTTTTTTTTTTTTTTTTTTTTCAAATAATCCTAGCTTCAAAAGAACTCTTCTTAATGTTCAGACACTGCCTTGGAAGTCAGTGGAATTTTTAGCTTCATAAGCACTTTCTTCAAAGTTGGTCTTTGTTTTTCTGTGCTTTAAAATTATTTATAGTTCGTCTAACTACTTCTGAATTAAAACATCCAAATTAGACTTTGTGCATGTTCTCAATCTTTGTTTACTGGGCATAGAGAAGTTCGTTGTTGCACTAGCACCAATGGCTTTTCTTTCCTTAATAACTCTCCTAAACTGCTTTCAGACACAACTGTTGCCTCAGATACCCCTCCCCAGATTTTTATAGCTGACCCACACCATTGTTCCTTTTTTATAAATCTATGGATATTGGTTATTACTTCTCTTGTTTTTAAATGTAGCACTTTATTTCCTAATGTGCTGCTAGGAGGCGTCATTTATAAATGCTCTCTTGGAACCAGGAGACAAGCACATTTTGAAACAAGCTGTAGTGTTACCGAGTAGCTCTGTACGTGTTTAGTTGCTCGCAACTGGTACACAACTGACCTGCCCTCCCCTCCAGTTGCAACCGTTCTGAAGTGGACTCGTCCAAATACAACTGAGCATCGCTCTCCATCTGTCAAGATATAAAAATACATCTGTATTTAGTTGAGCAGGTCGTTCATTGTTCTCTTCCTCTCTCTCTCTCTCTCTCTCTCTCTCTCTCTCTCTCTCTCTCTCTCTCTCTCTCTCTCTCTCTCTCTCTCTCTCTCTCTCTCTCTCTCTCTCTCTCTCTCTCTCTCTCTCTGGCCAGCTCAAGTAATGGGAAGTGAACTGTTTACATAATTCTCTGTCCTCCCCCGTTGAATTCCTATACCTGGAAGTTTTATTTGTAATGTGCGCTGGTGATGCTTCGTAACTGTTCCACTTGAACGCTAGGGTCATAGGTGAGATAAAAGAGAAAGTGTATTCTGTGTTAAGAGCTCGTGAGGATTGGTTCCGATCTCATAATTGTTGTACAAGGTTACGTCCACCATGTCGAAAGAACATTTGCCGACTTTATACAGGTTGTTTCAATACGACACCGAACGATTATAGCCGTTTCGTAGTTTATAACTTAACTAGTCCGAATTTCTGTGTCGCAGCTTCGAAGTTCTGTTAGGTATAATTTTATACAACATTAAATATTACATATTTTGTGATTAGGCAGCGCAGGAAACACTGGTGTGCGGACCTCAGAACTTGTTATTGGGACGCACCAGCCATGAAAACAAAAGCATTACTCCTTGCTCTTTATCAGTGACCCTAGCCTACCTTTCAGATAATGGGGCAAAGGACAGTTATTTGTGAAAAGGTCGACTAATAACTCGGGCAGTTGAAGGTTGCTCTTCAGTGTAAAACTACACATTCCGTCCTAACAGAGAGGATTTTGCGTGTACTTAGATAGCAAATCCAAGCAATAAGGAGCGCTATACGAACGCCGAAATGACTGATATGGTTTTGATGGATGTAAGAGCTGAAGGAAGTTCAACGAACGCATGATTAATTTAGTTTCATTAAAAATATGAATTGTAAAAGTAGTTACTTCAGAGCATTTTGTTATGATCTTAACTGTACAATACTTTCAACCACTTACTGTAAATATCAACAGCTTCCTTTTCGGCTACAAATACTTTATTTAGTATTATCAAACACGTGAAATAAAATGCTCGTCTCATTGTATACGCCATTTAGTTTTGGTTAATCTATCTACAATTCTTTGATGTTGTTTTCTGTTCTGTTTATCATTTAATGGTTCTATCCTGGACCTCACTAACATTAACTTCCCTCTAAAAGGTATAAGTTGCATATGTCCGCCAGCTTATTTGCCATCATGGACTGCTATAACGAAATTTTGGAACACGTTAAACACTCATAAGCAATAATTAAGTAATAACTTAATTCTTAAAAGTAGCAAGCTACTGTGGAGTATGCCGGTATGTTTACAAACAACTACAGTACGCGGCACGGCGTGTGACCTATACCTGCCAACTCCTACAGCGTGAGGCACGCATCGTTGTCCCTGTCACTGTCTAATCCACACTCATTCTGCAGCATTTTTATGCGGCTCTATTGGCGGTAAAAGCTATCTATATGTTTCACATAGAAGCTCTGCAACTACTTCTATATGTTCGTTAGGTGTCATTTTGAAACATCCTATACACTTACGTAAAAAATGAAGCTAGCCACATTGAAGTAATGAATATTACTATTTGTGTTGATGGACTGACGATACCAGCAATGTTTTTTGTGAAATCGATTTCAATTAAAAAAGAAAAATTAACATCATTTTCTTAAGATAAGTGAACTTTTTGTTTCAAATAGTTATATTTGTGTAACTCCCTGTATACTGTTTACAGAAACAGGATCTTTGGTGTGGTGTTTGGTGGACATCTTACGAATCAATACTGTTGAGAAGAATAGACACGTTTTTTTTCAAAATAGCGTGGCTGTATATTTAGAAACTTTTAACCCATTGTATGTCACAAATGTCTCAATTAGAATGTCGCACACAGTTTTGATAGTTGTTTACAAATTCTCTAGTGCTCGAGTTTATCGTGATTTCCTTCTTTGATTTTTTTTTTTTTTGTCAGTTACGTCTTCCAACGTTAAGTCATATCGGACGATGAATGGAATTGGTGAAATGATTTTAGTTAATTGATGGAAATTAATCATTTCTCCACACTAGCCGTATATAGGCTAAGGTTTTTGATAGAGTCAACATGAAAAATTCAATGCCATGGCCGGGATTTGAACCACGGATCTCCTGGTTTCCGTCCAGTCGCTCTTAACCTTTGAGCTACCATGGCCAACGTGCCGTCCTGACATTAAATTCTCCAGTTGAGAATATTTACCCAGTACTTTCGATAGTAAGTCGCCACAAACAGTGTATCTCGGATGCGAGAGCCCCTAGTGGTCTCCGGGGAAATAGGAGATCCGTGGTTTAAATCCCGGCCATGGCATTGAATTTTTCATGTTAACTCTATCTATGGTGAAATGATGCTCAAATGAGCACAGGGTCCATAGAGCTTAGAGCTACCCGACAATCGTCTTTCAGGATAAAGGAAAACCCCGGAAGAAACCTCTAGGTTACTCACTCTGACTCAGATACAAACTCGGGACCTCCTGAACGTGAGGCAGACACGCTGCTACCAGGGTACCGAGGTGGGCCTTTCTTTGATTGCATAGTTAAATGAAAAGAAACCTCCATTCAGAATTTCACACACATAACACTCTCCCTTTATACATTTTTCACTATCAAAACCGTGTAATTCTGTTTTATAGAACTGTCAAATAAACGTTTTCCTGGTCTAGTGAACTAGAAGACATTGACGCCAACGGGGTAAACAAATCAGTCGCAATCTATACTGACAGCCAAGTAACCTTCCATCTACTAAGGGAAAACAAGAAACAAAATGCCTGATAGACAGAATCCAGAAGATTGTGACACACCTATACCAGCAACATTGGGAACTACACTGCACTTGGGTGAAAGCCCACGTTGAAAATGAAGGCAACGAAACAACGGGCCTTTTGGCCAAACAAACCACATGCAACACAAGTAGAAACAACATCCAGCAAAACACCGTTTAATGCGGTCAGAAGACTAACTGATAAGAGTGTTGAAAGATGGGCAACAATGTGGCAAACTACAACCAAACGTTTGATGTGTTGGGGTTCCAACAGTGTAGGAAAGACAAAAAAACGTATCCGGTATTAATAATATGTACAACTTACATCTTGGGTGTTGTAATATTAATACCGACTGCTTTAATTACACAATTGATCGAAGTTTATAAACAATTACATTTTGGCTCTGTGCTATGAGAAAATATATAAAACTTCAACTTGTTTATCTGAAGGTCAGGCATGTTATAAAGTAAATAAAATAAAACGTAAAGTAATTTTCTCTGCAAATTAGAGGAGACCCATTCTGAACAAAATTACGTGGACATATTCCGACACTTTCTGTTTCGTTTTTCTTTAACTAGTTTATCAATGTCAGGAGGTAATATCTGGGAAATTTGTAATCGAAGGCTGCATGTTAGATTGTGATCCGACAAGGTACTTCGGGGTTTGGACTTAACTAATTTCATAACAGAAAAAAAAAAAAAAAATTGTTCGCACACAAATATCGAGCCAAACATACACAATGTCCGTGAGGCAAATGAATACAGCCTCGGAAATCTGGACATTCTTGTAAAAATCAGCTAAGTCTTTCTTGTGTGTATATTTGTCCTTCAATAATTCGTCACATTGTAAATTTAACGTTCCATTTGGTACGTGTCAGCTACATTGTCATTGAGTGCGCTACACCATACTGAACCCTCAGATTTCAATTCAATTCAATTCCAGGCTGGCAGGCTGTTTGGAACAGCATGAGGGGTGGTCAAATCGTGTACCTGGTCTGGAAAGAGCTTTACCACGTAGTGTCGGGATGTGGAAGTTGCAGGGTGACGGGTGTAATTTAAGTGGGTGTAGAGAAGGGAGGTAGCTTGTTGCTCCTCGAGGAATGATGAACCGGGTGCTACAGACAGCGTGCACCGCTGGTGGATTAGTTAATAAACTTGGAAGAAGATAAATATAATTTTGAGTTTTCCAGAATAAATTTTGGATAGCTGTAATTTAGTTTAGGCTGGAATGGAGATCATGTGGTTACCGGTAATCACCGCAAGACATGCGGGGTAACCGGAATCGCTTTAAGCGACGCTCACGAGGTACATAATCCCCAAGGGATCTGACTAGGGCGTTCTGGTGATGAGGCAAACTCTCGAAGAATTTTCTCGCCCGGCGCCTAATTTCATCCTCCAGATATCGGAGGGATGAAGCCTCGTGAAGTAGTCTCACGGGGAACCTTGTGCATACAGAATAAATAATCCGAAGACATTTATTCTGTGCACGTTGGAGCAGTACCAGGTTTGAGCCTGCGGCCATACCCCAGACTTCGCACGCATAGAGCATGACAGCGAGGACCAGAGCCATAAAGAGGCGCAACTTTAGGGAAAGAGACATCGCAGACCTAAGCACAGGGTATGGTGATGCCACGGCACCACACGACCGATGCGCTTGCTCCCGGATGTGTTCCCGAAAAGTTAGACCCCTGTCCAGCTTGACTCCCAAGTATTTGATTGAATTCTCCCACCTGATCCCTTGCCCAAAGTAGGTGAATGTGGGGCAATTGGCGGGCCCTCAAATTTTGTACTCACAGCGCCATTTATACAGGCAACTTGGCACTACACTGCTCTTGCCTGACGTCCCGCGCACTGCAGGCCTTGCTCCCGGCTGAAATATACGTCACAACTCTCGAAGGAGACCGGCTTCGGCGCGACAGGGAAACTTTCGTATGACGTCACACAGGCAGTCTGAGAGAGTGGACAGCGTAGCGCAGAAGTTACATTGTTTTGTTAGTGAACTGAATGATTATGAATAAACAGTATTTCACATATGTTCATCATTCTAGACAATTATACTTTAATTAACATAATTATACAAGCAATATTATATTAGAAGGGATTTTATGTCTCGGAACTGATTTTTGGTATGCTCGTACTACTAAGCTATATTACGTTTCTTATAATTACTTACGTATTTATAATATATACCACTTATGTTATTATACTTTTTAGATCTATAAACATAATACTTTAAAGAATAAAGAAATAATGTATAAATGATAAGATACAGTATATCGCTCACCTTCAAATAAAGTTTTCAGAAGACATTTTGAATCCCTTTTTCCTAAAAAAAATTACTTATATTTCTCGCACAATAATTTCAGTTTAATTGTTTATCGAATCAGGAACTATGAATGTAAAATGTTAGGATAATACCTAGAAAAAAAGGTGAGGTAATGAAATAAACAAATGAGAGTTATATGCAATTACACCACTATATGGAGATATTTATACGTAACAAACGTATGAGGTGATCCTTGTATTCTGTCAAACTCCATACTTTAGCATAATTATTTTTACAGATGTTAGTGATAAATCCACAGGTTTAACACTGATATATACACTGAGTATATACAAAGTACAGAATGTAATGTAATCCATCAAAACAGTTTATGGAACAAGTCTTATGATCACAAATAATGCCAAAATTTATGTTTTCAGTTTTTTCACTTTTCTTGTAGTGTCTGAATCACAAGATTTCTCATTGGTCATTTTCACAAAATTACTAATCAATATTTTGTTAACACAAAGAGCAACACTATCCAGTTTCTCAAATAGGGTCTTCTTATGTAAGCATTTACATTCAGTACCAGTATTGTGTACATCTTATCTCAGAAGTTTAATTTTACAAATTTTCTGAACTACAGAGAGCTGTTTCCCAGAGGTTAAGAAATTTTGAGAGTCTCTTGCTAATAATGACATTGTATGCCATGCCAAACCAACAGTGAATACCACTTTGTCTGTGGGTAATGTTAATTTTCCTCTGTCCAAGTCCTTTACAAAGTCATATGAAGAATCCACTTCCACTAGGTCAATATCATTATCATAATTTTGTTGGGTAGGTAACAGTTCTTTCAAATTTACAATACCATTATGAGCAGCAAACAACACAGTATTTTTAAATCTCAATTTCCTCTCATTTTCCAATACCTGTAAGTAAGTTATATAGTAATTTGCACCACTTAGCTGTCTGTATGATCCAAAACGACCCTCCAAATTATCACTCTGAAATTTGCTTAGCAAAATGTAATCTATGTTGTATTTCTCAAATAGATATGGAATGATTTCCAGGAAAGATTCCAGCGTGGTAACCAAGGACTGAAAAGTCTGCAGAGTTAAAGCATTTACTGATGGAACAGACACCCTCCAAATTTTTAGCCAATGACACATTTTACTTAGAAATTCAAATTGCATATCTCTTTGGCTTTTAATGGCCTCTCTGTATGGATCATTGAATCGTTTCCCTTCGAACACACTTTTAACATTAACTATTTTCCACCAGTTAACAATGATATTTAAGAAATTTGCAGTCTCATCAATATTTTCAGAAACACCAAGATCTTTTGTGACATGTTTCAAGGCCACAATGTTATTGTCATTGAAAATTTTCAATGCCAAGCTAACATTCTGCTTCTGAATTGACGATGGATATAACACTTTGGTGGAAAGTGTGTGCCCATATTTAACTAGGTTTTTCTTTTCTTTTTCATACATCAACTGTATTGAGCTGAAAGTATATTGGAGTGATGATTGAAATCAGGAAAATATAAGGTCTTATTTGCATTTCTTTTGGTCTCCCAATTATTTCTGATACATTTTAAAATGTGGACGGTGTCAAATATAAAGAAAAGCCTTCTTGATGAGTCTAGTGGGTGAGTAATGCTAGGCTGCAAAATT
This sequence comes from Mantis religiosa, assembly GCA_030765055.1. Classification (NCBI taxonomy): domain Eukaryota; kingdom Metazoa; phylum Arthropoda; class Insecta; order Mantodea; family Mantidae; genus Mantis; species Mantis religiosa. The sequence goes on from CM060960.1 coordinate 35,348,688, forward strand.
TTATTTGGGGTCATAAGTTCATATGCTTTTCTGTTCACAATATTATTGTCTGCAATTAAACTAATAACTGTAAAACCAATTCTTTCCAACATACCCAGAACTTCTATAATGTATGTCTTCAGCTGTTCACTTGTTAAATTGATAACTGGTATAATGGAAACGACATCAACATATTTAGAAAGTAGTGAGGATATCATGAAGACTTGAGCAGTTTTTGCACATTTCTGAGGATCAGTTGCACTACTGCCATAAATAGCACCTCCTTTAAATGACAGTTGTGGATGAATATATATTTCATCCATCACGAGAGATACTAAGTGTTCATGACTTTTTAAATGTTTAAATCTGTTTTCCAAGTAAGAACTACTTTCCAAGGACAATTCATAGAATGAAATTAGTTTCTGCAGTGTACGTGGGTGTGGAAAAATCAACATATCGCATTTTCTTAGTGCATTGTAGGCAGATGATGAATGGACATACAGAGTGGAAGCAAGAATCATGCATTTGTTGCCATAACGCCTGTTATTCTTTGGAGTCTGTGACAGATTTAATTGCTCTACAATAAACTTCATATGCTCATTCTCATCATGGTATGGTAGAGACTGTAGCAGCTGAATAGCAGATTCTATTTTATCTCTAACTGTGGGTAATATTTCACCATTTTCAATTTGTGTCATAATACTATCCAAAACATTTAATGAATTCAATTTTTTCACATTATTAGTACTAGAAGCATTGATGCAAACGTTGTCCAATACAACAGTATAAGTTAAATCATCTTTGACTGTTATAAAAGAAATGACACAAGGTGTGCCATTGTTTATACCCATTAAACAAATATAAATTGTTCCCTCGTCCTTAATTACTGTCCAATTAGCCTTACTGGAATTGAGTTTTCTTATATCTACAAAAGAAATAATGCTATCTACATTATTTATTAAATCCCTTTCCACATGCTGTTTATTTGATTGAATACTGTCTCGAAATGCCTGGACAAAATTTTCGTCTTCTTTATCAGCAAGACGTTTTATTTTGGGAATCGTTTTAGAACAGTAAGAGGGTGTATTAGGAAATATTGTTGGTACAGCATTTTCTGTGAGTTTAGGGCTTTTTCTTTCATATTCTATCAACTCTCCCTTTGAAGTAGAAATCCTGTCTATTCTTATAACACACGACTCCTCAAAATGCTTTATGCACACAAAAGGATTTTTTAATTTTGAAAAATCCGTCGGAATATGCCGTAGCCAGATCTTACGAAGATTTTCGTCTTTTGGTAGTGAAAATGTTGTAGTTTTTTCACTTTCTGTGTCATAATTTGATCGACACCCAAAGACACTACAACGTCGAGGCATTTTTTACAACTCTGAGTACCTAAAAAGGAAAATAATAGTAATAGTAACATTAACTTGTATCCACCATGTTGTTGAACACAGAAGTTATTATTTCGTTTAATAATGGAGATAATTTTTCTGTACGTTTAAACAAAGATAGAACTATGTAATATCACACGTATAATAAAAGAATAAGCAGAATTTACTAAAATAAATGCTTCAATCTAGATTCAAATGAGAAGATGCAATATGGCATCGAAGCCGTTAGAACGTTCCCAGAGGTTAACTTACAGCCTACTTGAAAACACTACTAAATACATAAAATTTACGAACAAACTGGAATATGTGTTAGCTACATGATAATATAACACTTTTTCACTAACCTGAACCACTAAATATTATTCATTTCACTAGTTAACAAAGTAAAACAAACGTAATATCACACAGACCACACGAACGACATACAGCCCAAAGCCTATACTGTACAGGTTAGGACTGCTATTATCAGCTGATTCAAAGGCACCATAGCCTATCTCTTTCGTTAGCCTCGTCTCGAAGCTGTCTTCCTCTGGATTACAGTAACAAACTCAACCTCACACATAGCTCCACAGTGACAACAGGACATGGCAAAATCGGTGTTTATCTACAACGGTTCCAGATAATCGAAGATCTGGCCTGCAGTTGTAACAGAAATATACAAATAGACCACGTTTAGTACGAATGTGAAGTGCTAAAAACAAATATTCTTACGTTAAGTGGGGACTGGTCAACAAATAAAAGTGAACTAGTGACCAAATACTTAAAACACTTCATTTTTTAAATAGTTTATATTTGGAGTCTCTAATCAAAACATAAAGTGTAACTTGCCTAAAGTATTGGTAACAAAAGACGTATTTAACACACATGTATGTAATATTGTGCTATGCAGTGGAGCATTCAGCAAATAAAATTATTTTTAAATTAAAAAAACAACCTTACACTAGAAACATCCACCACATCATGTAAAGTGTGTAATTAATGCGTGTGCAGTTCGGCTGCCTATTTTGAAAAACCCGTATAATCGAAATTAATTGTTCTTTCACACTAGCCGTGAGTAGGACGCACTATGAAAGGGTATAGCCAGACTGAAAAGTTCAATGCCATAGCCGGGATTTGAACCACGGATCTCCTGGGTTCCGTCCAGCCGCTCTAAACCATAGAGCTACTATGGCCAACGTGCCAACGTGACATTAAATTCTCCAACTGACTCGTGTTTTTCCCGGTAAACCACTAGGAGTACTCATAAACACAAAAGAAGTTCCGTGGTTCAAATCCCGGCTATGGTATTAAATTTTACAGTCTGTCTATACCCTTTCATAGTGCGTCCTACACACGGATAGTGAGAAAGAACAATTAATTTCCATTAAATTTACCTAATAGTGGTCCGAACTATTAAGCCCGGACCTTAAAGTACTTACAGCATAATAAGTCGCCGTTAAGGTAGTTGAGTTGTCTCATGTGTTTATGAGAACTCCTAGTGGTTTACCGGGAAAAGCAAGAATGAGTTGGAGAATTTAATGTCATGTTGGCACGTTGGCCATAGTAGGTAAATGGTTTAGAGGGCTGGACGGAAACCAGAAGATCCGTGGTTCAAATCCCGGCTATGGAATTGAATATTTCTGTCTGGCTCTACTCTTTCAACCCTTATAACCGTTTACAACACCGGCCCTCCTTCTCGCAGACCTTTCTGCAATGTTGCCACCTTTCTCGATACGTCATGGGTATCGTGCGAGGTTTCGTCTAAATAAATTATCTTATGTCCATTACTGCGAAACTTCCTTAGTTTGGACAATATATATATCGCCAAGCTACAATTCTACTGGATTCCATAATAACCCTTAACTTATTCAAAGTGCGGTATTTGAAACCCAGCTCCTTTAGGAGACCGCGCAAAGTGCAGTGCCGATAAGGAAAACCACAAATTTCTTGCAAATGTGTAACCAATTCATCTAAGCTGGGCGCTCTCCCTTTTGCATAGAATCTATAAATTTCTTGGCGAACTAAATCACATGTGAAATTATCGAAACTTGAGAGAAACGTTTCCTTTTGTTTTCACACTTGATCGGCGTCTTTAGTATTCCTTTCGTCACAGTTTTTCTTACTGTATTTCTGTGAATACCCAGAATTTATCAGGTTCATTGCATGACTCCTTACCAAGATTATTTTTCAGCAAATATTTATGTGTTCAAAACAAGAGCTTGAATTTTCTTAGAAACATTTCACGTTATAACTTTGTTTTTTGAGGCTGCTCTAGTAACATAACTCGGCCTAGTTATTCACACTATTGTCATCACTTTGATTATTTTTCACCTGACTGAAAGTTATCTACTACTTCATTTGCATTTATCACTACATTTCCCTCCCACGGTCTCCACATCGTGACACACAACGAATTTCTGCACGTAGTGAAACAGATCAACTAGAAGTTGGAACTTTGGCAGCTGAGACTCTACGTGGAGTAGACATGCGACTGTCACTTCGAGAAAATCAGGGTTGCTATTGGTCCTCAACGACAGTGTTCCATTTTTGAAGTGTGGAGATAGATTTATGACGGTCATTAGTGGGCGGTAGGGCCCGTTTCCTTTGTGAGGCAACTGCACTCACGTTGAGTAGACCGACTTTAACACTAAACTGCTATTATTATGTGCAAAGAAAGCAAATTGGCTTGACTTTATTAACTAACCTCCAACAATCAGTAACATTGATAAAGGAGAGACCCAAAGGTTAAATGATCGACGATGTTCAGTAATTAACAATTCCAACACCAGTCCTACCACCAGTTAGCCCTGCTTTAGGCAGCTACAACCTGTGACCCCGGGAATTACTAGGCAATACACCAATATTCCTGCCAAGGATAGGAAGAGATCTTATTCCACGTCCTGTGGCAACACACAACCATCGTCTCCTGGTCTTACAACCCTTAAACAGATGAGGTAAAACATGAATGTAAATAATTGACGGAAAATTTCTTGAAGAGGGGAACCATTCTCAATCATCCATCAACCAAAATTCCCATGGCCAGAATGGACCTATCGAATGTTAACCTCACACACTACCGCGGAGCCCTCTTGCTCCGTTTGTCTAAGAGGTCCAGAGGTAGTCCTGGTCGGGCGGGGCTATTTTTCTTTTTCCCCGTCCGGGTGTCTTCTGCCGCAGTACCTAGCCGCTTTGCAGCTTAGCCTGCGAAGTGAGTCTGGTATGGTTTTTAGTGATCTGCTGGGGGTAGGTTGTGGTATTGTTTAGAATTTGTGTTTGGATGCCCTTGAGTAGTCTCAGAAGACAGCAGCTTGGCGGTTTTATTGTGTTCTCCCGTTGGGGAAGAATTGGTTTAGTGATTTTGCCCCGTTTTGATTACGGGTAGCATAACGCTTGAGCCATCAGACGTAGAATGAAATTTGGAATTTATGGGGTTTTCCTTGTGATAACCAAGGGGCCCCAAGACGTCTCTGGGGAGTTTGTATGATGGCAAGCGTCTTTGTTCCCTCTGGTCATATCTGCCCAGGGTGTTCACCAAAGGGTTGCCATGGGTTTGGATTTTGTCGTACATTGATCGTGCCCTCTCTCGGATGACATCGACAATGTACGGGATCTTTGAGTGTTCATGAAGGATCTGGGCTGGAAATCTCCAGTCTGTATCGTATATGATTCTGAGCGCGCTGTTCTGCAGCGTCTGGAATCTGACGAAATTGGTATTTGCCACTGTTCCCCAGATCTCACAGCCGTACAAAATCATGGGTGGGATAATCGCCCGATACAGCTGGAGTTTGAGACGGAGGGGCATGGTAGAACGGAATATTGGGTATAGGTTCCTGAGCGCGACGTGCCCAAGCTGGACCTTGCCTGTGACGTGCGGAGCGTAAGTTAATTTGCGGTCCAGCGTCACTCCGAGATACTTCGCCGTTTGTCTTGGGTCACGTTAACGACTCTTTATACCTACCACCTCTTCCCAACGATCTGCAGGAATTTTTACTGATTTCCAAATCAATGTTGAACACATAGAACATTATGTAACATACAGAATGTGTAGGGTATAAGTACAAATCATTTAATAATTAACAACTTAATATGTATTAATTTCAGAGTGTTGCTTACTTTTTCTCTTCGTCTAATAGTTTTTCCCCACAAACACATCACATAAAATTCCACCTGATATTTTCTGCCATAACTGGTCACGAAACAACGGCTGTCAGTATAGACCATCCGCTTTGCTCGCACAAGTTCACACTTCAATATCTGACTTGTTGGCCCAGCCTTGCAGAAAGCATTTGAGCTCAGTTACACATTAAAGCTAGTAGCGATTCTATTGAATTGAAAGTAAGTCCACAATTGTATTTAAACTTAGTTTATCACTTTGTTCTCTATGAAAGTAAGTTGCCAACAATACACATTATGAATATTGGAACACGTAAGAACTGCGACTTATATCTGCATTTGTTATTAAATTCTTGAGACTGCCAGCATTCATTATCTAGAGGACTGCCCGCTCTGCTTTATCCCTCAACTACCTGCCCCATACTCTTATAACTTGTGCTAACATAGAGAAGTGGTAACCGGCCTGAAAACATATTACTCTTACAAACTAAAAGTATTAGTCTCGAAATGAAGTAAAGATTTATGTAATGTTGATAATTACACTATCCTGAGTTTCGGACACAAATATCTGCAGTTATGCCCCAGGGATTTGTATGCTACGTGATATGCAGTTCGAATATTGAATCACTGCAGTATGTATTTATAAAACTTCCAGAGTCCTGCTATATATGATTGCTGTATTCGATCTTCTGTAATATCGTGGCTCAGTGGGTATGATTATCGGGAAGTCGAAGTCACTAAACAGATAAGCTGCGCGCTCTCCCAGCTTAAACAAAGGAACCGTTATCGCCAGATAAGCAATATCTTCTGGAAATGAAATGAAATGTGTAGTGTTTAACGCCCGCTTTTACTACATACGGTACCGCAGGCCGTGTCGCTGATGATACATGAGATGAAGATGGAGCACCGGTGGAATGATATGGCGGGGGAAATCGGAGGTCCCTGAGAAAACCCGTCCCAGCGCCGTGTTGTTCACCACAAATCTCACTTTGCGGTCCCCTGGGATATATCTTCTGCAAGTTTCTCCATCTTGAAAGTTCTGGAAATCTATGGACACTTTCTAATATCTACAAGCGAATTCTATTGTGAAGCCAAGTCAGTCTCGCAGAGTCAGTCAGCATGTGTTTCTGAAGCGACGAAAAGTGACAGTTCTCGAGAGAGTTTGTTACGACTGTGGCGAAGTGCAAGAGATTAGAGGTGTCTTATATTTGACTACCGAGAAAGAAAATCATCCGGAAAAAGAGGCTACGTCGCGAAGAAAGTGAAGTGACTAGTTCACAATGAACTAGTTCACATTAATGAAGTGACAGTGTGAACTAATCGGAGTGTCATTGAAGGTTGAACTGGTTTACTAAATGACAGTGAATGCTGAATGACTTAACAATTAAAACAATTGGAATACATGTCCCAAAAATAACTATGCGAAATTGTTTCTTTCTTTTCTCTTTAACCTATCATAAATTTGGTAACCGATAAGAAAAAAGCACTCCTATCATTTTTATACTTACGTATTGTTTTGGATGTTCTCTACGTAATTTGAAATTGAACCAAAATTATAACTTTGAAAGATTTTGAACCCTAAAATATAGGAAAAACAGAAAGTCAGAAAAACAGCTTTGACATTTTAAAGGGTTATCCGGTCTTATTACACTGATTTCATCTTACTCTGAGGGAACCCAAAGCGCCTCCTAACGCCAGCATTGACGAGAAAGGGAGGAAAAAAATTATTATCCAATTTTGTGATTCCTATTTTACCCTAAGGTATATTAGGAATATAGTTTACAAATTATAAATAAAATGAATATAATAAAATTACAAAACATAACCAAAAACAATATCAAGTTGACAAACAGTACACATCAAGATGAATCCATTTTGTTCAAGAAAGCCATGAAATATTGTATAAGTGGTTTTGAAAAAGTGTAACCTAAGGAGTGAAGCAATAATTCAAGTTCATATTTTTCAAAACAGAAAAAAATGGGCAATCAAATAAAATGTGAGGGACATCTTCAAGAAGATTTCTACAAACACAATCAGATGTGGATTCAATAATACGAGGGCTGTTCAATAAAGAATGATCACAAATTTTTTGACAACGTACCTTTGCTTATCCTCATAATTTTGATGGTCTTTATCAAAATAGGCTCCCCTGAATGTGATGCACTTGTCCCAGCGTTTCTGCCAGTCTTTAAAGACATGCTGGAAACCATTTTTTGAGAGATCCTTCAAAATCGCCTCCGCAGCCTTCACCACTGCTTCTGATGATGGATAATGCTTCCCACGAAGACGTTTCTTCAAGTTAGGGAATAGAAAAAGGTCACATGGGGCTAAATCCGGACTATAGGGAGTTTGAGGGATGTACTTCACGTTGATTTTTACAAGATATTCAGCAACAACATTGGCAATATGCGGCCGCGCATTATCGTGGTGCAGCATCCAGCCTACTTCATGGAAATGTGGTCTTTTGCACCTGATATGGACTTGCAATGTTTTCAGGACATCCCTGTAGTATTGTCCAATTACTGATGTGTGTGCAGGTACAACATGCTGATAAACCATTCCATGAATATCAAAGAATGAGATTGCCATAACTTTCCCAGCAGAAGCAACCACTTTTGCTTTTCTTGGGGGTTGGTGATGAAGGAGATTTCCACACTGAGCTTTGCTGTTTGCTATCAGGATCAAAATGATGTAGCCAAGTTTCATCAGCAGTGATTACGTTTGAAAGAAACTCCGGATCTTCCACTAACATCAACTTTAACTGCATGTTACCTCCATTGCAGTGGTAGGCGATACTGAACATGTCTGAACTGGCTTGGTTCTCACAGGTGAGAACCAGGAGTACCAACAATGAAACTACTACGGCGTGTTTGTTTCACATTAAGCTAACAGAATATAATAAGATTGAATTTTAGTGCAAAAAATTATGACCGTAAAAAAATTATGATCATTCTTTATTGAAGAGCCCTCGTAATATCAAATTCAATAAATGATTTTCACTTATTTTCACTTTACTAAGTTATCTACTATAACACTTCTCTGAAAAATGTGAATGTGCAAGGCAATTTTTCTTAAAAATACGTTTTGTTTTTGATAATTAAAAGTGTGAGAGACTATTTGAGCCAGGACTTTGAGCTTTTACATACGTTTTCGAAAAGTTTTCCACTTAACTTTTAGTTTGGGGTTTTTGCTGACGTATCCTTGGAAGATACTACTCAAGTTTGATTGTAAATACACTTTTTGAGTTATGCACCTTTTCCTAAAACTCTTTTTGTATTCAGAGGACTTCAAAATGCCTACTTCCAGTGAAACATTTATTTTTTAGACGAAATGCAATTCCTTCTCTATTTAATGTCAACGTGGCAGAGAAATTAAAAATAGAAGTTTTCTTTACAGGTCCTTATTAAAAATGTTTTTGTAGGTAGCCAATTCAGTTATTTGTTTGATATTGAATTTTAAAATATGTATTACCTACTTTTTCAAAATATGAAGTAGCTATTCAGTTCTTTATGTCCTGGCTATACAAAGAGAATGGAATCTGAAAGCCATTAAATAACAAACAGTCCTTAAAAGCTTTACCTATGGTTTAAACAAAGTCTACTGCATTCTCTGTTATCCATTGCACCTACAAGAAATGTTTAATAAAACCATGTCAGCTTGTCTGCCTCACTTTCAAGAAGTCTTGAGTTTGAATCTTGATCAGGGTGAGTTATACTGATGAGGTTTATTCCTTGGTTTTCCTTATCCTGAAATATTTACGCCAGTAACTCTAATTCTATGGACCCTGAGCTCATTTGAGCATTATCTCATTTATCATGCACTAAGACTTAAAGTTGGAGGAAGTTAAAATAAAATAAAAATATACAACTGTGGATATACACGAAACCCAAGGGATGGCTCAGGCTGTTTTATCTGTGGCTCACATTCGTGAGGTCTGGGTTCGATTCCTGTGGCTGACCTACCAGTACCATGGGTTTTTCGGGGGTTTGCCGGATCTCCAGGCGAATGCATGGTAGTTTAATCCCCCCCTCGAATTTCCTGTCCCTCTATTTCATCTCAATTATTATTTCATATCATCTCTAATTAGGTGATCTCTTATAGGGCAGAAGTATCGGCGAGTATCTCGGCGTTGTATGGCAGGATGAAATGCTGCTGGTAAACAGTTTCTTCTCCAATAGGATGGCCTCCAAGCCGGCGTAGGGGCCATTTCAGAACCACAGTGGGTGGGATAACGATTGTATTGACCTGTGGGATGTTTCCAGTTGGACAATTGTAGGACCCTGCCCTCTGCAGTACCATGGCTCCTTGGGACGGCCGCCTTCTGTTTTGGAGAGTAGGCATAATGGACCAAGACTGGTCGCAGTGCCCATCTATCCTATCCTATCTACATGGAGTAAATAGAAGAAAGGCTTTATAATAAATGAGTAGAGAAAAGCATGTGAGTGCATCACATCAGCTTTTTACCTACGTGCACCTCTAAACGAGAGCAGTGTGGATCTAATTATTCCGTAAGTACAGAGGATTGTAGAGACCATTATACCTTTAGTGGATATTTTGAGTGAGTCGTAAAAGCTTTTGAAAGTTCTTTCGGAACCAAATGGGGCGCTACCTTTGAGCCCTTTAGGGCCCCTGTCAAAAGAACGTAGCAATCATTCCTCAGCGCGTAAGTACGGCTGATTGGATCCACACCTACACAGTGCAAGGCGAGTGGTTGGCAACACTGCTCTCTCCGCGCAGTAGTCGGACAATAGTGACGTAGAGAAAGTGGAGGGGGCTTGAGGCAAAGCAAGGCAGAGATCGCGTCAGTCAGTGTGAACCAGAACGCTAATGCAAGTTGTGTGTTTTAGTGGGTGACGTGAGGAAACAGGCATGGTTATCAGTACGTGTTAAATAATAGTGATCTTTTCACAGAAATAATTCAGTGTGTTTTTGTTTGTTTGTTGCAAGTGCGTGGTTTTCGTATTGTGTCGGTGTTATATACAGTCGTGTCAAAATAAATAAGAAAAGTGTTGGTGTACTTTGTTGACGTTTCTGCTTATCACCATCTGATGGTAACATCACATTATCTGGTCGGTTCTTCTCATGAAAAGGTAAGTAGAAGTCGTGCATTTATTCTCAAAGTGGTAAATATTAATCCTATACCAATTTTAACCGCTAATATCCAGGAATCATCTTAAAATAACAACGTAAGCAGCACTTGAGTTTGCCTAAGAAACTGCGGCAAAAGAAAAAGGGAAAGTAACAATTGAAGCGCTGTTTTCAACTGTCTTTTGTTTTATGATCTCAGTATTCGAAATAAACTCGATAACGGTCTGCTAACTTTGATTAAATTGTGTACAGCGTTTAGATATTAGCAGTTAGACTTATTTGTCATTTAACTAATGATTTAGAAAGGAAAACTGTTCTCTTAAGTTATTATATCACAGAAAGCATAATTATGTGAAAATTAAATAAGTCGAAGAGGTGATATAGATGTGATGTTCATATTTTTCACCCACCAGGAACCTCATTTTAGTTTTCTGTTTCAAGCTTACATGAAGCAGTTTTTTAAATATTATGTGCATTTTTTAGCCTAAAAAATCCCATATTTCTTAAGTGTGAAATATTTATACTATAATTACAGTTGTAATTTTTGTTTCGATAGAAAAGTAACAACCAGTAGATTAATTATTTCTCGTAATCTGGGAGGGTTAGTTGTCCTCCCTCCTAAATGACGCATTTGTAAACACTATCTTTATTTTTTAAACTTTTGATAACCCTTCTTACTAAAACTTCTTTATATTTATACTGCATTTCATCGTAATAATGGATAGTAAGACATCCTGACATTAAACATTACTCCTCTTTCAAGACATTGGGACAAACAGCATTTTAAAAATCTTGTGTTGTCGCTTATTTTTATACAGTTTTTAGAAAATATTCTTTCTAATACATATTCTTCATTCTGTTTACGTTTAATTGAGATAAACTTTGCATAAATAAGTTCATGTACATTTTGTCATACGTGGATACAATACATAGAGTAGTCAAATGGGGCGTTCGTCAAATGTCTAAGAGCGCGTCGCTGTATGCCGGTCTTGAGATTTCATAACCTCTGCATGACATCGCGAGAAAAAGTACTGAAATTAAAAACCAGTAACAACGAATACCTCGGAAATGGCGTCTCAAAAAGTGTGTTTTAAAGATATTCAAATTATTAGTGCTGTAAGGTTTTACGTTAACTTTTATGGTTTAAAACTTAACACAACATTGTACAAAAATCCTTTAGATTCCCAGATAATTCAAAATTGTGCACCATTACGTATTTTGTCCTGTGAAAATACGCGTTCAGCTTAAACATATGTTAAAATATTTTCGAGAAATTCGAGAAAATCCCTTTCCAAACTAAGAATGGTTTCCGAAAAGTTCAATTTTCTCTAAAAAGTCTCTAAACAATTTTGTTTAAAATTTATGTTTTAAGATGTTTTCATGAAATTGAAGTATATGTCTTAAATTTCCTGTAAATAGCCTCTCAAGTCCTCTTCATTATGAATGGCGTTTACAGAAACCGTAACAGATTTACATCTTACTGCACAGAAACTGCTTGAAGTATGCAGATTATCAGATAATTTTTTTATTGTGTAGAATTAACCGTTTCCGAGGCATTCTCTGCTTTTTTAAATAGGTCATTCGTTTTTTTTATAGCTTAGACATGCAAAGAGGATAGAATTTCAAAGCTACTAACTCTTAAAATATATAATTATCGCTTGAAATGTATAACAAAGGTATTTCTGAAAAAGTATAACATGCATTAGATGGAAGAATAACCTAACTTGCTGAAGAATGGATAGAGAATGTCATTTAAGTGTAACAGAGCGAAATTTCTTTACATAGCTTCTACAAACTATTCTTACAAATGCAATTTTTCTATCTATTTAGCGTGAATCAAGATTAATGTCTGCGTAAATGATTTACAGCGTATACAAATGGGGCGACCGTCAGTTGTCTGAAAGCGCGTCACCATATGGCGGTCTAATCGCCAGAAACAACTGAAGATCGCTCTGACTTCAAACAGAATGTGTGGGAAAGATGAAACCCACAACAAATACTTCGAAAATGTTGTTCATAAAAGTGCGTTTTAAAGAGATCCACATCTATTTGTCTTTTTTGGTTTAAAATTGACACAAAATTGTGTAAAAGCCTTTAAAAATGAAGACGAATTCACAGGCTATTCCCAGAAAATTCAAGACAACGCTTTCGATATACGGGATTTTAATAAAAATTGATAGACCAGATTTAAGGAATTTAAGAATAATTTAGGATGGAAATGTGCACACACACAGAAACGGACCTTTTTTCTTCTAAAAATACTGCTTTTAGATACAGGACTTCCCAAAATAAGCAGTTCTAATAGAATCTATAACATTGTTATTTCACTTATGTATACGTTATCACAGGTAGAGAGCCAATAAGTATGTCTAAATGAGAAATAATACATAAAAATTGAAGCTATTGACAATATTACAATAAAATAGAATAATTTGTGATAAATCTCACATATCTGTTAAAAAATTATACATTCTTCAGGATATATATTGTTCGCAATATTTCTATTGCATCCTCAGCTGTTTGTTGTTTATTTACTGATCGTATGTTCGCTATCGTACTGCCATCTACTGGAAGCAAAACAAATTTATGTGTAGAATCAGTAGCCGGTATTGCTGCTGATAAAACACATAAATGATGCCTTAAAACGTATAAATTTACAGGATAAAGCTATAAACTTCACGTTAGAAATTGAAACTAATGGTTGCCTTCCTTTTCTAGAACTAAAGATAATAAAAATGACAATAAATCATTTATAGGATATCAGTTCATAGTAACAAAACGTTTAACACCATTTCACATATACTTTCTGTTTTTAATAGTTTAACTTACAGGTTAATAAATATACTCTTAAATAAAGAGGACTTTAATAGAGAATATGGTTTAATGGTTTTGATAAAGGTTTTATATGTAAAATGATTGAAAAATTTAATATAAAAAACGTAAATGATATTTCTTCCCTTAAAAAATAAAAGTTGATTATAATTTAAAAAAAATTGCTTATCCTTTGGCGAATAAAAATTTCTATTTTTTTAAAAAGAATTTGGTATAATCTTGGTTCCTCAAAATAAATATAATATACAACATTTTACTAAATTTTAATAAAAAAAATAAAATTTCAGATAGCAAAAAAATTGGCAGTTATCAATTTAATTGTTTAGATTGCGACCGTTAAATTGGAAGGACCACACGTAATTTAGAAAACAGAATGAAGGAATATTTTAGAAATATAAAATATAAACAGATTGATAAATCAGCTCTGTCAAATCATTTTTGTTCATTTAACCATGAAATTAATCCAGATATTAAAACAGTTAAATGGTCCGATAGATTTAATAGTTTTAGAGAAAATGTTTATTTAAAAATAGAAATAGCGTGATGAGTTTTGAAATACTGTCAATTGATTTTATACACGAATTCATTTTCCTTCCAGCAGAGAGATTAGATTAGATTAGATTGATTTACGTTCAGTAGGTTCACTTGTAGCCAGAAAAGGCTGTGAACATTGAACATGTCCAGAGATATAAAGTTTAATAGCATATATATGTACAAAAGTTAACATAAGACACATATTATAGTATACAGGCAATATGAACAACAATATGGAAAACAAAGCAGGGATAATTATATATGATACAATATTAAACACGTTTTAAATCAGCTTTTACTTGGCTTATGCCAATACGTCTCAACATTTTTGCAATGGATACCATTCATTGTTATTTCTTAAATACATATACATTAAAAATAAACTTTGAATATGCATCAAAGATCTATTGGTAATGATTTGTCATTGGAGCAGTTAGATACTACTTACAGAGCTACAGAATAAATCAGAATAAAATTATTTTGAGCAAAGGTACTCTCTAACAGCATTTTTAAAAGCACCGAAATTATCATTTTTTTCTTTAAGAACATTAGGAAGTGCGTCAAATATTTTGATAGTTTCATAATGCACACCTTTCTGGAAGCAAGAAAGTTTAGCACTGGGATAATGGATATTATACTTTTGTCTAGTGTTTATTCTGTGAATTACATTATTTGTTGCAAATAAGGCACAATTGCATACAAAGAATTTTAGGATCGAGAATATGTACATGCAAGCGTTAATACCTTCAATCTTGTAAAACGATCTTTACAGGAGCATCTGTTGTGGGTGTTAGTAATGATTCTTATAACCTTCAGGGCAGTATGATAGTGAACAAACTAACATCTAGGAAAATGAACTGTAAATGCAATAGATACACTGTGAAACTGGAATTTGTAACTTTTTAAAATATATATGTACAGTTTGCGACAAATTATTATATTTTATTGTAATAAATAAAAAAACTAAATAGTGAATATTTTTCTGGCACTGAATATGTCTTTGTTTCTATAACTTCTCCACTATGTATCGTAAATTGCAGTTGTATCGTATTTCGTCCAAAAATCCGATATCGGATGTTTCTGCGATATCTATGTGTTACTCATATGTTTGGAGACTACCGGAATCAACTATTTTTTTAAGGTTTGTGTGTATGTGTGCGTGTGTATGAGAGAGATTAGATAATATTGATTTGCCTTCAGTGAGTTTAAGCCACAAAGGCCTGTGAACATTCAAAGAAGTACACCTTTAATGACATACCTACATACTTGAATATTGAGCATAAAAGATACATTATATACAGGAAATATGGAAAACAAGGCAGGGTCATTGAAAAAATTAGTGACAACACTGCATTTGGCGCTATCAGCGGTAAATCATGTAAACTGATAAAAATAAAGAGCATCTAATGTTTGTTTGCTGTGAGTTTGGAGACAATAATTTTGGTTAATTAATGGAAATTAATTATTCTTTCACACTGGCCGTGTGTAGGCTAAATTGTGGAAACGTAGAGTCAGACTGAAAAATTCAATGCCATAGCCGGGATTTGAACCACGGATCTTCTGGTTTCCGTCCAGCCGCACTACCATTGTGCTACTATGGCCAACGTGCCGATATGACATTAAGCTCTCCAACTGACTCGTATTTTCCCGGTAAACCACTTAGGAGTTCTCATACACACATGAGACAACTACCTTAATGGCAACTTACATATTGTAAAAAAAAAAAAATAAAAAATAATAAAAAAATAAAAAAAAAAGTAAATAAAAAAAATAAACTCTGCTTTCTTATGTTCCGATGCCTAGATTCTATATCGGAACCTTTTAACTATTTCTTATTTTCATTTATACATTTATTAATTATAAGAATAACTTTTTAATTGTTTGCAGAAACAATAACCTAAGTGACTGCTAAACTTTGCAGTCAACTAACCTAACTATCCTAATTATTATTTTTTTTTCTGTTTCCAAGTTAGTCTCTCTCTTCAATTATATATATATATCGCTGTCAAGTCAGTCCGATTTCAGTCTATATCACCTTGTTGGTTTATTAGCTCTTCTCCTCCCAACTCATGGATATGTTCAATTTCAAAATCTCTTTATTCCTCTTCTCCTACTGGTGTTGCGTCCTCAATTGGATCTCTTCCTATGTTCATATTTCCTTCCATCTCTCGTCTTTGGAGTCTAGTTGATCGTCTTATTTGTTGAAGTGTTGCAGGTGTAGCCAATTCCATTGGTGTCGATTTCTTAGAAGTTATATATTGTTCCCAAGCTTTTGTTGAAATGATGTTTGTTATTGTGTCTAACTTATTGAACTCCTCTGCATCTCTTATTATTTCCCATGTTGTCTTTCCTTGCAGCTCTTGTCTCAAATTATCCACTTCTCGATGCTCTTGACATTCGAAAATTTGGTGTACTGGTGTGTCCTCTATGCTGCATGCTGTACATAGACTTGTCGCTCGTCTTCCTATCCTCTTAAAGTAGGTGGCATAAGGTCCATGTCCACTAATAAAATGGATTATTCCTTTAGTCGGTTTGAAGTGGCTCATCCTTAGTCTTTGTTCTATTGTTGGAAGTAGTTCATAAACTCGACGTCCTTCCTCTATGCTGTCCCATTCGTATTGCCATTCCTGCAATATTGTCCTTTTAATTTGCATCCTTGTCTCACATTCTACACCTACTATTTCTCGTACTTTTTGCCGGTTATTCTTTCTTCTCCAGTATTCTGCACCTCTATATCTTATGATGAAGTCCATCGGCCATATCCCTAGGATTACGAATAGAGCCATCGTGGGGGTGGTCTTAGTTCCGCCTGCATACCGTAAAAGTATCTGTCTTTGTGTTCTTCTTATTAGCATTTTGTTTCTTTTATTGCAAAGCCTTTGAGCCCATGTATTACATATTGTAAGTACTTTAAAGCCCGGGCTTCATATAGTAAACCACTATTAGGTTAATTAATAGTTAATTAATTAGGTTAATACAATATGTAAGTCGCCATTAAGGTAGTTGTCTCATGTGTGTATGAGAACTCCTAAGTGGTTTACCGGGAAAATACGAGTCAGTTGGAGAACTTAATGTCATATCGGCACGTTGGCCATAGTAGCACAATGGTAGTGCGGCTGGACGGAAACCAGAAGATCCGTGGTTCAAATCCCGGCTATGGCATTGAATTTTTCAGTCTGACTCTACATTTCCACAATAATTTTATTTAATGCCATACAGCATTATTGGAAGCTTGTGTTAGACTTTTCCAATAATTCTGTATGACATTGTCGAGCATTGATATGTCTTGCAACCTGAATTTTAATGTTCGTATTTACTAAACATATTTAGAGCATTAAAGATAACAGCCTACAATTAAACTTAATAAAAATATCTTAAAGTTGTCTTCAAACTCAAGCTAGCAAACATTAGATTTGTTATCAGCTTACATGATTTACCGCTGATAGCGCCAAATGCAGGCAGTGTTGCCACTAATTTTTGAACGACTCCGGTATATATCTTGAAAATCCTCTTTATTCTGGATGATTTTGGCATAAGTAGTAAACTATAAGATGTTTTAAAAATGAAGATCTCCTAAATGTAGTTTATATAAAATACTTTTTAACCATTAAATAAAAAAAAAAAATAAAAAAATATCTGAATATCATACCCCGGCTCCTTGAAACTATACCGGGGCACACATTCAAATTTTAAATTTATTATTTCTTAATAAAACATTACATTATTAATAATACATAATTGTTTCAGATTTCTACAACTATAAAAACTACAAAAACAAAATTGATAAAACACAAAAGAAAACAAAAAACTACTACTACCTATAATACAACAAAATTTACTGGTAACCAGCAAATCTCTACTGAACACAATACTAATATTCTTTTAACTACTTAGCCAAACATTACAGATAAATTTAAATAACAAAAACTATACAAAACTACAAAAAACTACTGATAATTGCTGGAAGCCAGAAATTCTAATTTAAACTGAGAAAAATCTCGGCTAAATTTATTTTATTTATAACATATATTTAAAAATACTGGTAACCAGCACTTATTTTTAAATTAACCACAAGCATAATAAATTTATTTGTTCTTTTCTTTTCTTATTTTAATCTTCTTAATTAAACATGTAATTCAAAAAGAAATTTACATATTACATCTCTAATTTAGATGATGATTAAATATAATTTTAAACAACAATACATTCTTTTAATATTAACAGTTAAGTTACTTTTTACCAAATTCTGAAACTAAACACAATAATTCATATTTATTTTTACAAATATACACTAAATGCATATAAATAATATAAAAATTCACTAATTATTTCTTTGGTCTAATTCTTCTTCTTTCTGCCCATTCTTATCTGCCGGTCGAAACCACATAATATTTTCTATTTAACTACTCTCGTTCCTCATCTAATAAATTCTCTTCCTCTTCTATATCTTGTCCAATTTGTTCGATTTCCTCTTCTTCTATTATTATATTGAAGGATCCATTTGCATTAAAGTTTTCTCTTATAATTCTTTCTTTTATTCTATCTGATCTTCTTAATTCTTGTCTTTCAATTGTCTTCTTACTTCTATAATTTCTGACTCCCAAGCTTTTTTACTTACATAATTGCTTAGAAATTGTAACTTTTTTTACTAATTCAGAATCCCTTAATATGTCATGAATATAAAATCCTCCTAAAACATGTCTAACTGCGAAATTCCGTATTTTTCGCATTCAAACATGATATGCTCGGGATCACCTACTTTGCTTTTTAACCATTGTTGATATATTCTTAATGATTAGTTTGATTTTTCTATCTACAAGGAAAATACGACAGTTTTACCGATGATTCAGGCGGTTTCGTCTGTAGCCCGCATTCGAGAGGCCCAGGTTCGATTCCCGTGACCGCCTCTACCTGACCCATGGGTTTTTAAGTTGGTTTCCCGGGTCGCTAGGCGAATGCTGGGTAGGTTAATTACATCCCCCGAATTTCCTGTCCCTCCATTTCATCTCATCTCTCATCTGGTGGTCTCTTTCAGGGTAGAAGTGTCGGCGGGAGCCTCGGTGGTGCATGGCAGGTTTATATGCTCTGAGGTAAACTACTTCCTCCTCCGGTAGGTCGGTTGCCGGCCTCAGCTCCTCTGCTGGGATCATTTCGGGACCGCCAGCCAGGGACCTCAGGGGCTCGGCTGCTGGGCTCGTTGCCGTCACGCTGTAGGGGAGCGTGTCCGTTGTCCTGGTCTGTCGGGGGAAGTCTCTATCCAAGTAAACTGTAGGGACCCTGCCCTCTGTACTGTCGTGGCTCCTTGGGTCGGTCACCCTCTGTCTCCTTCACCTCATCCTCGCGGGGGTGCCTCCACTTGGGGGCATAGGAACAAAGGGCCCAGCATGGCGGCCTGCGTACCGAATCCCCTCCGTAATGAAATCCCCAAATCCCCATTACGGCAGTTTCTGGAAGTGTTTATCTTGATAATGTGTTAAAGTCTGTGTAGTGAACGGGAGTGCAGTTGGCCGCTCAAAGGAAACTACTCTCCCGCCCACTAATGACGGTCATAAATCTATCTCCACACTTCAGAAATGGAACACTGTCGTTGAGCACCAATAGCAACCCTGATTTTCTCGAAGTGTCAGTCGTATGTCTACTCCACGTGGAGTCTCAGTTGCCAAAGTTCCAACTTCTAGTTGATCTGTTTCATTACGTACATAAATTCGTTGTGTGTCACGATGTGGAGACCGTGGGAGGGAAATGCAGTGGTAAAGGCAAATGAAGTAGTAGATAACTTTCAGTCAAGTGAAAAATAATCAAAGTGATGACAATAGTGTGAATAACTGGGCCGAGTTATATTACTGAAAAAGCCTCAAAACACAAAGTTATAACGGGAACTGTTTCTAAGTAAATTCAAGCGCTTGTTTTGAACACATATAAATATTTGCTGACAAATAATCTTGGTAAGGAGTCGTGCAATGAACCTCATGATAAATTTTGGGTATTCACAGAATTACAGTAAGAAATATTGTGACGATAGGAATACGAAAGACGCCGATCAAGTGTGAAAACAAAAGGAAACGTTTCTGTAAAGTAGATAATTTCACATGCGTTTTAATTCGTCGAGAAAATTATAGATTCTATGCAAAAGGGAGAGTGCCCACCTTAGACAAATCGATTGCACATTCGCAAGAAATTTGTGATTTTCCTTATCGGCACTGCACTTTGGTTATGTTATTATGGAATCCAGTAGCATTGTAGCTTAGCTATATATATATATATATATATATATATATATATATATATATATATATATATATATATATAATTTGTCAAAACTAAGGAAGTTTTGCAGTAATGGACATAAGATAAATTATTTAGACGAAACCTCGTACGATACCCATGACGTATCGAGAAAGCTGGCAACCTTGCAGAAAGGGCTGCGAGAAGGAGGGTCAGTGTTGTAAAACGATTATAAGGGTTCGTCAAAAGAGGCGGCCGACGTGCACATGAGTTAACTAAACAGATTTTAATCTTGATAAGAGCTTGTAGAAGAGTGACCTATCTATTAACAGGAATCACTAGTTGATTTCATTTAACTCCCCTAGTTCTTATATACTCACTTTATCGTTACCCCTTTATTCCTGATAATTGTAATTACGCACGGCCCCCAGTTAATAAACGATGCTAAAAGTCTCTGATCTTCATTGGAATTTATATAAAACGTCGGCAGAACTTCTTCGTTAACGCCCGCCTTACGTAGCGTGTCTGTCTTACGTTCAACAGTTCCTGAGTTTGAATCTCAGTCAGGGTAAGTTATTTGGTAAGTTTTTTTCAGGGTTCTCCTTATCCTGAAATATGAAAGTTGGGTAAGTCTAAGTTATATGGATCCTGGACTCATTTTAGCATGATTTCACCATCGTTGGAGGACGTAAATTTAAAAAAAAGTAATTAAAGGTCGGAATGATCGTCATTTTTTAAAATAATCATAGAATAGGATAGAATCTTTCGTAGGGGATTTGAGACTGTGACTAGATTTCATCTATTGCACCTATGCCTCACGTGGGGCATCCCCGGGGAGGAAGGGTGAGACCGACTAACAACGTAAACTCCCCGGCACTCCAGTACAGCCGACAACTCACCCGCCGTGGTCCTGAAACGAATCAGCAGGCCAGACCGTAGACTAGGTTGCCAGATTTCCAATTGAAAAAAGGAGTCACTCATTTTTAAAAATTTTTAAACTAAGAAGGCTATACTGACAAACACATTATGCTGATACATAAACATTAAGTTCTGCACAGGATTTATTCTCATAGTTCACTGCCACCTGGAGCTCTGCCTTGATTAAATCTGTTTTTTAAAATTTACGTCCTCCAACGTTAAGTCATATCGGACAATGAATGGAATGGGTGAAACGATGCTCAAATGAGCCCAGGGTTCATAGAGCTTGGAGCTACCCGACATTCGTCTTTCAGGATAAGGGAAAACACCGGTTAAAACCTTATCCAAGTAACTCACCCTGACCGAGATTCAAACTCGGGACCTCTTGAACGTGAGGCAGACATCCTACCACCACGCTACCGAGACGGGCAATTAAATTAAATCTGTTGAACATCTGTTTCTTGTATCAGGCCACTTACCTATCATGAATGAAAAGATTCGCTTAACAAAAGCATTTGAACCATAGATGCTAAATAAAAAATCCTACCACTTTGGAATTATTTGGCACAAAATTGTCATTTGGGTACTGTCATTTGTCATGCTGGGTACTGACGAAAAGAGTGTAAGACAGTTTCCTGCATAATCATCATCCTTGTTCACGCTCCTGCAGAGATTATCTCGTTGACTTCTGAACTCCTTTTCCTTTTGAACAGCTTTTATACGAGGGCTGTTCAATAAAAAATGATCATAATTTTTTTACGGTCATAATTTTTCGCACTAAAATTCAACCTTATTATATTCTGTTAGCTTAATGTGAAATAAACACGCCGTAGTAGTTTCATTGTTAGTACTCCTGGTTCCCGCCTGTGAGAACCACTCAAGTTCAGGCATGTTCAGTGTCGTCTACCGCTACAATGAAGGTAACATGCAGTTAAAGTTGATGTCAGAGGGAGATCCGGAGTTTATTTCAAACGTAATCAGTGCTCATGAAACTTGGCTACATCATTTTGATCCTGAGAACAAACAGCAAAGCTCAGTGTGGAAATCTCCTTCATCACCAACCCATCTCCTTCATCAGTAACTGGACAATACTACGGGGATGTCAGAGGATTCCGGGAGGTGAGGTGAGCCCAGAGGTTCTACTCCCATTAGTCCTGAACCCGTAGGAACTGGACCCGGGCCTCTTTCAACCAGGGAGTTATCCGAGCTGTCCCAAAGGGCGCTCGGCTTCCTCCGTGGGGCTTTCCATAGGGCAAGACCTTGTTTCCTAACAAGCCCCCCCATCTGGTCCTATGGACTCAAGACGGGATGGAAGTGGATACGCCACTTGCGCGCGCCAACACCAAAGGTGAAGACTACCGAAAACCTCGGTGGGGCCGCCTGGTGATCTAGGATACCTTCTACTAGCTTTGCAGGCTAGTACACGGGGATATTAATGGCTTCCCTCAACCCCGCCCGAAGACGTACCCGATCCCCACGGGTATCGGGAACACACTGCCCCCTCGAGACCATCCTAATCCGAACAACTCCCGAAGGAGGGGCTCAGATGTTCGGCCCTAGGTTCCTCTAGTAACGTCAGAGGTACCACGAGTGCTAAGGGTCCGCAGCGCCATACTGTAGAGGAAGTGTTTACCAGAAGCATATCATCCTGTCATGCAACGCTGAGATACCCGGCGACACTTGTATCCTAAATGAGACCACCAGATGAGAGATGACGTAAAGTGATAATGGAGATGAAATGAACAGGAAACTTGGGGAGTGTAATTAATTAACCTAGTTAGCATTCACCTGGCGACCTGGAAAAACCCCGAAAAAAGACGTGTGTCAGGTAGATGATGATATATATAAGGGCGCTCAACTACGGCGGTCATCAGCGCCCTTTAAAAAACTATTAATGGCAAAAGCCAGATATAAAACTTTCTAAAAACTATACAAGTGTAACAAAACCTATTAAAAATACACGTACATAAAAAACATCAATCAAAACCTACTAAAAATTTCGTTAACTAAATCCTAAACTCTAAACTAGACAAGAATCTAAAACTCTTCTCCACGGATCTCCACGCACGGCCTACACGTGGGTGGGCCTGTTGACCGTCTCCCTCAACCACGAAGAGGAGCCCACACGAGGGAGACTGTTGGCTCGGGACCCCGGGTGCGCCAAATCCGTACCTACCGAAGTAGGCCCCTAGGTGGCGTGGGTCAGGTAGATCGACCACAGGAATCGAACCTGGACCTCTCGTATGCAGGCCACAGACGAAACCGCCTGACCCAACTCGCTCGCTAATGTCAGGCAACTATGCTCTATGGACCCTGGTTCGTTTGAATATCATTTCACCTGTCTCATTCTTAGTCCAATATGGCAACATTGGAGGACGTGAATTTAAGAACAATCTCGTATTTCCATTCAACCAACAACAAAATATGTAATATATGGGACAAAATACGAGTCAGTTGGAGAATTTAATGTCATATCGGCACGTTGGCCATAATAGCTCAGTGGTTAGAGTAGACTGGACGGAAACCAGAATATCCGTGGTTCAAATCCCAGCTATGGCATTGAACTTGTCAGTCTGACTGTGCGTTTCCACACTTAAACCTACACACGACTAGTGTGAAAGAACAATTAATATCCATGTAATGTATGTATATTAATTAGCGTGCAATAGATAGATAGCTCTTTTTTTTCGAAGCTCAGTTGTCGAAGGGTAACACTGTTTTCGCAGAACATTAGAAGAGCGACTTGCGTCTCTCTGTTTGGAAGTAGACAACACTACCTCATTAGCCACGAGCCTTTTCTTTTCCCCAGTGACCTGATCCTTCTTTTAAAAAGGCTGAATTCAAATGCTCGCATTCAAAAAAAGGCGGCGCATGGCAATGCAGATGTCTTCATTCTTATGAAAATCGATATTCTAAAAACGTAGCGAAGCCACCATTTACAATGCGGAGAAAGAAAAAAAAAATCCTCTTTGTATTTGCAGACAAAAGCCAATGCCGCAGGAAAGAGAGCTTGACATGAGAAATGTTTCTGTTTGAATATCTACCACATTCCCACCCATTTCCCACTTCCTAGATGAAGTTGACGATATCGAAAATTAATGACTGACATCAGAAACCCGCGTCTTCTTTCTGCGTTATTTCCAGAAGTAAGGTAGATATTTGCCGAGAGAAGTGGCGCCGTGGTATGTGCGATCCGCATTTGGCAAATCTTAGGTACATTTCTGATCCATGGGGTTTTCGAACTGGGGACCTCCTAAACGTGAGGCAGATTCTATTGGACCTATAGGGACATGAAACTATTTTATTGTGTAAGATTGATTCGAAAATGTATCTGGATTAGCAGAAGTACAGAGGTAGAGGGTCAGTATTATGTGGTAAAAGTGACTGCAGTACGTAGATGAGTTCCTTTTTCCAGTGGTTCTAACATGCGAAGGAAGGTTTCGAACTTTCAGCGTTGTTGAACAATTGTATTTGAAATGGTGGTGCGAGGGCTGTTCAATAAAGAATGATCCTAATTTTTTTACGGTCATAATTTTCGCACTAAAATTCAATCTTATTATATTCTGATAGCTTAATGTGAAGCCAACACGCCGCAGTAGTTTCATTGTTGGTACTCCTGGTTCCCGCATTTGAGACCCAGGCAAGTTCAGACATGTTCAGTATCGCCTACCGCTGTAATGGAGGTAACATGCAGTTAAAGTTGATGTTAGAGGAAGACCCGGAGTTTCTTTCAAACGTAATCACTGCTGATGAAACTTGGCTACATCATTTTGATCCTGAGAGCAAACAGCAAAGCTCAGCGTGAAAATTAACTCAATTTGATTGTTCTAGCAGTATTAAGGGGAGGGAAGGTGGGTCGTGTCTCATTGATCCAGCTGATACACTTTTTCATGGAAGAGTAACTGAATAATACTGCTTTGAACTCTCTAGAGTAAATAGAGATTACGAACCATTCATAAACAAAGATATAATGTGACCAGACACGTTCTGCCAGACCAGCAGGAAGTGTATTGTTTCCTCTCATCGAATTTAACAAACACCTTGACTTATTCAAAGTACATAGTTCTTTTACCACGTCTTATCAAATGTTTACGTTTCAGTTCTAAGTAATTTCAAATATACGTTCACGCATACATGCCAACCAATAATATTCATTACAGTGCTTACGTCTCAATGCATTGTTATTATATAATGGTATCTACTTTATTTATTTGTATTAGGAAAACTATTTGAGCTAAAAATATGGGGCTTTTACAGTTATGTTAAATGCATTACTCTCAACTTCCTCATAGATAACTTTTTTTTTTTTTTTTTTTTTTTTTTTTGTTGCAAAATCTGCCACTTGTCACACACCACTTAAGGGAATGCAATACGACAACACCGCAGGACTCCGATTGGTTGATCACCTAGCAGCGCTCAAGGACAAATATCATCCCATTTGAAACACATAATAATTATAAAATAAGACCTGAAGCTTAACAAACCAAAGCTAGGAAAGGGAAAACTGTAATACAGCAAGCGTCAGATAAGTCTACTGCTACAGCCTGCATCCCGTTTACCGGCAATCTATCCGACAGAATCAGCAGAATTCTCGCCAAATACAACATCAGGACCATCCACAAGCCACCTCCGAAGATTAAACATCTGTTGAGACAGGCATAGTGGACTTCCAAGTTCCGGGAGTGTACCGCATTCCTTGTAAATGTGGGACACCGTATATAGGACAAACCGGAAGGACCATCGCTACTAGAATAATCGAACAACCTGAGAAGTCTGGGCTGGCAGATCATTGTTTTGATAACGACCATAGAGCCAATTTCGGGAGACGACCATCTTGGCAAAATGCAACAGTTACTGGGAGCGGAGAATTAAGGAGGCTTTGGCGATTTCCTCTGAAAGGAGCACGCTTAATCGTGATGCTGGATTTCAGTTCAGCACCTCTTGGAAACCGTCCTTAAAATGGAAATCCGTCGACTTAAGAAACAAAGATCAGTACAGCTTGATAATCAAGTTAAGTAATTACGTTTCTTTGACACAATTTTCTATACTCACGCCATCTGCTGACCTGACATTTAATTTACTGAAAACAGTCTTTTGTTCAGTAATGCGAATTTTGATAGTGTTTTGTCTTTGTTTATAGTTGTGTTATATCCAGGATTTCATTTGTGGTTATAACATTTTACAAGGGACGTCCAGAAAGTAAGTTCTGTTTCAATTTATCTCCGCTGCAGCGCTGCGATCGCAGTTCCGCACATGCGCGGTAGACGCTCTGTACCAAGGAGAAGAAACGTGCGCCATTGTGAGATCGCTGTCAGCCACGTACGCTTTGTCGTGCTTGTTTATAATGTCAGTGTTGATTGAAAATCCCGCCGCTTGTGAAATCAGATCTGTGATTCGTTTTCTAAATGCTAATAAAGTGAAACCAATAGAAATTTATCGGCAAATTTGTGATGTCAAAATATGTTGTGTTTCTTCACGATAACGCACGACCACACACTGCAAAAGCGACGATAAGCATCCTACAGGGATTTGTCTGTGACGTGTTTGACCACCCCCGTACAGCCTTGACCGCACTCCTAGCGACTTTCATCTGTTTATGCATCTCAAATCTTTCCTTGGCGGTCAACACTTCAACAATGACGAAGAGTTGAAAGAAAATGTTTCCAACTGGTTGAAGACACAGGCGGCAAACTTCTATGAAGAAGGTAGACAAAAACTTGTGCCTCGCTATGACAGATGCCTACAAAATTTCGGCAGTTATGTGGAAAAGTAGTTTAAGAGTTGTAGAATGTTGTGCAATAAATAATTTTTCTGTATCTGTACACAATTTAATTGTATTACCAAACAGAACTCACTTTCTGGACGTACCCGGTATAAATATCCTGATGATGGGAGAGATGTACACTCCCGAAACTTTGATATCTAATCATCTTTTCACCTGGCTGGCTGCCCGAGAAGAAAGTGAGCATATAATAATTATGCTTTCTCGCCGATAATTTGAAGAGTTCAGATTTGTCGTTCAGATGAAATATGGAAACTCAATTATAATTTTGCTTGTTGTGCTTTGCTGGCGTTGAGATTACATGCAGCGTGTTAAGGAGACTTGATTTATGAGTAGTAATATTTACGACCATTATTGCAGATTCCATCAGGTTTGGCACAAAGGGTGTCCTTGGGGACTAGGGCCGGGTAATACCATCCCCTTATTTAACGCTGGTGTATCATAACGTTGTCCCTGTACTCTGGATAACGCGCAAGCAGCTCGAGTATGTGGGGGTCGTGGGTGTGAATCTATGTAATGGACCATGTGAATTATTTCGTCTTGCGGTTTCTCTCAGTCAAGTCGATACCAGATTGGATACTTGGTACAACTTAAAACGTCTACACTAGTTAAAATAAATGCATAAAGATAATTAAGTACTTACAATAGTAAGTCGCCACAAGTAGTTGTCTCAAATATGAGAACCTTAAGTGGTCCACCGGGAAATATAATGAGTCAATTGGAGAATTTAATGTCAGGAAGGCAGTTTGACCATGGTAGCTCAAGGGTCAGAGCGACTGGACGGAAACCAGTAGATCCGTGGTTCAAATCCCGGCCATGACATTGAATTTTTCAGTTGGCTCTAATTAATAAAAAATCACCCATATACCGGAGTAATGTATTTAAAAGGATTAATTCTTTGAGGATTAATTCCTCAATATAAATTTACATTAAAAAATAAATATGAAGATCTATTTACTAAACGATAATGGAGTAATGTGAACGAACTATGCAGAATGTAGTAAAACAGGTTCAAAATACATAGCGCACGGGAGAAAACTTTTCAACACCCGGTAAACGTCGCCTGGCTACTTCCAGAAAGGTTGGAAACTCGATGAGTTTGAAAAATGTGTTGTGTGCAGAACTTCTCGCCAGTTTTACGAAGAGAGAAGTTTATACAGTACATTAACTCATGACCAGGGGGCGGATTTTGTCCTATTTGCCTATTTTATTCCTTTGTTTAGAAACGTAAGCTTTTAAGTTATAAGCACGTTTCCTACAATTATTAGACTAATTTCTGGGGGCGCCGGGGTAGCGCGGTGGTTTCGTTCGCGGCTCCCGTTCTAAGGGTCCCGAGTTCGATTCCCGGCTCTGGGGTTGGCGATTTTAAGTCGGCCCTATCCACGCCTTCACCTCTGTCTAGCACACGTGAAGTATCCCCTATGCCCAACGTGGTTCGGAGTCCACGGTAAAAACTGTAGGTCCTCTCACCTCACCGCCATCTTCACTATCACCCTATCATCGGAGGTAATGGACACCGCCCTCTGGGTGCCTCCACCTGAGAAATGGGTCCGGTCATCACTTGGTGGGGTGAGGTTACCCCGAAGGCCAAGGTTGCCATGTGGGGAGTGTTAGTAACTAACTAACTTAGCCTAATTTCTTAGTTTTATAGTGCCTATTTCATACGTTTGTGCCTATTCTGCTTATTAGTGCCTAAACTGCCCTTGTAGCCAATTTTTTATGCATGTAATTTGTGACAACAGCTTTTGCATTTGTTGGTTTCAACGTGAAGTTTTCGGGGAAGAGAAATTTCTTACTGCGGCACATTGGATATACAAAAAAGGGTTTATTAAGGAGACACATCTGTGCAAATTGGCCCAAAACTTATAATACCAAATTTATTTTTTTTGTCTTAAAATTAACATAAACATACTTCAATAATATAACGTTTTTTTTTCTGGCAGCACTACAGAAAACGTCACATGATGCTGGATGGGACGAACAAGTAAATTCCACATCTAGGAATGCGTGGAAGGCATTACATTTCGTAATGAGAATATTGAAAAAGGGGAGCGCTAGGTCCAGGGAAATTGCCTACAAGGCCTTAGTGCGGCCGGTTATGGAATATGGAGTAGCATGCTGGGACCCGTATAGAGCTAACCAAATCGATCCATTAGAAAAAATACAGAAGACGGCAATAAAATTCATAAAAGGAGGCAAATATTTTGGGCCTATAAAAGGAGATGAGACTAAATGGGAGGAATTAAGAATTAGGCGTAAAAACATAGGTTGGTAGCATTATTCAAAGCTAATGCTGGTGTAAAGGCATGGGTGGACGTTAGTGTAAGGTTAGATAATCCGGATTATTATGGACTAAACGATCATAGGTATAAAATTAAGGGTAGAAGATACAGAACCGACGTAGGAAAATTTTCTTTTGTTAATAGAACCATTGAAGAATGGAATGAATTGCCTGTAGCAGTCTTTCAGGGCTGTCCCCTGTCGCTGAAGAAATTTAGAAAAAATCTAGATGGTTTATAGTTTAAATTTTTAATTATAATGGTATATAATATGTAAATAGAGAAGTAATTAGATATGTTTTAAGTGACTAAAGTTAAAATAATATCATGTTTGTATTGTTTATTGTGTTATTGTTGTAAATCTAGTATTTGTAATTTGATCTGTATTCTTAACTCTGCCACCGGGTAGTACCCAATTGCAGTGAATAAATACATACATACATGACTGTTTAGATAACCCTGCACCTGTATCGTAGCTGCTATTACGTAATTTTAACCTCAGATTTCTCAGATTTCTTATTTTCTACATTTTCCTAACTTCAAAATGTTCCACAAGATGCAGTTTTCTATTAATCTGTATGGAATTCTAAACATGTCTGTAACGGCAACTGCATATTAAATGTACCCATTTACATTTGTTGTGTTTTTGTTATTTGTATTGAAAAGCATTATAATGCTTACTTCTTACTGAAAACGCTTAGGAAAATGATACCGAAATTAAGGTTTGCCATAAGTAAAGAATCATGATGGATGTCAAAGGAATGTTGGTTCTTTGTGACTATACGTGCGAGGCCAGTTGAGTCCAGCAGTTGTGGGGGAAAGTTGTTATAACAAAAACAATGTAAGAAACAGTGTCCTTAGAAGATTTCTAAAGGGGCTCACTTGACTTGTATGAATAGGGTATTCTTTGAACCATTCAGAAGGGCATGACAGAACAGCCACAAAGAGATTTTTGGTTGAATGAAGAGGGCTTTCAGAAAGTGAAAGTGACATATACACCCACACGCATCTGTGGTCATTCAAATAGGCTTCGGCGTGGAGCCGATTAGAGCGGCCCTAGGCGTGAGGGCGAGTAGGGCAGTCCTCTTGTTCTGTCTTGGATATTTGTCGGTTCATATATACGTGAGGAACGAATAAAATTTATCGAGTAATAAACATTCTGCCGTCAGTAACTCTAAACAGGGATATTGGTCGGCAACTTCAATTTCGATGTTCTAAAAAGAAAAAAAAAAAAAAAAGAAAAAAAGAAAAAAAAAAAGGCAGTGAATAAATAAGTTGGAAACGAGCATTCCAGTGTTATTAAACATCCTTCTCACACACATCCACGCATACCTTGTGAGAAACCTCATTGTTTTGCCCTGAGCTGAACAAAACTGCTTCAAATTGTATTGTCAAGTGAAACATTGTTCGCCACATATATTGTTGCTTCAAATTGGCGTCCCAACGTGGAATTGTGTGCAACCATAAAAGTTTTTGTATCAAGAGTAAGAGCAACTGGTGTAAACCAGGAGATCCGTGGTTCAAATCCCGGCCATGGCACTCAATCTTTCATGTTGACTATCAGAAACCTTAGCCTATATACGGCTAGTATGAAGAAATGATTAATTTTTTTCTGGCATTTTCCCTTATCTTGAAAGATGAATGTTGGGTAACTTAAAGCTCTATGGAACCTGGACTCATTTGAGCATCATTTCACCCATGTTATTCATCGTCCTATATGACTTAACGTTGGAAGACGCAAATTTAAAAAAAAAAAAAAAACATACACTTTTCTAATAAGTATTTTCACTTCTCCGTGTCCGATCCACAAGTATAGTTTTACCAACTGTATCAAAGCAAATCCATGTAACGCTGGAGGTATTGCATCCTCTTCTACAGCTAATGCTACGGTCAATACCTACTGTGTGTAGGAGGCGAGGAATTATTAAAGAGGGTAACACCGCGGTTCAGAGCTGCGTGCGAGACTGGGATTACATACATACAAACTAATCGTGTGTTTCCCTTATCGTTAAGCCTGTAAACGTAAGTACTATACGGTCTGCCGCCATAAAATGCGTTCAGTGGGAAGAGGAACTGAACAGCCAACAGTCAGGCAAAGAAAACGTTTGTGGCGGCTATCGTCTACTTCACAACGCTGCAACAAATTGGAAGTGTAATGCGAGGGCTGTTCAATAAAGAAAGATCACAATTTTTTTGACAACGTACCTTTACTCATCCTCATAATTTTGATGGTCCTTCTCAAAATAGTCTCCCCTGAATGCGATGTACTTGTCCCAGCGTTTCTGCCAGTCTTCAAAGACATGCTGGAAACCATTTTTGAGACATACTTCAAAATCACCTCCGCAGCCTTCACCACTGCTTCTGATGATCGATAATGCCTCACACGAAGGCGTTTCTTCAAGTTAGGGAATAGAAAAATGTCACATGGGGCTAAATCCGGAGTATGGGAGGGTGAGTGGTGCACTTCACGTTGATTTTTGCAAGATATTCAGCAACAACATTGGCAATATACGGCCGCGCATTATCGTGTTGCAGCATCCAGCCTGCTTCACGGAAATGAGGTCTTTTGCGCCTGATATAGACTTGCAATGTTTTAAGGACATCCTTGTAGTATTGCCCAGTTAGTAATGTATGTGAAGGTACAAACTGCTGATAAACCATTCCATGAATATCAAAGAATGAGATGAACATAACTTTCCCAGCAGAAGCAACCAATTTTGCTCTTTTGCGGGTTGGTGATGAAGGAGATTTCCACACTGAGCTTTGCTGTATGCTCTCAGGATCAAAATGATGTAGCCAAGTTTCATCAGCAGTGATTACATTTGAAAGAAACTCCGGATCTTCCTCTAACATCAACTTTAACTGCATGTTACTTTAACTTTCTTTCGGGAATCAACAGTCTTGGAACCCATTGCGTACAAACACGTCTCATGTGTAGTGTTTCTGTCACCAACGTGTGGGTGGCACCCAATGAAATGTTCAGTATCTCAGAAAGTGATCTTAAAGTAATTCGTCGATCCTCTATCACACTGGCAGCGGCGATGATGTTTTCTTCCGTAAGAGCAGTAACTGGAGCACCGGGTCCATCTTACTTTGAAATTCCTTGTCTCCCATTTTTAAACATTTTAAACCACCTTCGAGCTGTGCTGTAGGGAAGTACAGACTCTCCATAGGCCTCCTGTAACATTGTATAGGCCTCAACTGAAGATTTGTTGAGACGAAAGCAGAATTTCAAAGCTACATATTGTTCCTCGCGTGTTACCTCCATTGCAGCGGTAGGCGATACTGGACATATCTGAACTTGCCTGGTTCTCACAGGCGGGAACCAGGAGTACCAACAATGAAACTACTACTACGTCAAAACAGCTACAAAGGGATCTTTGGTTGAAAAGGAGTTTTCAGAGTGAAAGTGATACACCCACGAGCATCTGTGGTCATTCAGAAGAGTCTTCGGCGTCAGGCCGATTAGAGCGGTCCTAGGCGTGAGGGCGAGTAGGGCAGTCCTCTTGTTCTGTCTTGGATATTTGTCGGTTCATATATACGTGAGGAACGAATAAAGTTTATCGAGTAATAAACATTCTACCGTCAGTAACTCTAAACAGAGATTGGTAACCCTTGGTCGGCAACTTCAATTTCGATGTTCTAAAAAAAAAAAAAAAAAAAAAAAAAAAAAAAAAAGAAGAAGAAGCAGTGAATAAATAAGTTGGAAACGGGCATTCTAGTGTCAGTAAATATCCTTCTCACACACATCCACGCATACCCTGAGAGAAACCTTATTGCTCGTCAACTTATTTGCTCGCCATTAAATTATTTGCATCCAAAATAAAAATTGTTGAATAGGTATGATTATTTTCCCTTAGGATATGACGAAGACAAATATTTCACATACGTACAGGAGGTTAAAATGGGCGCAGAAAGCTATATCCCAAGAATTAATTTTTAAAATTACAATATATGGGATATTTCGAAAACCTCCTGTAATTTAGACATAAACTGTTAATTCTTCAGAAACTATTGTAACTAGAAAGCTGAAACTTGGTATTACTCCATTCTTGATCGATCACAAATATAAGTGGTATAAATTTGAAACAAATCTAAATAAAGCTTAAGATCTTTCAACTTTCACCATTAAGCCCCCTCTTCCCCCCAACCCATGTTTTTCTTTTTTGACATAGTTAATTACTTAACACCTTTCTGCACATTATGGTTCTTACTTAGTGAAGTGGATTTATATGTATTTTAATTATACGACAATATCTGTTATTTTAACTTGCTGTGGAGCCATTTATGAAATTTGCAATAAATGTAGAACTATTTCGTCTAGCGAATTTGTTGCCACATAAGTTGCCATGATTATCATTTTGTTATAGTGAATTTTAGGAGCCATTTTATCGAAATTGTGTATTTTTAAGTGTCTCCTTAGCAAGTGTTCAGTGCCTATTTAAGTGGCTATTTTGCCCATTTTTAGTGCCTTTTTGTCCGCCTATTTCACACATTTTTGGTGCCTATAAATCCGCTCCCTACTCATGAATGTTTAAAGAAAAGATCCCTTTTGAAGGTAGAAGGACAAATTTTGGAGAGTACTTAATGATATGGGATATCTATCTCCTTGTGCTGATGCTTTGATGGTCAGGCTATACTGTACTCTATTGCCGCCTTCTCTGACCTCCCTAAATTGAACAATGCTACATCAGCTCATATTACTCACACAGATAATACGTTCTATCACAGCCTCTCTCGGTTAATCTATCTCATTTCCTCAACAATTAATTAGTCAACAATCGTCGCCAGTCCTAATTTAGATTTTTTTTGTTAGTTACTAATTGAGTATCGCATAGGATATCCCCATATCTATTTACAACGCAGTTTATTTAAATAGTACTAGCTTCTTATTGACGAACGAGGTCCCTGGCACACGTAGGGGGCGGTAGCGCCGTTGTTGGAAAGTGATACGGTTAAGAAATCCTTCAAGCGCCTCTCTCATAGTTGATATCTGTGGTTTACCGTATGCAGATTCCCAAAATAAAGGCGAGCAGCCGGGCGCAGCCCTACACGGGCCGGGCAACTGGGGAGCCTTCGGAAGCCCTTGGAGTGTGCCATCTGCCTTTCAAGATACAGCGAATCTATTGATTAATAATACATCCTTCATAATCGATACGGAAATCGATTCCCTACAGCCTTCTTGTTTACGCTTCACTCTGCTATTATTCAGTAGTCATACCCAAGCTGGAACAGTTTTGTGAGGTTAAGTTCAGCTTAACCAGAGTTTCGTACTATAAGTTTTGTATTATTATTGCAAATATTAAGGCATTAGGCATGTCACCCGCCTCGGTAGCCTGTCTACCTCACATTCAAGAGGTCCCGAGTTCCAATCTTGGTCAGAGTGAGTTACTAGATAAGGTTTTTCCCGGTTTTTTTCCTTATCCTGAAAGACGAATGTCCGGTACCTCTAAGCTCCATGGACCCCGGATTCATTTGAGTATCATTTTACCCATTTTCATACATCGTCCGATATGACTTAACGTTGGAGGACGTAAATTAAAAAAAAAAAAAAAAAAAAAAATAGGCGTGTTGCGAACTCATTAAGAAATTTTCCCTCTATATCTTCTTGAGTAATTTTTTCTGTTTCTTCCATGTTAAACCACATTTCCTGTGGAAAATAGTTGTAAAGATCTAAAATAGTTTTAAGATATGGGAAGGATTTTGTCGAGCTGCCTTCAAAGTCCTCTTCATTCAGGATAGAGAGTCCGAACGAGGTGCGTTCAAGTTATAACACCTATTTTTTTTCAGGGCCAGGCCCAGATAGGAAATCTGTTTTTTTGAATACACGTGAACTCTTAATGCCTGACAGAAATGGCAGCACTGTATAGTCGCCCTGTTCGAACGGTTACCATGGTAATAGATATCCACGTGGAGTGAACATATATCTGTCATTTGTGATTCCTACGAATTCCGTTGGGTGAAATGATGCGTTCATTGGTGTTTAGCACACGAACGGGAGGCACATCAGTACCCCTCTCACTCTTAAAAGAATAATCAGTGCGTTATCTGAGAGGTTTCTCTTAAAGATAAATCCATGGTAACCGTTCCAGCAGGGCGACTATACACTGCATAGAACTTTAATGGCATTGGCGACGGTTAGGACTGTTTTTGATACTCAAAATGGCGACGTTTTCATTGCAAGAACAGCCTGTAATCATTAGTTTTCTCATTTTCGTGGTGTCACACCTTTTGAAATTCATTGCCAGTTGAGTTAGGCATGTGGTAATGGCAGGGGCGGTTCCTCCATAAGCTTGCAGGTTTGCGCTACACCCACTGATTCTGAATATACAACAGGTGCATTTTGCTCATTAAAGCTGTACTTGTTTGCATTGTTTTATATACAAACATGTTTCAATTAAGCTTATCGTCTGTAGCTGCCCATGACCGCAGAAGTCGAAATAAACAGTGATTAGCTGTAGGAGCCGCAGGTTTGCAGTGGAGAGTTAACCTAAGATTTCGCCCAAATGTAGGCTCTCTGAGGGGGTTGCGGGAAGGTGAAGAGATGGAAGAGGCTTCTTATACATTGCTTAAATGGAGGTTTATAAACCTAGCTCCTCCTACTCCTAGCAACGGCTATAGCGTGACCTTCAGGCTTAGCTTCTGTGTGCTCTGCTTTTCGAACACAGGGAGAATTTAATTAAATGCATGGAGGTTATTCAGAAGAGAGCTCTGTCAAACAACAACGCCACACTTGTTCAGGCTTCTGGGTTTATGGCCACTTTGAAAGATTATAATTTTGTATTCTTGCTGTCTTTCTTCTACAAGATCATGCCACATGTGGACATTTTGTACAATCAGCTGCAGAAACGAGACTGCAATGCAACGTTTGCCATCGCCCAGCTAAACGCATTTAAAAGGAAAGTGCAAAATGTAAGAAATAGCGTGGATATCGAGGAACACGAAGAAACTGCAATTAAGAGGAGAAGAATAGAAGATCATGATGTGAAAAGAAGAGAAGCTCTTGAAGTATGTGACATTCTTAGAAAAGCAAAGGACAGATTTAGCTTCACGGGGCATCTGGTAGCCTCAACTTTGTTTCATCAAGAAAATTTCTAAGACATTTCCAGAGGATTCCCTTAGAGAAACAATAAGGTTCTATCCTTTTATCATTGGAACAAAAATTCATAGAGAACTGACTGTAATTTACAGTCGAGAGGAATTTCGTGGAATGTCCGGCGCTTTGTGCTTGATGAACTTCAATAAGGAAAACAATTTATGTACTACATTCAGCGAATATGTCAAACTCCTCCAAGTACTGTTAACTATGCCAATGTCTACCGCTGAAGCAGAATGCTGTTCCTCAACTTTAAAAAGAATAAAAACTTTCACAGGACCGATTGTCAGCATTAGCAAGGCTTTCAATTGAGAGAGTTTGTTATGAAGATCAGCGACTTCAACGCAAAAGTTATCGATAGATTCGCCAGGTCTAAGGAAAGTGAGTCATTACTACTCTGTATTTTATTTTTCATTGGTGCATCACCAATAATTTAACCCAACAGCCGCCACTGGGTGATGGTACCATGGATGTGTGTAATGTGCGTTCCTGGGTGCGACAGTTCAATGAAAGCAGCACATCTTGTGACATATTTTCAGTGCGATGGATTTTTTTATTTAGTTTGTTCTGTAAACGTGTTAACACATTGTTCCCTGAAGCTCTGCCCAGCCTACCAAAACCCAACAAAAGCAATATACTTTTTGTGTATGCCCAATTTCTTAACAGTATCTGTTACATAACTATTGTTTTCACCTTTTAATTTGGAGCTGCTTTCAACTCAATAACATTTGTGTTTATACCACAATTTTTTACGTCAAAATATTGGAAGATGATAGGAAATATTTTGAGAGAACCGTGGTAACTTGCAAAACAAAACATGAGATTCCTTTTAACACTTCTATTGTTAAGTCTACTGAGTGAGTATAGTTTAACACGTGCTTTCAAGGAAACTACATACCCGGCTGCACAGGAACAGGAAGGAACCATAGAATAATAGCATATTTATTGCGATTTAATAGGTCAGTCAGAGAGTACGCAAAACAACCAAAGAGTATAGTTATAGCCGTCGCTTAAGCTTCTTCGATATGCGATGTCTCAGTGGCACAGCTACAAAAAAAAAGGACATTCGCTGAATTTCCAAAATTCCGTCCGGACGCTCTTTTTTACAGCAGAAAAGAGGATATGTTCGGAAAAAAGAGAACGTGTGGTCACCCTGTCTGATTGGCTAAAATTATCAGTCATTTCTATTGATTGGAAGCGGGGTAACATCGAGATGTTTCTAAGCTCTATGGGCCACGGGCTCATTTGAGCACCATTTCATCCATTTCATTCATCGTTTAATATGACAACGTTGGAGGACGTAAATTAAAGAAAATCGAAATCTGATTTATCTAGTGAATGGTGTGACTAGGACTAATGAGACACTGAGTATTGAGGTATTGTAATTTTAAAGTGGGCTATACTTACAAGTTATAATCCATTAAATAACGCGTGTTCTCTCTTGGTCTGTCCCACAGATTTCTCGCAGTGATGACTGTATTCTGTGGAGAAGGGGAGAGGTGTTTTGTATGCTTATCTCGTGTCCATGAATCGCAAATAAGCAGCAGGGTTCGGCCATTTGTTTGCAATGAGTTCGTCTATAGCAGAAATCACCTCCAGGGCAATAACGGCGTCTCGTGGAGTTTACCTTAGAGGGGGTGTAATTAAGTGGATGCATGCATAAATAATTACGCTCGCAGACTGGACAGAGTTAATTAATTTTCAAAACTACTTACATAACCTATCTCAAACTTGAACATCCATATCTGCTACGTCCGATTTCGAGGTGAAACGAAGTGAACTGCTGCCGAGCATTTTTACTGATACGTAGAGATGGTACTATATTCCACGAGGGTCGGCTAATAAGTCCCGGGCCTCACAATAAAAAAAAAATTAATTTTTTTTTCTTTATTTGTCAACATAATCTCCAGAAAGACTAATACATTTGTCATATCGCTGTTACGATTTATCATGGTCCTCAAAACAGCTGTTTACCACATCAATGACCTCCTCGTTGCTGTGAGATCTTCGTCCTCCAAGAGATTTTTTGAGGTTCGAGAACAGGTGGCAGTCACTGGGTGCTAGATCTGGGAATAGTTTGGGTGTTCAAGCAATTTGAACTTTAATTCTCACTTTTTTCCCACTGCAATGACTGAACGATGGGTCGGAGCATTGTCGTGGAGAAACAATATATTTTTCTTTGCGAAATAAGGTATTTTTCTTTTCATCTCATCACGTAGTCATCTATGATAATTTTACAATTTACCAAGTATGGAAAGATAGAGTCAGACTAAAAAATTCAATGCCATAGCCGGAATTTGAACCACGGGTCTTCTGTTTGCCGTCCAGCCGCTCTAACACTTGAGCTACTATGGCCAACGTGCCGACATGACATTAAATTCTCCAACTGACTCGTGTTTTTCCCGGTAAACCACTTAGGAGTTCTCATAAACACACGAGACACCTATCTTAATGGCGACTTACAACGTGAAAGTACTTTAAGGCCCGGGCTTTATAGTTTACCACTATTAGGTACAATTAATGGAAATTAATTGTTCTTTCACACCATCCGTGTGTAGACTAAAGTATGGAAAGATAGAGTCAGACTGAAAAATTCAATGCCATAGCCGGAATTTGAACCACGGATCTTCTGGTTGCCGTCCAGCCGCTCTAACACTTGACCTACTATGGCCAACGTGCCGACATGACATTAAATTCTCCAACTGACTCGTGTTTTTCCCGGTAAACCATTTAGTTCTTCTCATGAATACACGAGACAACTACCTTAATGGCGACTTACTATGCTGTAAGTACTTTAAGGCCCGGGCTTTATAGTTAACCACTATTAGGTCAATTAATGGAAATTAATTGTTCTTTGTCACCGTCCGTATGTAGACTAAAGTATGGAATGATAGAGTCAGACTGAAAAATTCAATGCCATAGCCGGGATTTGAACCACGGATCTTCTGGTTGCGGGGATCCGTCCACTTCAGCTGCCGAGGTGCGGGCGCTGCGGACCCTTAGCACTCGTGGTACCTCTGACGTTACTAGAGGAACCTCGGGCCGAACTGCCGAGCCCTGTACATCCCAGAAAACACTTCCCATGACCTCCTTGGTTGACAAAATTGACTTAGCATTCTTTGGAGTAGGTTTACCTGGCGCACTCCAATGTTTTGACTGTGATGTACTTTCTGGAGTGTATTGATTTAACCAAGTTTCATCCATGGTAATAAGAGCTCTCCAAAATTCCCTGGGATTTTTACGGTAGAGGTGCAAATTTTCAACAATCACGACTTCGTACCAGCCTGCATGATCCAGCGAGTGGAGAACATTGTTTTGGAGGATCGCCGATTGAGCATTTTCAGATCTTCATGCAGGATTGTGTGCACAGATCCCACGGAAATGGCAATTTTGGAGGCGATGTCTGCAACTGTCTTGGTTTGTTGTCACACGATGTTCTGCCTTCATTGAACTGTCGCACCCAGGAACGCACATTAGACACATCCATGGTACCATCACCACATGCCTCACTCAACTGGTGATGAATTTCAATAGATGTCACACCACGAAAATGGAGAAAACGTATGATTGATTACGCACTGTTCTTGCAATGAAAACATCGCCATTTTAAGTATCAAAAACAGTCCTAACCCTCGTCACTGCCACCAGAGTTCTATGCACTGTACAGTGCTGGCATATCTGTCACACATTCACAAAGAGTCCACGTGTATTTTAAAAAGAACCAGAAGTTCCTATCTGGTCCCAGTTCTGAAAAAAATAGGTGTTATAACTTGAACACACCTCATATATCATAAAATACAAGGAGCGTGCAGAAAGTAAGTTCTGTTTCAATTTATCTCCGCTGCAGCGCTGCGATCGCAGTTCCACACATGCGCGGTAGACGCTCTGTATCAAGGAGAAGAAATGTGTGCCATTGTGAGAACGCTGTCAGCCACGTACGCTTTGTTGTGCTTGTTTACAATGTCGGTGTTGATTGAAAATCCCGCCGCTTGTGAAAGCAGATCTGTGATTGGTTTTCTGAATGCTAGGAAAGTCAAACTAATTGAAAATTATCGGCAAATTTGCGATGTCAAAAGCTGTTGTGTTTCTTCACGACAACGCACGACCACACACTGCAAATGCGACGAAAAACATCCTACAGGGATTAGGCTGGGACGTGTTTGACCACAACTCGTACAGCCCTCACCTCGCTCCTAGCGACTTTCATCTGTTTTTGCATCTCAAATCTTTCCTTGGCGGCCAACACTTCAACAATGACGAAGAGCTGAAAGAAAATGTTTCCAACTGGTTGAAGACACAGGCGGCAAACTTCTATGAAGAAGGTATACAAAAACATGTGCCTTGCTATGACAAATGCCTGCAAAATTTCGGCAGTTATGTGGAAAAGTAGTTTAAGAGTTGTAGAATTTCGTGCAATAAATAATTTTTGTGCATCTGTATTACCAAACAGAACTTACTTTCTGGACGTACCACGTATATAAACAATAATTACTCTGGGGAACAAAAAAAAAAATATTTTCATACACCCGAAACAAAATAGGCAAATTCTTATGTAAACCGATCTGTTGATTCCAAAAATGCCCCTCAAAATGCTGTATCACGTAACGTTTTTTAGGTATTCATAATTTTTTATGAAAACTTACAGAAATGTGATATGATAACTCATATTTGATTAATTGAAAATAATAGGTATTTTATTGCCAAATAACATTGAAAATAATAATTATTATTATTATTAAAATAAACACAAGATACTGATGAAAACCAATACCTGAATTATCTCAGAAGTGTTTCACTGTTGATTTTTTTTTGTATTTACTCTCGCGTTTGAGGAACCAACAATAATCTCCGAACATGGCTGAATCCCAGCGATACCCTGGTAACGTCTTTCCATCTCAGAAATGTCCTGGTGAAAACGCTCACCTTGCTCATCACTTACTACAGCTCCTAGGTTTGTAAGGAAACTATCAAGATGAGAGTGCAAAAAGTGGATTTTAAGTGACATACGGCAACCCATTTCTTTGTAGCTCCTTAATAGTTCTGAGACTAAAGTTTCATAATTTTCTTCTTTGTTATTGCCCAGGAAGCCTTCCACCACTGATTTAAATGATTTCCATGCTGCCAGTTCAACACGCTTAAGCTTTGATTAAAAACACTGTATTTAAGAAGTA
This sequence comes from Mantis religiosa, assembly GCA_030765055.1. NCBI lineage: Eukaryota > Metazoa > Arthropoda > Insecta > Mantodea > Mantidae > Mantis > Mantis religiosa. Next base: position 35,390,075 of record CM060960.1, read on the forward strand.
GTCTTATTTGAGGACCGACAAATATACCTTCCTTCAATTTAGATTCACTTATTTTGGGAAATATACTTCTTAAATACTCAAATGCACTTCCACTTTTGTCCAAACCTTTAACAAAATTCTTCATTAACCCGAGCTTTATGTCAAGTGGGGGCAGAAGAACTTTGTTTGGGTCTACTGGAGGCACATACTTAACATTGCTTGCTCCAGGGGTATAGTCTTCGCTTTCCCCGCATTCTTTCACTATAAAATGCTTGTCAGTTGCCCTACTGTCCCATAAGCACAAAAAAAAAAAACAGCAATATTTTGTGAAACCTCCCTGCAGTCCCGTTAGCAATGCAACTACCTTGAGGGCACTACAAATTTCCCAGCCATGGTTTTGTTAACTAATAGCATCTAAAATGATGGACATGGAATCGTATGTCTCCTTCATTCCTATGGCATGAAATAAAGGTATTGAAGATAGTAAATTGCCATTATGAAGCAACACTGTCTTTAAGCTGTATTTAGAAGAGTCAGTGGCTATTATTTTAAATTAAGTCAATATGAGTTGGTATCATACCTCATTTGTGTAAATTTGTATAAAAGAATAAGAATATCTCAAAAACGTTACGTGATACAGCATTTTCAGAGGCATTTTTGGAATCAGCGAGTCATTTTGCATAAGAATTAGCCTATTTTGTTTCGGGTACAAAAAACGTGTTCCCTGGTGTAATTTTAGGGGCCAAACGAAAAAAAAAAATAATTTGTAGAAGAGTAGAGAAAGTCATGTGAGAGTCTCACATCGATTCTCTCTCTATACGTTGTTACTTGCTATTACCAGGACGTTGTTTGCGCAACGGGTAATGAAGTTAGCGAAGCTACCATAGGTGCTGCCGTAGTGGAAGCATCGGCAAGATGAAGGTACAGGGCCAAAGTTTCGGTTCGCAAACAAGAGAACATCATCAGGCGAGAGGAGGAAGTTCCCCTTTGGTGACGACGCGCCCCTCTTCGGGAAGCAATAACATGTAAAGCACGTGGTTAAAGCCAGCCCAAATTGAGTCTTATGTATGCGGCCATAGCGCTGCTACAGCCTTGCATAAACTCAAAGGGAAGCTGCAAGATACAAACGATCGGGTGTAAATCATGGCGTGTGTGCCTAATGGTTCCACCAGTCCAAAGCTTATGGAAATGCCAACTGTTTCTCTTGAATGGAAACAATAGTAACACATTTGAGCTGTTAGGTTCACATACGTTTCTCTATAAACTATACAACAATGTGTTGTATTCCATCGAGAGATTCGATGCCGGATGCCAAAGTTGGTAGTATTTAAGCTCACCATCTTCCAAGGATATGACTAGGGGGCGGATTTTGCCCTATTTGCCTATTTTATTCCTTTGTTCAGACGTAGACACGTTTCCTACAATTATTAGCCTAATTTCTTAGTTTTATAATGCCTATAAATGCCTATTTCATACGTTTGTGCCGATTCTGCTTATTAGTGCCTAAACTGCCCTTTTAGCCAATTTCTTCTGCTTGTAATTTGTGACAATAGCTTTTGCATTTGTTGGTTTCAATGTGTTCGTGTCGTGATTAATTTAATTCGGAGGACCACCTTGATTTTAGCAGAAATCAAGGAAACTGATTTTGTGGACTGTATTCGATAGAGCTGTATTCATATCTCTAGATAAATTTATTGCACACGCTACATTTCTTATATGAATAATCATAAAGAAGACAACAATACATTTAACATTTAGATAAACTAAAAAACGTCTTTTCATTGCAACAACGTTGCACTCAGCCACACAACGAAACACATCACATATCTTCTACATGTCTCAAACATGTCTGACACGGCAACCGGAAGAGGCCTATTTTTATGCGCGCTGGCGAGTCACATGACCAGCTGGCCGCATAACCGGCGCCAAGTGAAATATTCATGCGCCCGACAAACAAATGACGATCATGGCGGAAACACAATGTTAAGTTTTCGGGGAATGAATGTGTAGTGTTTAACGCCCGCTTTTACTACATACGGCACCGCAGGCGGTGACACTGATCACACATGAGATGAATATGGAGCACCGGTGGAATGAGATGGCGGGGGAAACCGGAGGTCCCGGAGAAACCCGCCTCAGCGCCGTGTTGTCCACTACAAATCTCACTTTGCGGTCGCCTGGGAACGAACCCGGGCCGCCATGGTGAGAGCCAAGCGGTCTAACCACTGAGCCACAGCGCGGCCGTTTTTGGGGAGGGAGAAATTTCTTACTGTGGCACATTGGATATACAAAAAGGGGTTTATTAAGGAGACACATCTGTGCAAATTGGCCCAAAAGTTACAATACCATATTTAATTTTTTTGTCTTTAAATTAACATAGACATACTTCAATAATATAACTTTTCTTTTCTCATGGCACTACAGAAAACGTTACATGACTGTTTAGATAACCCTACACCTGTATCGTAGCTGCTATTACGTAATTTTAACCTCAGATTTCTCAGATTCCATATTTTGTACATTTTCCCAACTTTAAAATGATCCACAGGATGCAGTTTTGTATTAATCTGTATGAAATTCTAAACATAACTCTAAGGGGAACTGCATATTAAGTGTACCCATTTACATTTGTTGTGTTTTTGTTATTTGTGTTGAAAAGCGCTTAGAAAAATAAAAATTGTTAAATAGGAATGATTATTTTTCCCCTTCGTTGATATGGCGAAGACAAATATTTCACATAGGTACAGGTCATTAATAAGTTAAAATGGGTGCATAAGCTTATACCCCAAGTATTAATTTTTATAATTACAATATATAGGACATTTTGAAAATCACTTGTAATTTAGACATAAACTGTTAATTTTTCAGAAAGCTGAAACTTGGTACCTATTACCCTATTCTTGATCGATCAGAAAAATAATATAAATTTGAAACAAATCTAACAAAAGCTTCAGATATTGCAATTTTCACCCTTAACCGCCCCTCCAAAACCCACGTTTTTTTGACATAGTTAATTACTTCACACCTTTCTGCACATTATGGTTCTTACTTAGTGGAGTGGATGTATATTTATTTTAATTATACGACAATATCTGTTATTTTAACTTGCTGTGGAGTCATTTATGAAATTTGGAATAAATGTAGAACTATTTGTCTACGGAACCGCAAAATAGTATGAATTAGCGAATTTGTTGCAGCCTATGTTGCGATGATTGTTATTTTGTTATAGTGCATTTTAAGAGCCATTTTACCAAAATTGTGCGTTTCTAAGTGTTTACTAAGCAAATGTTTAGTGCCTATTTAAGTGTATATTTTGCCCATTTTTAGTGCCTTTTTGCCTGCCTATTTCATACATTTTTGGTGCCTATAAATCCGCTCCCTAAGTATGACACAGAAATTTTCAAGGAGAAACCTTACCCCAAACAACCTTTCACATAGAAAATGTTTCGCAATTGTTTATTTTCTCAAAAATGGCTCTAACTATGTTGATTTGGGTTGTACGTGACTACACTACGGAGGGGATTCGGCACGGAGGTCCATACTTGGTCTATTGTACCTATGTCTTCTAGTGGGGCATCCCCGGAAGGAAGGATGACGTGGTAGGAGATAGAGGGCAGTGTCTCTACAATTGACCATTTGGAAACTCTCTGGCAGGCCAGTACAACCGGTATCCCACCTACCCTGGTCCTGAAACGCCTCACTTTTGCGGCCCGGAGACCGTCCCAGTGCATCCTGTGATGCAGCGCCGAGAGTCCCGCCGACACTTCTATCTGAAAGAGACCATCAGATGATAACGGAGATGAATGGAAATTCGGGGGATGTAATTAACCTACCAAGCATTTGCCTAGTGACCCTGAAAGAGCCGTGAAGAAAAAACATAGGTAAGATACGTCCGGCCACGGGAATCGAATTCGGACCTCCACAGACGAAATCGCCTGAGCCATCCCATTGCTTTAACTATGTTGATAGTGTGGATTAGGCATTGGCAGGAACAACGAGGCGTGCCTCACGCTGTCAGGGTTCGCAGGTATAAGTCACACGCCGTGCCGTGTGCTGTAACTGTTTGTAAACATACCGGCATACTCCGCAGTAGCTTACTACTATTAAGAATTTCTTTGGCTTATGAAACCGCAATAAAGAAGCTATTGCTTAATTATTACTTATGAGTGCTTAACGTCTTCTAAAATTCCCTTATACCAGTCCATGATGGCAAATAAGCTGGTGGACGTATGCAACTTATACCTTTTAGAGGGAAGTTAATGTTAGTGAGGTTGAGGATGGAAGCATTAAATGATAAACACAACAGAAAAAAAACATCCAAGAATTGTAGATAAATTATACAAAACTAAATAGCTTATACAGGAGACGAGCATTATATTTCACGTGTTTGATAATACTAAATAAAGCATTTGTAACTGAAAAGGAAGCTGTTGATATTTACAGTAAGTGGTTGAAAGTATTGTACAGTTAAGATAATAACAAAATACTCTGAAGTTACACAAATAAATATTATCATTGATTTAACTATTTTTACAATTCATATTGTTAATGAAACTAGATTAATCGTGCGTTCGTTGAACTCCCTTCAGCTCTTCCATCCATCAAAACCATATCCGTCATTTCGGTGTTCGTATAGCGCTCCATATTGCTTGCATTTGCTATCTAAGTACGCTCAAAGTCCTCCCTGTTAGGACGGAATGTGTAGTTTTACACTGAAGAGCAACTGTCTGAATTATTAGTCAACTTTTTCACAAGTAACTGCCCTTTGCCGAATTACCTGAAAGGTAACAGCTCTAGGTGGGCCTACCAACCCGACTGCCGGCCTCACGCCCTCTTACGCACGGCAGAGGTGGGCGATCATCCAACCGATACGGGGAGGAGATTTGGTCATCATCTCGGTATCCCCCAGCCGGAACGTTGGTTTCCGTGACCAGGGCCGCTTACCTAGCGTAAGCTCCTCACTTTCCTCACGATGCTGAGTGGGCACCGGCCTTCTATACCCGGGACCTAAAATCGATTCCCGGGATCGAACCCGGGCCGCTTTCCGTGGCCAGGGACCAAGGCATGCTGCCTTAGCCCGCTACGCCACGGTGCAGGACTTTCGTGGCTGGTGCGACCCAATAACAACTTTTGACCCAATGGCTCCTACACTGCCTAATCACAAAATCATGTAATATTTAATGCTGCATAAAATTATACCTAACAGAACTTCGAAGCTGCGACACCGAAATTCGGACTAGTTATATATATATATATATATATATATATATATATATATATATATATATATATATATTGCTTTATATATTGCTATATATTATATATACTGGGAACATCGTCCGAAATGCTTTTGGTTACGAATGACTTTTGAATAGCTCGTAAACCTTAGAGATAGACACATTTTTACCTTAAAAATATTATATATCTTGAATGAGTAGAGTCAGACTGAAAAATTCAATGCCATAGCCAGATTTGAACCACGGATCTCCCGCTCTTCGTGCGGTTTCTGTTGCTATGACGAACGTGCCGACACGACATTAAATTCTCCAACTGACTCGTATGTTTCCTGGTTGGAGCAATGTTTGAGAGCAACCGCGCAATGGTTTACTCTTGCTAGAGAATCAGCAATGGGATAATGTTTTTCACTATCAACATGAAGGTGTATTTAGAAGAGTAGGCATTTGTAAGAATAATTTATGCAAAGGTAGAGAAAAACATGCAAGTGCGACACGACAGGTTTCTTAAATTTCCATTGCTTGTCCCGAAAATACAGTTGGCGTGAGTTTCTTGGTTGGAAACTTTGTAGACATTTTTGTGATTTTGTAGTTTAGTTGACGTGAATGCGCACTATTGTTTCGGTGTCCAGGTAACGAACTATGTTTCTTCTCCCGTAACCGTCCGATTGACAACTTTTTCATCTTTACTGTCGTGGAGTTGAAAATTTAATGCTTTTCTGAGCCTCAGACAGAACCGAGAATCAAAACTTGTGATATCTTACCCTTCTCTTAAAAAAATCCGACTGATTTGCGGAAATATGTACAGAGAAGTCTTAAATTGTGTTTGTATGGGCACGTTATTAGTCTCGTCGTCCACTTCATTGTGGACTGCAGCGTGTCCTGCATTGTTATCAAGATGATCACATCAAATGCTGCTTCTATTTCGACGTCCACGTAGCGGAACTGTCTCGTCTCCCGTGACAATTGGATCGAGACAACTTTCACCTTTACTATCTGGTGCTAGATCGAGCGAGAACGTTCCGTGGTCACATTTGGGAGGTCCGGCTTTGATTCCCGTCGGGCCTCTGACGACTAAGTTGAAAGCTATGCAACATGAAACAGAAATTACATGCATTTTACACAAATTATCGTAATATTTACTGTTCCAAAGACGTGGCTTTCTTTAAGGAGTTATTTTTTATTCCTCTGCATTGAAATTGTTATATTTTTATTATTGATGATTGGTAGTTATTTCATTATTTTACAATGCATAGAATGCATCTGTGAGTTTTCTCAGCCCTCATTTGTTTCAGGCGAGGTCCGAGCTGTGCTATGCCAATGGGGATTAAGGGCGGACGTATGCAAAAATTCAGGGTCTTACATAAATTGCCATAACATCCAAAGTTTACAAGTTAGAGAAGTGAAACTTAGTATACTCATTTAAGATGATACAGTTAATATGCACAATTTTTTCACAATTTTCCATTGTTTATAACTAATGTTACATATTTCTTCTATATGCACAGACATTTACAAACTTAAACCCATTTTTTCAGAATTCACATATGCTATCTTTCTGAAATTTGGTATGTTATTTTAAAACACACTAAAAATGAATTTGTTGGATTTAGATTTCTTATTGAAGCTGTATAGAATTTTAAAAAAGTGTTAATCATATTCATCCTTTAAAAATTAAAATAATTTCATATATTTTGTATCATCACATTCCATCTGGAGCTTAATCTTAAATTCTAGAACCAACAAAATGTTCATTGTAGCATAAGAAAGCTATGTGCTAAATTGCATCACTGTAGATGAAGTAGTTTGAGAGAAAAATGGGTTGAAGTTGTAGAAAATGCAAGTTACGGGGAAAGGCAATTAAAAATACAATAAGTATCATTCAGTTTGCCTTTTAATTTTAAGTCAGAACTTCCCATATCCATAGTCTGTATCCTCATTCTGGTCTTCTTCAGCCTTTCTTTTTAAATTCCTCTTCTGTCTTGCTTCTTTCTGCATTAATTTCATAGCTCTTTCTGCACCAGCGATGCGAATGTTGTCGATACTCCATAAACACACCAGGTTGATACCCTAACTGATGCATAACTTTCTTTCTGCCAACATTCCCATCATTAAACACTATTGCAGCATCAAATGTAGCAATTTTCACCACTATGGAAGACACAAATGATGTTTTGGGACACCTTTTCCATATCAAACTGTTGAGGCTTTCATTTGGGTTTCGTGTCTCTCCATAGAGACATTTGTTTAGCAAGTCTGGGTGTGCTAAGAATTGGTAGGTGGGCTTTATAGAGTCCAAGACAGCTGATGGAAGACTATGCTACTACGCAACACTAGGGCATTTAATTTTTTAAAGGTACACACAGACCACATACAGTCATAGTATTTTGGTGTTTGATAGCTAACACTATATACTATTTTACAAACCAATAAAACAATTTGATTTTTTGAACGTTTTCTCGTACGTCCCCCCTTAATACCGCAGTGCTTTCTTATTGCAAAGTACTTTTTAGCACTTTTTGATAACAGTTTTTAACTTTAGGTGTGCAGTGGTTTATTTTGGGTGATGAAGGTGGTGATGATAGATTCCTCACCTTTGGTGAAGTTCACCACGGCTGCTCTCGAGCGATGATCTCTGCACCCAGGGTCGTAGTCTCGAAACGGAGAAATAATATAATCTTTTGAGATAATGAAATAATTACTCTTCATTCGATTTATTTCCTTTGAAAACTGGTGTTTTAATTTTGAAATTATAAAATAATTATTCTTTTAGTCGATACAATTCAGTTTCCAATTAAAATTACTGAATCTACTTTCTCCTATACTTTACAAATAATCGTAAAGCTGTGCGTTCTTAAAGAATGCCTGATGCATTATCTATTTAATATACTCGTGTACACACGCAAATCAAATGCATTAAAAATAAATCTGCAAGATTTCGGACAGACACTTACACACGTCCGTCCGTATTCAGTGATGGTTCCACGCAGAAGAATTTTATATTACACTGCTACTCATTTGTTTAGCATAGCAAGAATGCCAGTCGTTTGTTTAAAAGAAAGTTAATGCAAGCTATAGTATTTTATAAGGTCAAGTGATTGTTTTTACTCTATGGATGTTTTGAATGTTGCATCCAAATCATCACACCGAAACACACGCTATCAGATGCCATAAAATATCAACTAGAAGTGTTAAATACGACTGATTTACGTAAAAATTGTGTCTAGAATATATTTTCTTTTACTTATTTAAATCGATCATCGCAATTGATGCTAATTAAACACACGAAAAAGCACAATGCAAGAAAATTGGAACAAAAACAAAATAAAGTCGATAATTGATTAGTTTTTGTTGTAATTTTACATCCTCCAACGCTAAGTCATATCGGACGGTGAATGAATTGGATGAAATGATGCTCAAATGAGTCCAGGGTCCATGGAGCTTAGAGTTACCCGACATTTATCTTGAAGGATAAGGGAAAACCCCGGAAATAACCATATCCAGGTAACTCACCCTGACCGAGATTCGAACTTGGGAGCTCTTGCACATGAGGCAGACACGCTACCATCTACGCTACTGAGGCGGGCAATTCATTAGTGTTTTTGTTTGTAATTTACGTCCTCCAACGTTAAGTCATATCGGACGGTGAATGAATTAGATGAAATGATGCTCAAATGAGTCCAGGGTCCATGGAGCTTAGAGTTACCCGACATTTATCTTGAAGGATAAGGGAAAACCCCGGAAATAACCATATCCAGGTAACTCACCCTGACCGAGATTCGAACTTGGGAGCTCTTGCACATGAGGCAGACACGCTACCATCTACGCTAACGAGGCGGGCAATTGATTTGATTAGTGTGATTGAATCCTTAGGGTCACTCCGTGGTGATATCAGATTGTTGTGTTGGCATGTGGATGAAGTGGATCCAGTTGGAGCTAAGTGTTCTGTGGCAGGTGGCTTCAGAATAAAAAACCTCACTTGGAAGATGGCGAAGATGGTGAAGCATTCTGTATGGCTGGAGGCAGATAACTCTCCATTAACGAGAATGCTAAACACGCGGTGTAAGTGATCGTTCTGTACAAACCAATCTGCTGTGCTAGAAGTTTTTGGAACTAGTGAAGTTTTACCGCAGACTTCACCACACCACACAGGGGTATGTCAGTGGAGGACGTAGGAGAGATATATACAGAAGAATAACTCTGTCACTGTGCAGAGAATTTTTGGAATTAATGGATAAAGTCGTGAAAGAAGAGTAAGTTTGCTGTTATGCGAGTCTTCCAGATGAGAGGTTTTACTGCATCATTACGCCTTCATGGTCTCATTTGAGTGCTGGGTCATAGGGCCAGAGGGAAATGAAAAAGTTGATGAAACTGCAGGACAAGAAGCAGTTCCACAGTTTATTGGACAAGAACATCTCAATGTTTTGTAAGAGAGGCAACTAAGAACTGGCCCAAAGTAGAATATGGTTTAAAACAAACGAATGGAGAAAACAAACGTGATAAATCAGTAAGAAAACAGCTGATGCACGTAAGCTGAGGACAATTGCTGCATATCTTACAAGAGATGCTCTCGTGAAAAGAGCATCTTAACAAGATGGGAGTATTTCATGGTAACTTGGATTACAGATTGTTCAAGAAGGAACCTGAAAATCCCAGCACATTTTATGTATCTGTAAAGCTTTGGCTTCAAGCAATATGAGATGTATCGCCCTTGGGAGAAGTATGTTTAAAACCTGGCAAATGTGTGGAGGCGAAATGAATTGGTTGTGACAGAGTAAGTCCAAGACTGAGGTACTCCTGTAGGAAAGATGGGAAATCTCTATCGAGTAAGGCAATACAAGAGGCTTCCATGGTATAGTGATGCCATTAAGCACAATGGAAGAGGGGAGTGTGAAGAGTATGTAGCATTTGATGCAGTTGTTAAATTATGAAATGACAAACTTGTATGACTACATTATCCACTTGGGCAATAAATAACAGAGGATTATATAGTGCGATCATACATTTACATCTATTGACATCCATCTATCCATCTATTTACATCTGAGAGAAAATGTTGGAAGTGTCCTCAACCAACATCTATGCACGTTTCAACTCGTCTCACCATATTCTCTGAAGTTTTACGGAGAGTATCCTCGCCAAAGCTACTTATTTCGGTTCAAATGGATTCCTTGAGAACATCAATTGTGCGTGACCTATTGTTCTACACTCTATTTTTAGATACCCCTACAAGCAAAAATCCCGTGAGTTTAGGTCAGGGGATCTGGAGGGCCACAGACCTTTTGAGATTATTCGATTATCAATGAAACTGGTTACAAGTTCCATGACGTCATAGATGTATGTCCGTTGCTCCATCTTGCTGGAAATAACCTTCTCTCAATTCGATATCATCTCCATAAAACTTCAGAGAATATGTTGATACAAGTGCAAACATGTATATATGCTGGTGGAGGACACTTCCAACATTTTCTCTGAGATATAAATAGCGTAATGTACGAGGTGGGTCAAAAAGTAATGACTGCCATTTTCACCCCTTAAATAAGAAAGTTATGTGAAAACTTTGAATTTCGCGCAATTCCTCAAACCTTCTTCTCCAATCCCCTTCAGTAGTAACTTCCTAAGTCAACAGGTGGCAGCACTGCACCCTCTTGCAAAATGGCTGGCATCGACATTCGTATTAGACAGCGTTCTGTGATTGAATTTTTGACTGCGGAAGGTGAAACGCCAATTGGCATTCACGAAAGACTAAAAAATGTGTATGGTGATGCAACGGTGGATGTCAGCACTGTTAGACGATGGGTTCGTCGCTGTAACGAAGCTGAAGGGCAAACACCATTGGCAGGGGAAAAGCGAAGCGGCAGGCCGGTGACTGCAGTGACTCCATGCAACATTCAGCGAGTCGATGACATCATTCGTGGTGATCGCCGGGTAACAACAGCTGAATTGTGTCGCATTACCTCCCTCAGTAAAGGCAGTGTGATGACGATTATTCAACAACTGGGTTACTCAAAAGTTTGTTCACGTTGGGTACCAAGTATGTTAACCGCCCAAAACAAAGAAACAAGGAAAACAATAGCCTCCGAACACTTGCAGCGCTTCAATTTGGAGGGAGAGGAGTTTCTGGAAAAAATTGTTACTGGAGACTAAACGTGGGTTCATTTTTTGAACCTGAATCAAAGAGGCAGTCAATGGAATGGCATCACACGTCACCGAGGAAAAAAAAAAAAAATCCAAAACTCAGCGGTCGGCAGGGAAAGTTATGGTGACAGTGTTTCGGGATGAGAGGGTGTGCTTATGATTGATTTTTTGGAGCAGGGATGCACAATAAATTCTGTCCAATACGTCATAACTCTCAAAAAGCTGAAAGCACGTCTTCGCCGAGTTCGCCCAACAAAAACTATGGCAGATGTTCTTCTTTTGCATGACAATGCAAGACCACACACCAGCCGTTACACCACTGCAGAAATTGAGAAATTAGGATGGCAAGTCTTACAGACCTGACCTGTCACCATCAGACTTCATCTGTTCGGGTCACTAAAGGAAGCTCATCGTAGGATTCATTTTGAAGATGAGGAGGCTGTGAAAACGTCCGTGTGTCAATGGCTTAGGAAGCAAGACCGTGTGTTTTACCACACTGTAATACATGACCTAGTTAAAAGGTGGACCAAAGCTGTGGAAAAGGATGGATATTATGTTGAATAGTGAGAGATTAATCGTCAATGTTGCAGTTTTCAAGCTATGTAAATTGGATTAAATTTTCTTGGCAATTACAAGAGAAAAAATAGGAGGCATTGTTTGACCCCCTCGTAATCTCCCAATTGTGTATTATACTCTCCCAAAATTGCACGTGTGTTCTGTTATTGGTTCAGAAGTTGTTGCATATTGAAATGGTCCAGGTTTATATGGATCACACTATAGTATGTACATCTTGAAGTTGACCATATCGTCTCATCGCGTTTTCTTGCATTGCAGATATCTTATGAGAAATTGCAGCTTCCTTTAATCGTGTTGTCAACAGGAACCTATTACTCACAGCCGACGGAAGCCTTGTCTTTGTCAGAAACATCTACTGCTGGGCAGGCATCCGAGAGAACTGCACAGCAGATCAAAGATGGCGCTGTTTCATACGCGAGGAAGACGATATATTTCTATAGCCTTACTTGGTAACTGATTACACTGGGGGGGGGGGGGGGAGAATGTTTCGAGCACTTCATGTGGCAATTCCTACTAATTTTGGGTTGAGAAAAGCAAATATGAAAATAAAAAAATTCTTATTAGCTCTAGTTTCTATGATATACACAAGGTGGAAGTATTACATATTAACGGATTGAGAGAAAAGGATACATTTTAATTACATACATGCTAACAACAATGAAAGTGCATTTGATTTTTTTTTAACTGGTAATTACATGCTAAGAGTTCTAAATTGCTGGAAAAATACTTCGCAAATAGTCGTGTCTGAAGAGAATCATGTGGTGGTCTAGTGACTTCGTCGTCTTTTAGCTTGCCTCTTGTGATGGTGTTCTGCAGAATCCCTATACAAAGACCAAGAGTAATCCGCAAGCATTAATTCATTCCAACGGCCGTGATATCTTTGTTCCATAACAGAAATGTCCTGATGGAATCTCTCCCCATGTTCATCACTAACAGCTCCACAACTAGGAGGGAAAAAGTCTAGGTGGGAGTGGAGAAAATGGATCTTAAGGGACATATTGCATCCAAGGTTACGGTATTTTTGCACGAGCACTATCATCAAATGCTTGTAGTTGTCATCTCTTTTGTTGCCTAAAAATTCATGAACAACACCCTTGAAGGCTTCCCAAGCTTCCTTTTCTTTCCCCTCCAAAATTTGGTCAAATGCGGGATCCTTTATAAGTTCTCTTATTTGTGGTCCGACAAAAATGCCTTCCTTAACTTTTGCATCACTTAATTTCCAAAATTTCTCTCTGAGTTTTGTTATTTGACAGGTGTACCAACCCCCCCCCCAAAAAAAAAATCCTTCAAATTTAAATCTTCACTTTAAAAATGAAATGTCACTTTATCTTCAAAACACGAGCTAATCTATCATTTTTATGGTGATTTTTGAATTCAGAAGATGGAAATACATGTAAATTTACTATTTTTAAGCCAGAAACATTTGCATTGTTACCCAGTATACCTTCAAGGAAAGAATAACATACGTAGGGATGTTTCATTTCTAATGGAGGGGAGCGACATGCTTGCGCTCATGACAATTCAGCTGACTAATTTAGCAGTTCATTGGATCATTTTACTTACCATGATGGGCAACAATAAGAGGGTTAGCTCCTTTCATATGTTTCCAAAATCAAGGAGAATGAAATGGCAAAAGGATGTGACCAGCTAGTTGAAGCGATGGATATAGGGGAAAGAAGTAAATAAGGAAAAGCTATAGTCAAACCCGGTCGCAATGTAAAGCCTTATGTTTGGGTGAACACTAAAAAGAAAAACAAAAAATAGCGATTTGTAATTGAGGAAAATATAGTTTCTGAAATTTTAAATCGGTAATAAAAAGTATTTGGAAGTGGTTAACAGGAAAAGCTATTTTATTTGTCTTGTATGCTTTAGCGAGATATACATTTTTGTATAGCAAGATTTTGTACAAGTTGTGCAAAAATTATTAGATTAAAAGCCTTGGAGGTTATTCACAGACTTTTATTTATCAAGCAAATATCTTGGAACTTACGATAGATTTATCAAAATCATTAGCCATTGGAAAGATAGATTGAAACATTTGATGCCATAGCCGGGATTTCAACCACGGATTTTCTGGTTGCCGTCCAGCTGTTCTAACCTTTGAGCTACTATGGCCAACGTGCCCACATGACATTAAATTCTCCAACTGACTCGTATTTTCCCGGTAAACCACTAGGAGTTCTCATAAACACATGAGACAACTACCTTAATGGCGACTTACTATGCTGTAGTTAGTTTTTATTCATCCTTTTGATCATATTACATGATATAGGACACGTCGAGTACTTATAACTAAAAATTATACAATATACGTATATACAACACAAGTTTGGAATGAAAATTCAACTGTATGTACAGTATAATAATAGTAATAATAATAATAATAATAATAATAATAATAATAATAATAATAATAATAATAATAATAATAATAATAATAATAATAATAATAATAATAATAATAATAATAATAATAATAATAACAATAATAACAATAATAACAATAATAACAATAATAACAACAATAACAACAACAATAATAATAACAATAACAACAATAACAACAACAATAATAATAACAATAATAACAATAACAATAATAATAATAATAATAATAATAATAATAATAATAATAATAATAATAATAATAATAATAATAATAATAATAATAATAATAATAATAATAATAATAATAGTTCACTTGTAGTTAACATACTCGTGTAGGCACTTTAATGCCCGGACTTTATAGTTAACCACTATTAGGTCAATTAATGGAAATTAATTGTTCTTCCACACTAGCCGTGTGTAGGACGCACTATGAAAGAGTAGAGTCAGACTGAAAAATTCAATGCCATAGCCGGGATTTGAACCACGGATCTTCTGGTTGCCGTCCAGCCGCTCTAACCTTTGAGCTACTATGGCCAACGTGCCGACATGACATTAAATTCTCCAAATGACTCGTGTTTTTCCCGTTAAACCACTTAGGAGTTCTCATAAACACATGAGGCAACTACCTTAATGACAACTTATAAGGTGTAAGTACTTTAAGGCCCAGGCTTTATAGTTAACCACTCAATTAATGGAAATTAATTGTTCTTTCACACTAGCCGTGTGTAGGCTAAAGCATGAAAAGATTGAGTCTGAAAAGTTCAGTGTGAAAGAACAATTAATTTCCATTAATTGAGTGGTTAACTATAAAGCCTGGGCCTTAAAGTACTTACACCTTGTAAGTCGTCATTAAGGTAGTTGCCTCATGTGTTTATGAGAACTCCTAGTGGTTTACCGGGGAAAACGCAAGTCAGTTGGGGAATTTAATGTCACGTCGGCACGTTGGCCATAGTAGCTCAATGGTATAGAGCGGCTGGACGGAGACCAGAAGATCCGTGGTTAAAATCTCGGCTTGGCATTGAATTTTTCAGTCTGGCTCTACCTTTTCATAGTGCGTCCTACCCGCGACTAGTGTGAAAGAACAATTAATTTTCATTAGCCATTGTTTAGAAAATAAGAGCACAATCCATGTAAAGGATAGTTTCTTGAACTGCACTGTACTTTCCTAACAATTTTGAGCTTTGTTTATACTCTACCGTGTTAGTTAATTTGAAGTGCTTCCTCTTCTGCAGTAATCATTAAATGCATACGTCAGTAACCTCTGTAATAAGACAACACATTTTCAAATTTCAATATTTAGATAAGGCCCTTTGTTCTGTTATTTGCATATGTGCCGTACATTGTTAAAGCTTTTCCCAATTCATTTGTCTTCCATTTACATTTTTTCTGGCTGGAATGCTGAAAAGTGTTAAAGGATGGTTAATATTTATTCATGACACAAGAGTTAAAAGCGAGAGTTTATCCTGCGAACAGAATAAAAATTGCTTTATAGTTGCGCGTTACACTGTTTTGTTTTTTAGGTATTTTTGGAGTTTTATTGACAAATTATTATGAATTAGACTTCTTTGCGTGTTTATTATCTGTGATGCTCAGTGCAGCTGTGATGTTCTCTTGTTTTTTTTGCATCAGGCTGAACTGTAGAAGGTAATTAACATGAAACAACTTAGTACTAATAATATTCTTTGTAATCTCTAATATCATGTAGCCCAACTGCCCCGTTCTTCGCGTAAGCAGTTAAAACAGTTGCAGAACGAACCGGGGCAATTCCAGTTAAATGCACGGCAGTAGTGTGAACGGAGTATGCATGCTAGTTCAATCCTAGGAACTTCCTCTCGTCGTTCGGAGCAGAACCAAGTCGATTCGAGGAACCTCTAAGTACGCATTTCATGGAAAATCTCCGTATCAATTAAATGGCGCAATGAAATAGTTCGTCTGCTTATTGTAAATACAAGAAGAGAAAGTAGAAAATTTCTCTACAAGAGGATGGTGGTTCTGTGTGGTAAATTTACGGTATACTTCCTTCGGAAGGGAAGTGAAGCCGGTGGCTTCGTGTAGTAGATTTACGGTATACCTCCTTCGGAAGGGATGTGGAGCCGGTGGTCCAGTGTCGTAGATTTACGGTATACTTCCTTCGGGAGGGAAGTGAAGACGGTGGTCTCGTGTCAGGTTTACAGCATACTTCCTTTGGAAGGAAAGTGAAGCTGGTGGTATCGTGTTGTAAATTTACGGCATACTTCCTTCGGGAGGGAAGTGAAGACGGTGGTCTCGTGTCAAATTTACGGCATACTTCCTTCGAAAGGAAAGTGAAGTTGGTTGCTTCGAGTTGTAGATTTACGTATACTTCCTTCGGGAGGGAACTGAAGCCGGTGGCCTCGTGTTGTAGATTTACGGTATATTTTCTTCGGAAGAGAAGTGAAGACGGTGGTTCCTGTCGTAGATTAAGGGCAATAAGAATACCTAAAGTCTGATAAAGAGACATTTAAGTAAAATTATGCAGCCCAGTATAGAATGGGACGCAGAGAACCATAGCAGTTAAAGAGCATTTATAAATACAAATTTAATTTGAATTTGTTGCATTCGATGAACCTTAAATCATGTATCTGTGTTGAAATTTAGTATTGTATATTTATCTTCCTTGCGTAATAATTACGTGGTAGAGAACTTAATAAAAGACAGGAGGTAAATATGTTATCAGTTGAATAAGTTGCTCTGTTATAAAAGTTGACAAAAGCATGTGGAGAAACCGGAACTTACAGACATGGCTGCTCTACATTTTTTGTCGTTGTAGTCTGTCCCTGCTTTGTTTGACTACCAACACTTGAGTACAGAGCCTACAGGAAGCTCGGCTCGTTAGTAGATGCATGCCCCGGCTACCAGCTAATTTCGCCTTCAGTAACTGCATTCCTTCCGGGCACTTCCCATATTCCTTCCTTTCCCTTTCATTGCTCTGGGAATACGGTTATAGACTTCCTACTTACGCTTGACCTTCACAAACAAGCCTGATTGACATTCCTCTATGTGCAGGTGCATTGCTTCCAGAGTTTATTATTTATTTATTCATTTATTTAGTGTGAACATCACAGGTTCCCCCAATTACAATGTTCACTATAAAGCTACAATATGAACAAAGTATATCAAAAAACACAAAATTAATTATAGAACAATGATAACAATACAAAAACAAACACAAACATTGGTTCACATGTACACTAAGTCAATCATTCTAATTTTGGTAATAAATAATCACGGGCTGTTCAATAAAGAATGATCATAATTTTTTTACGGTCATAATTTTTCGCACTAAAATTCAGTCTTATTATATTCTTTTAGCTTAATGCAAAACAAACATGCCGTAGTAGTTTCATTGTTGGTACTCCTGGTTTCTGCCTGTGAGATTCAGGCAAGTTCAGACATGTTTAGTATCGCCTACCGCTACAATGGAGGTAACATGCAGTTAAAGTTGATGTTAGAGGAAGATCCGGAGTTTCTTTCAAACGTAATCACTGCTGATGAAACTTGGCTACACTATTTTGATTCTGAGAGCAAACAGCAAACCTCAGTGTGGAAATCTCCTTCATCACCAACCCCCAAAACAGCAAAAGTGGTTGCCTCTGTTTGGCAAGTTATGGTCATCTCATTCTTTGATATTCACGGAATGATTTATCAGCATGTTGAACCTGCACACACATCAGTAACTGGACAATACTACAGGGATGTTCTGAAAACATTGCAAGTCCATATCAGGCGCAAAAGACCACATTTCCATGAAGCAGGCTGGATGCTGCACCACGATAATGCGTGGACGCATATTGCCAATGTTGTTGCTGAATATCTTGCAAACATCAACGTGAAGTGCATCCCTCACTCCCCCTATAGTCCGGATTTAGCCCCATGTGACTTTTTTCTATTCCCTAACTTGAAGAAACGTCTTCGTGGGAGGCATTATCCATCATCAGAAGCAGTGGCGAAGGCTGCGGAGGCGATTTTGAAGGATCTCTCAAAAAGTGGTTTCCAGCATGTCTTTGAAGACTGGCAGAAACGCTGGGACAAGTGCATCGCATTCATGGGAGACTATTTTGAGAAGGACCATCAAAATTATGAGAATGAGTAAAGGTACGTTGTCAAAAAATTTGTGATCATTCTTTATTGAACAGCCCTCGTATATCAATGTTTAAGGGATGTAATTTATTTGTGATCCATATAAATCTGAACTAGTTCAATAGACCATAACTTTTGAACCAATAATAGGACACACGTACCACTTTGGGAGAACATAATACACAATTGGGAGATTACATTACACTATTTACATCTCAGAGAAAATGTTGGAAGAGTCCTCCACCAGCATCTATACATGTTTGCACTCTTCTCAGCATATTCTCTGAAGTTTTACGGAGATGATATCGAATTGGAGAAGGTTGTTTCCAGCAAGATGGAGCAACGTGTCATACATCTAAAGACACCATGAAACTTGTAGCCAGTTTCTTTGATAATCTAATAATCTCAAAACGTCTGTGGATACTTCCAACATTTTCTCTGATATGTGAATTGTGAGCAATCTCCCAATTGTGTATTATATTCTCCCAAAGTTGCACGTGTGTCCTATTATTGTTTGTAACACGGCCTTGGTCTAGAAAATAAAATTACAAATAATTTTCGTTTATTTTATTATATTTTAATTAAATGCAGTGAGCCTTGATGGAAATAAATTGTTCTTCCACACTAGCCTTGTATAGACTAAGGTTTTGGACAGATAGAGTCAAACTGTAAAATTCAATGCCATGGCCTGGATTTGAACTACTGATCTCCCGGTCTCCGTCCAGTCGCTCTTAACCATTGTGGTAACATCGCCAACGTGCCGTCATGACATTAAATTCTCCAGTTGACTCGTATATTTCCCCGGTAGACCACTAGGGGCTCTCGTATCCGAGATACACCGTTTTTGGCGACTTACTATTGTAAGTACTTGAGTCCCAGGCTTCATCATTTAACTCTTATTATTTTAGTTAATTGATGGAAATTAATCATTTCTCCACACTAGCCGTATATAGGCTAAGATATTTGATGGATGGAGTCAACAGAAAAATTCAATGCCATGGCCGGGATTTGAACCACGGATCTCCTGGTTTCCATCCAGTCGCTCTTAACCTTTGAGCTACCATGGCCAACGTGCCGTCCTGAGTGTGGAGAAATGATTAATTTCCATCAATTAACTAAAATAATAAGAGTTAAATAATGAATCCTGGGACTTAAGTACTTACAATAGTAAGTCGCCACAAACGGTGTATCTCGGATGCGAGAGCCCCTAGTGGTCTACCGGGGAAAATATACGAGTCAACTGGAGAATTTAATGTCAGGAAGGCACGTTGGCCATGGTAGCTCAAAGGTTAAGAGCGACTGGACGGAAACCAGGAGATCCGTGGTTCAAATCCCGGCCATGGCATTGAATTTTTCTGTTGACTCCATCCATCGTTCGAGTTGTTGAGAATGATGCGCATCAGTCACCCGCCTGTTTCGAATAAACTCCCAGTGAATCAACCTTCAAAATTCCACCAGACATCCGTAACAAGGCAAACTGGTGGGAACATCGTCCTCCAGTGAAGACAGAAAGTGCCCGGTAGAGAATGTGGGGCTACGCTGGAACTTAACGTGTTACTCAAGACCACGTCGTGAATGTCCAAAATGTGAGGAGGCGATGCTGGGACGAAGCAAATCGTGGCCGGTCGTGGTGCGCCTTGACCCCGCAGGTCGCACTTTCACCTCGGTGACCCCGGTGAAGGAAACCCAAGAGCACAAAAAGAAGCAGCAGCAGCGCGATGATAGGGTCGAGCAGAACGGTCCCCGAGTGCCCCTGTCGTCGGCGCCAAATGGCCGCACACAGAGGGCCTAGTCATCGCCAATGTTGATCCGCACCCCTAACTTGGAGGGGGCAGGATCAGGGGGTACAGTGATGGACCCCAGGAAGACGGCCACATTGTCCAGGCATTATTACCCGGAGGGAGGTTGGGGTTGGGTTGTGGTAGTGGTGAGTGTTTTAGTGCATATACTGAACCATGGACTCCAGCTTGGAGGTGGCGGCGTGCTTCTGGGACCCATGGCAAGGAACTTTCAACAGTCCAAGCTTAATGCAGGTATGTGAAACAAACTTCGTTCAAAACTAGTATTTCCTTAAAATTCTAATTTGAATTTAGAGCACGTATTCGGTGAACCTTTTAACAGTGTTGGCAACCAAAGAAGAAATAAGAATATGCACACAAAGTATAGGTTATTTTATCATAGTTACAATGTGATAAAAATTGGAGTAGCTTTTCAAGCTCCAAATTTAACCGTAGTAAATTGTGATCAAAAATATATATTTTAACTGGTTGAGGAACCCAAATTAGAAGTAACCAATTATCAACTTTTTATTGGTAATATTTCCTCGTAAACATAGGGCTTTTGATGACATGAACTCTTACTGGTATAACGGGCGTTCAGATCTTTTGGGAGTTCCCGCCAGGCAGTTGACTTCTTATGACGTCAGTTTAGAAAAGCGTTTATCATCAATGTCTCTGGGGATTCGGTGTTTGTACGTCGGAGAGGACGGTCGTGTTTTACTTGTCCGCCTGCTGCCGTGTCGCCTTCACATAGCACCGAGCGTGTTTGTTATTTGTGTTACGTTTTCAGTCTAATAGTGCTGTTTTGCCAGTGAATATCTTACATATTTCTACTAATTTTAATTGGTAATTTCACCAGCTCTCATGGCCTATGCGGCACATGATACTGGCCAGTTAGTTCGCACATTTTTAAATGTGGTTAACAATATGGGCATTACCTCCGAATCATCAACATAAGTCTTCATCTTCAGAACAGATGGAGAGCTCCAGGTCCACACTAGAAATTACGTCATCGTATCCTCCACAACATCCCAAGACTTCGTTTCCACTACATCAAACTTGACTGCCTCGTTGAATGTTTCTATACCTGGTGCATACATCTTAACACTCAAAAGACCGCGGCTAAGATTTTTAGCCTACGTCGCATCTCAAATTCTCCCGAATTGCATGTTAAGCATGAATCAATTCACATATAAAATGTATATCTTGAATTTTTGGGAGTAGGCTCTGAAATGCTCTTCCTTAGGAATGACTTTCAGATAATGGTTAGAGGTGGTGATATTTAGCTTTCTGAAATCATAAATTTAGCATTTTGATTTATACCTTTAGCATTTTATAGCATTTACGAGGGCTATCCAGAAAGTAGATTACGTTTTCGTCTGTTTCCGCTAGGGGCGGGGCTAGTGCGGCCATCTTGGGGTCAGAGCGTTGCGCAGCTCAGTCGGCATCTAGCCGTGCTAGTGAGAGGTTCGTGCTGTGCTCCGTTCAGATACTGTGACGGTTTGAAATGTCTGCGTTAATTGAAAATCCCGCGAGCTGCGAGGTGCGTGCAGTAATAAGGTTTCTGACTGCAAAAAACTGTAAACCGATAGAAATCTATCGGCAGCTTTGTGAAGTGTATGGGGACAACATTATCACTGAAGGTGGAGTGCGTCAGTGGGTCATCAGATTTAAAAATGGCCGAACCAATGTTCACGACGAAGATCGAAGTGGGAGACCCAGCATAGTGACTGCCGAACTTGTCGAAAAAGTCGATGCTAAAGTCCGTGAAAATCGAAGGTTCACAATAACGGAACTTTCTTTGAGTTTTCCACAAATTTCGCGAAGTTTGTTGCACGAAATCATCAGCGAAAAGCTTGGTTACCACAAGTTTTGTGCAAGATGGATTCCAAAAATCTTGACAGAGGACCACAAAAATCAGCGAATGGCTGCAGCGTTGAACTTTTTGGACGTTTACCATAAGGATGGTGACTCTTTACTCGATCGCATCGTTACTGGTGACGAAACATGGGTGAAACACGTGAACTGTGAAACGAAATTGCAATCAATGCAGTGGGGGCACACAAGTTCTCCCCCAAAACCCAAGAAATGCATGCAAACAATGTCGGCAAGGAAGATGATGGCGACTGTTTTTTGGGACAGAAAAGGTGTGATTTTGGTGGACTTCCTGGAAAGAGACACTACAGTAAACTCTCAAAGGTATTGCCAAACTCTCCAAAAACTCAGAAGAGCCATTCAAAACAAGCGCAGAGGAATGTTGAGCTCTAAGGTCTTGTTGATTCACGACAACGCCCGGCCCCACACGGCAAATGTCACTCGTGAAGTTCTTGAATCTTTTAAGTGGGAGTTGTTTCCTCATCCGCCGTACAGTCCCGACCTGACACCGAGCGACTTCCACCTATTCCCAGCAATGAAGATGTGGCTGGCTATGCAGCGTTTTGATGACGACGCACAGCTGCAAGAAGAGGTAACGAAGTGGTTGAAGGCGCAGGCGGCCGAATTTTTCGACGAAGGAATTTCCGAGCTCGTACATCGCTACGATAAATGCCTTAATTTGAATGGTGACTATGTCGAAAAGTAGTATTTGAGTGTGGCTTTCATCTGTATATAATAAAATTTGTTTCCTATACTTTGTTTACTTTTTATTCCAAAACGTAATGTACTTTCTGGATAGCCCTCGTATATATTTGTAATTTAGCATTTTATAGCATTTAAAAAGTTAAATTTTTAAATGATGAACATTAACATTATTTATATGAGATCTAAAACACATCGGGCCCAAATGACCTTGTTGTCGACGGGCCCTAAAACACCACACACTCACTCACTCACAACATTACTTTGGGACCGGACTGATTTCTTTTAACGATGACTTTGGCAGGTTGGCGTGGATCAAGTCACTGTTTCGAGGCATCAGGATTTCGCTAATCTACCCATTTTTCATCACAAGTGATAATTCTCCTGACAAATCAATCATCCATGGGATTGTGGATAAGCTGACGACAGATATCCACTCTACGTTCTGCCTTTGAGGTGTCAGTTCATACGGTACATATCTATAGCTTCTGTATAATTTTCCAAGTGGCGATGTATGGCATCTTTTTTATTTTTTTATTTTATTCAATGATCGATCAGCAGTACATGCTTTACAGATCCTTGTTGGCTAATTGAATCTCTATGAACTATATAATAACATGTAAGGAAAACCAAGTTGGCTCCTATTATCTTCTTAACACTGTGAAACAAGAGAAAATAAGTTAATTAAAACAAACAAGTAATCAAAGAGATAAGAACAACAGTCATTGTGAAACAATATTCATAGTTTTTTTCAATCAGAGTCACTAAGGAGGAGATCCTGTGGGAGTCGTCTCTTCAGGCGCGTGGGCTGGCGGGTTCGTACGCCGATGTCGTACATCACAGCTCCTGGAACATCTGGCAGGTTTGAGAAGAAGCGAGAGGCGATCTGACATATGTACTGGTGAAGAGGAAGGAGACCAAGTTCTTTATGCAGTTGTTGATTTCTTACGTACCAAGGGGCATCCGTGGCGATGCGCATAAATCGATTTTGCAGGACCTGTAGCCTTCGGAGATGAGTGTTGCTAGCCGAACCCCATACCTGGGAAGCATATGTGATAAGAGGCCGGACAAGAGATTTGTAGAGAAGCAGAGAGCATTCAATCCCAAGAGGAGTGTGTCTGTGAAGTAGCGGGCCAAGTTTTGGAAGTCGTCCTGATGCCAACGAGATGAGTCGATCAATATGGGCTCGCCAAGTAAGTCTAGTGTCCAGCATTACTCCAAGGTATTTGACGGAGGTGGTAGGAGGTAGCCAGGGAATTGATTCATGCTTAATATGCAATTCGGGAGAGTTGGAGATGCGACGTAAGCTAAAAATCTTAGCTGCGGTCTTTTGAGTGTTTAGACGTATGCGCCAAGTATCGAACCATTCAACGAGGCAGTCAAGAGAGGTTTGTAACGTGTGAATAGTTGAAGGGAGATCTGTGCCGGAATGATATAAAACAGTATCATCAGCGTATAAGGCTATGGAGGTAGGGGCCAATTCAGGGAGATCATAAGTATAGATACTAAATAAGATTGGCGCCAATATGGATCCCTGAGGAACTCCTGCTGTAATATGGCGCTGAGATGACTCCATGCCAACAATGCGAACAGTAAATGTGCGATCTGATAGAAAACTACAAATGGTAGTGAGCAGATACTGTGGAAGTCCAATGCTATACAGTTTGAAGATTAACCCCTCATGCCAAACTTTATCAAAGGCCTGTGCTACGTCGAGGAACAGGGCGGTTGTGTGCTTTCGTTGCTCAAAACCATGAATTACTGTTTGTGTTAAACGTAGTAGTTGGTGAGAGGTAGAATGTCTAGAACGAAATCCAAATTGGAAGGGTGGAATGATATGGTTTTCAGTGGTATATTTAAGGAGGCGGCGAAGGAGAACCTTTTCAAAGAGTTTGGACAAGGTAGGCAGCAAACTTATCTGGTATCTTTTGATGCACCAAGTTCTTCTGGAATCCTACGGGTACCTTTTTACGGATTTTCTCGCAGAAGTTGGTGTGTATCCTCAATACTCCACACTTTGTCTTTCAGAACGTTGTAAATATTTAGTGTTTTCCTCTCCATTGTTGAAACGTTGGAACTATCGTGCCACACGCTCACTAACGACATCTTCTCTTTCCACTTTACATATTCTTTGAGCTAAGACAGCGGCTATTTAGTCTTGCTTCCAGTAGTGTTTTAGAAGGAATCTAAGTTAAAACTTTGTTATCTCCATTTTGTGACTGTTTATTAACAACTGAAGACTGATACATGCTCGCAATGTAGGCAACAATAGCCATGGCATCCTGTAAACAGCATTGCCAAACCATAGACGCCCAATAAATTTTCCGAAACACCAAAATAAAAAAATAAAATGTATATTGTCTTAAAAACAGAAAGAAAGTTCTACACATGTGGTACGTAGTGCTGAATAGAAAGTTTATGCATGCTACGGCAGTAGCCTATCTCCCCAAGAAATGCAGATGCTGAGTGACTGACATGTCAGTACGCCACAAGAAAACAGATTTCGTATCCAGATATTCTTATTTCCGCTGAAATGCTCAAGAAGAAAGAGGATTCAACGTTTTTTATACTTTAATTTCCTTTTGTTTTCGTGCTTCCAGTGTAGTCAATTCTTTCTGTGGAGAATGTTAGAATGTAGGAATATTACATTTTCTGTGATATGAATTTCGCTTCTGTTATTCTTATATTACAGTGTAAAACGTGATGGAAAAGTGTGGGGGGAAAAATCTTTTACTTCCATATGACACTCTTAAAACTATGTTTCACTTCTGTGTAGTTACTACATGTTATTCTACGGAAATACAGGATGTTACAAAAAGGTACGACCAAACTTTCAGGAAACATTCCTCACACACAAAGAAAGAAAATATGTTATGCGGACATGTGTCCGGAAACGCTTAATTTCCATGTTAGAGCTCATTTTATTACTTCTCTTCAAATCACATTAATCATGGAATGGAAACACACGACAACAGAACGTACCAGCGTGACTTCAAACACTTTATTACAGGAAATGTTCAAAATGTCCTCCGTTAGCGAGGTTACATGCATCCATCCTCCGTCGCATGGAATCCCTGATGCGCTGATGCAGCCCTGGAGTACATCCGTCCACAATACGAGCACGAAAAGTCTCTACATTTGGTACCTGGGTTGTGTAGACAAGAGCTTTCAAATGCGCCCATAAATGAAAGTCAAGAGGGTGAGGTCAGGAGAGCGTGGAGGCCATGGAATCGGTGCGCCTCTACCAATCTATTGGTCACCGAATCTGTTGTTGAGAAGCGTACGAACACTTCGACTGAAATGTGCAGGAGCTCCATCGTGCATGAACCACAATGGGCTATTTTGACAATTGTCTGCACGAATGATTTCAATTTACATTTTAAGAGAAATACTAAAATGAGCTCTAACATGGAAATTTAGCGTTTCCGGTCACATGTCCACATAACATATTTTCTTTCTTTGTGTGTGAGGAATGTTTCCTGAAAGTTTGGCCGTACCTTTTTGTAACACTCTGTATATTAATTTTTCATGTATAGTAAATAGGCAAAGCACTGCATTTCATAAAAAAAACTGATACCGAGATTTCATTGCAAATACATGTTTTAAGGTCACCTGAACCCTAAAGAAAACATTTAGGAAAATGTTCGTGTATGAATACGTGCATAAAATTCCTTCGCAAGGTAAGTAGCATCAGAGCCTGTTTCTTCCTTAGTGCCCAAGTTTGGCAACTGTATAGTAAGACTGGAATGATGCAGGTTTGAAGGGTTTCTATTCTAATATCTGGTCTTGAATGTTTGTTTTGAAGAATGAATCAATGCCATAACCGAGATTCAAATCATTGAACTGTTCAATCTGACTCTACCTTTCCAAAGCGTATTGTTGCGAGCCCATTGTTGATCGAGGCGGCGCGGGCGACTAGTTCAAAGAGACAGGCAGTAGAGTGTGTAGATAAAAGCTCGCCGAAACGGTGGGGGGAACGAGACGGATTTCTCGAGAGTTCGTCTTTGTTCTAGCCACATCTCGATTGTTTGAGAATATTCCGGAATGTGAGTAATCTATATAAAAAGGCAGTCCGCCTGCCAAAGTGAGTCTGTCGGTAATTGAACTCGCGTGCGTGAACAGCTGTGTTGTGGTCGTTGATCTACAAGTTGTATTGTGTATGTGACGTAATCCTGCGACTGCTGGAAAGCAATTGTGACTCTGTGGGTTCGTGAAATTAAAAGTCCAGGTTACAAACACCAAAAATTTCACATTATTTCCGTAGAAGCACACTTTGTCAATTTTTACAGTCGCAGGACAATAATATAGAATTGGGAGATAACATTACAGTATTTACATCTCAGAGAAAATGTTGGAAGTGTCCTCCACCAGCATCTATACATGTTTACACTCGTCTCACCATATTCTCTGAAGTTTTACGGAGAGTATCCTCGTCAACGTTACTTATTTTGTTTCGAATGGATTCCCTGAGAACATCCATTGTCCGTGGCCTATTCTTGTACTATAATTTTTTAGATACCCCCACAAGAAAAAATCCGGTGAGGTTAGGCCAGGGGATCTGGGGGGGGGGGGCCCACAGACCTTTTGAGATTATTTGATTACACTGGGCAACAATGAAAATGTTTCGGTCTTAAAAATAGTGAATTTACATGTATTTCCATCTTCTGAATTCAAAAATCACCATATCAATGATAGTTAGCTCTTGTTTTGAAGATAAAGTGACATTTCATTTTTAGAGTGAAGATTTTAAATTTGGGGGAATTTTTTTGGGAGTTGGCACACCTGTCAAATAAGAAAACACAATAAGAGAAAATTTTTGGAAATTAAGTGGTGCAAAAGTTAAGGAGGGCATTTTTGTCGGACCACAAATAAGAGAACTTGTAAAGGATCCTGCATTTGACCAAATTTTGGAGGGGAAAGAAAAGGAAGCTTGGGAAGCATTCAAGGGTGTTGTTCATGAATATTTAGGCAACAAAAGAGATGACAACTACAAGCATTTGGTGACAGTGCTCCTGCAAAAATACCGTAACCTTGGATGCAACTTGTCCCTTAAGATCCATTTTCTCCACCTCCCCCCTAGACTTTTTCCCTCCTAGTTGTGGAGCTGTTAGTGATGAACATGGGGAGAGATTCCATCAGGACATTTCTGTTATGGAACAAAGATGTCAGGGCCGTTGGAATGAAGTAATGCTTGCGGATTACTGTTGGTCTTTATGTAGGGATTCTGTGGAACTCCATCACAAGAAGCAAGCTAAAAGACGATGAAGTCAATAGGGCACCACATGATTCTCTTCAGACACGACTATCTGCAAAGTTTTTTTCCAGCAATTTAGAACTCTTAGCATGTAATTACCAGTTAAAAAAATCAAATGCACTTTCATTGTTGTTAGCATGTATGTAATTAAAATGTATCCTTTTCTCTCAATCCGTTGATATGTAATACCTCCACCTTGTGTATATCATAGAAACTAGAGCCAATAGAAATTTTCATTATCATATTTGTTTTCCTCAAGCCAAAATTAGTAGGAATTGCCTCATGAAGTGCTCGAAACGTTAAAAGAAACCATTTTTTTGTTGTTGCACAGTGTTATGAAAGAAACTGGTTACAAGTTCCATGGTGTCATCAGATGTATGCCACGTTGCTCCATCTTGCTGGAAATAACCTCTCAATTTGATATCATCCAGCTGCTCCACAAATATCTTGAAGATACCCATATAAACTTCAGTGTCTAGTCGTATCAAAGAAAATGGATATTTTAGACTGTCAGCTGTCAACAATTGTCATTATTAACAATTCAATAGAGCCATTGAGATTATTAAAACTAATTTCTACATTCTAGGAGTTTTCAAAGGAAAGTTATGGCGTATTGAAATAGTTCAGGTTTATATGGATCGCACTGTACTTAATATGAGAGAATCGATCTTGGCTAGTCGTTTTTTTAATTGTTGGTGTAGTTCGAATAACAACTTATCGCAGTGATTCATACTAATGAAGAAAAAATGATGTTATATCGAGTTTCGTTGCAGCTCCAATATCATTGGGAGAAAATCGTGTCCATTTTTTAGTTTTTATTGTATTACCAGTAGAGTTATTGACGTAAATATTTATAATTATAGAGAAAAAATTAAGTTGATTTTCGTTTCAGAAAGCTACATTGAGGAATGTAGTGACAATAAAATGTCAACTTTCAGGAAAATGTTTGTTAAAAACTGAATAAATAGAAGTTGTAGCTATAGTTACATATTTACATTTCATTATTAAATGTTTAAACAATAATAAACATTATACTTGAATATAGGTTTGTTGATTGTGAATAAAAGTCTATAAATGCATCACTTTCTCAGCGCCGTAGACACATCTCGAAAATAAGCAGTAGCGTTAATCAAGTGTTTTTATCTTAAGATACCGTGGTTTTGTGTAGTTACGTAAGAATTGTTTGCAGTGAAGATATGTACTTAGGCAAGACCTTGTGGGAATAGCATGCAGAAGGGCATATTCATCGCCAATATGACTGGATTCTATAGACAGAGACACAAAGCAAATTCCCGACTATGGAATTCTATTAAGGCATTTTTTCAATAGCAAGATTCTCTGCGACGTGCATCTCGCACTTGAGGTAAAGCTCTCCTCTCGAAAATTAATTCACGTCATTTCACCATCAGCACCATATGTTCTCATTATACTGCGAAACCTACTGTAAATTCCACTGTTGAGGACCTCAGTGCCACATTCCTGTTTGAAGCTGTAAACACACCAATTTGTTCGGTGTTTCATGCAGAAATTAGAGTAAAAAAATCTAGTGGGGTTTCACATGATTTTTCTCTACTCATCCTGTACAAACTGGTTTTAAAAACGCTTACTGTTCTCTCTACTTTTATTAATCGACATATAGAAACAGATTTACTGCATTTTCTTTTAGGTACAATGGGAATAAGAGTGACTATGCATTGACTCTAACATGCCATTATATTTGAATATCCAGGGTACCAAAGAACGAATGACTTTCCATTTGAAAAATGTTTGAGTTAGAAAATTCATACAAATAACAAAGAATAAAATATATTTGACACAAAATGTGCATCTACAGTGATTTTTTCTAGTAAGATGTTGTTACCTCTTACAGTTTACCAGTTAAACAAAGGTCGCCAAGAAAAACTTCTGAGGACATGGCCAGAAAGTTCAAGACATACCTTTCATTATCATGAAAATAACTGAAACATTATACATGTCAATCAAAATCGTTAGAGGCATTTTTAAGAAAATACAATTTTTTGAAAAAATGTGCTCGAAAAATGCAACAAATTTCTTTGTTTCTTTCTTCCTCTCTCCCTTTTTGTTTTTCTTTCTTTTCTTTCTTTGTTTCTTTCTTTGATTCTTTCTTTGTTTCTTTCTTTCTGTCTGTCTTTCTCTCTTTCTGTCTGTCTTTCTCTCTCTTTCTTTCTTTCTTTCTTTCCTTCTTTCTTTCTTTCTTTCTTTCTTTCCTTCTTTCCTTCTTTCCTTCCTTCTTTCCTTCTTTCCTTCTTTCCTTCCTTCTTTCCTTCCTTCTTTCCTTCCTTCTTTCCTTCCTTCCTTCTTTCTTTCTTTCCTTCTTTCTTTCCTTCCTTCCTTCTTTCCTTCTTCCCTTCCTTCTTTCCTTCTTCCCTTCCTTCGTTCCTTCTTTCTTTCCTTCTTGCCTTCTTTCCTTCTGTCCTTTCTTTCTTTCTTTCTTTCTTTCTTTCTTTCTTTCTTTCTTTCTTTCTTTCTTTCTTTCTTTCTTTCTTTCTTTCTTTCTTTCTTTCTTTCTTTCTTTCTTTCTTTCTTTCTTTCTTTCTTTCTTTCTTTCTTTCTTTCTTTCTTTCTTTCTTTCTTTCTTTCTTTCTTTCTTTCTTTCTTTCTTTCTTTCTTTCTTTCTTTCTTTCTTTCTTTCTTTCTTTCTTTCTTTCTTTCTTTCTTTCTTTCTTTCTTTCTTTCTTTCTTTCTTTCCTTCTTTCTTTCCTTCTTTCTTTCCTTCTTTCTTTCCTTCTTTCTTTCCTTCTTTCTTTCCTTCTTTCTTTCCTTCTTTCTTTCCTTCTTTCTTTCCTTCTTTCTTTCCTTCTTTCTTTCCTTCTTTCTTTCCTTCTTTCTTTCCTTCTTTCTTTCCTTCTTTCTTTCCTTCTTTCTTTCCTTCTTTCTTTCCTTCTTTCTTTCCTTCTTTCTTTCCTTCTTTCTTT